>OY979716.1:87313102-87700602 GCA_963855995.1 Muricea muricata | reverse complement strand
TTATGTAAATCACCTATAACGGTCTTTTCGTTTTCTGCCATCTGCTTCACTTGTTCCCTCAGAGCTCTATTTTCCTCCACTACTTTCTCTAAGAGCAGAACATACTGGTCCGACAACGAAACGCTCATATTTTAAAATATATAAGAGCAAACAACCAAGGATTTCGTTAGAAATTAAAACACTTGTACAGTGCCAAAGCCCAACGATGATGCATATGAAATCTGATACGGAATTGCGCTATAGTTAAGTGTTCTAACCACGAGAAGTGACAAAAGTCGGGAGGGCAGGATCCGTACGGCAGACAGAAAATCTGCCAGCTCACTGCCATGTATTTGTAACAACGCTCGTCCGGCTCGACCGTGACTAAAGATTATGTTGTGTAAGTAATTGAACTGGGAAAGTTAAAAATTAAAGTAACGTGCAGTTGTTTGGCCTTATTTGTTTAAATTTAAATATTTTCTTCGGCCTTAGTAGGGGATGCATAGTGGCATGTAACAAATTGTGCTTCCACTATGCAACGGCGCAAACCAAAGTTCCCAAACTGAAGTTCTCAAAATCCCAAGTAAAAAACATGCACCCATTCTTAATGATACCGACTTTTCATAACATAGGTAAATGAAAAAAATCATTTGATAACACTATAATATTCCTCTTTAGTAAATAAGAATTGTTACTGGAAAATGAATAGTAGGGTTGGAAACATCAATTTTAAATATATTAAAATAACTAAATTTATGCTGGCGCGCGTGCCAATTGTTGCGGAAGCTTCAAAACTGCAGTCTACTAGGTTTGAGTAATGGTTCGACTTAAATTTAAGACGTTGTTTGTACTTGACTTTGTTTGCTGGTTGAGAGCTTATGCAAAACCGGCCGAAATGGCGCATTCTGGCAAGGTCTTCCAAACTGTGAGTGGCGCACTCGCTAACATTGGGATGCATCACAATCTGGGAGAAATCCCAGCGCCAGTAGCAAATGACTCAAGTGCTAAACAGCGACGATTGTCTCCAGCAAATACCAATGACGAGATACGGCGAATGAAACGTGACAGAAGGAAGCGAAAGAGAAAAGAGGAAAAGTTGTTGCCGAAGAAGGAAAAGAGAACTAATCTTGTGGCTCGTGTAACAAAGCAAGTCGACAGGCTTCGGGAGACCGAAATAAGAGAATCCTCTATGCGTGCAGAAGAAAACAGAAAAAAGCTATTTTTTTCTGGAGAAAGTGGAAAGAAGAAAGGGGGGACAAAGAGAGTATTACTCAGTAAGTAAATATTACTATGTTACTGTATTTATAGTTTTATCAAAGGGTTCAGAAAATATGTATGCGCGGGGGTGGGGTGGAATTCTCTGCCTATCTGTACAACCTCTTAATTGTTTAATACCATGTCCTCTAAGAAGATGAAAGGAACTCTGACAATTGTTGTATGTTATAATATGTATATATTTTATTGAATTCATGATTTATGATCGTACAGCAAAAACCTGTATCAAATTTTCTACCAAGTACAATTTTAGAGATAAATACTGAGAATGTGAGATTTATGTCATATGACAATTCTCATGATGCACAGTGTCAGAGGGCTTTCATGACATAAATCATAACTGCCAACTGAGAATGTGATATTTTGCATCAAGTCTAGTTCCTTTGATATCATTGTTGTATTAATTGCAATCATAACATTCATGTACGTTGGTGTTATGTATTAAGATGAAAATGATGTTAGTGTATGCATGGTGTTGCTCTGATACATATCAACCCAGAGCAAGCTGAAGAACACGCCTGGCAGCCTAGGGGTGTATACCTGGATGATTAACAAGGGGGGGGGGGGAAGGAGGCTCTCTAATAGTATACCTGAAAAATAAAGTGCCAAAGGCGAGAGTTTCTAGAGGAGCACTGAAGACACAATGCCCCATTTGGAGGTCTGGTGGCATACCCCATTGGAAACACCATTCACTGTATTCTTAGACTTTCAAGGAGAATGATCAATACTTTATGTTAGACTTTATGTTTATGAAGCCAAATTTATTAATTAGATGAGATGACATTGACAGAGTTCATCTTCATTGTCCTTATTAAAAAGATAATCTGTAAAGCAGCAAAACTGCAAAATATTTTCAACTTGATATGCAAAAAACTATATTTCTTAATGGGGTCTTAGCCGCTCTTCCCTCCACTACACCCCTGGCCTGACCACAGTCCACAAACATTTAATTTTTTTTTCATTTTTGAGGAGGTTTTCCAACAAGAATATATAAACTTTTAAGTCTTTAAGACAGAAATTGTAGCAAGGTTATTATTGCAGTTAGTGATTGAGGTACATCAATGAAAACTGACTCAGGGAAGGGGTGGTAGGGATGTGAAAACTATTAATTATCAAGTTATGGTTATGACTGAGGAATGGGCTTTGCTATAATGCTTGCCATATTGGATTTTGTAAAAAGTTAGTCATCAAAGTGGGAATAAAAATTTCAGGCTTTAAAGCTTTCTAGCTTTAAAAATGCATGCTTTGCAAGCTGAATATTATTTTATGTTTATTCTGTCCCCCCCCCAATAGTTTCACGGGGTGGAATTTTAAATATAAAGTTACAATATTTTAATTTGGTATTTGGCTGACTGTATGAAAGTTGGGTATTACTGGAAGTCTCTGAAGCCAAGATACATAGTGCTATACAGCCAATAATTTGCAAAGATAAAGTTACCTGATAAAGTTCAGTTGGGAAACGCATGTACATGCACTTCAATATCTGGCTACCTCAAATATTAACAAAAACAGGGGAGGAAGGGTGCCAAAGCTGCGTCCCTGTTTTGCTGTACATGCAGTATCTATTTATATGGTTATTCATTGAATACAGTAGGTACACACAAATTGCCCATTCTCTACTGCTTATATACAAAAAAGAATGGAGATGATGTGGCTCATTTAAGCAACATGCATTTGCAAAGTGTGCAAGCATTATGCCTATCCTCTCTTTTCTTTTTGGACGTACTAACTAAATTGATGCCCCCCCCCCCCAGAGCAGTATACAGGATGTAATATGTGATTTACAATAGTATAAGTTAGTAAAACTTATTATGTTATGGTCTATCAAATGTGAATATGAAAGAATTATTTTCTATATGCTATATAATCTTATTTCAAAACTCCATAGATACTCTAGCTTATTCATATCTATTTTACATTACTCTTAGTTAAGATTGTTCAATAGACCTTTTAGAAATGGCAGTTATACCTATAAAATTTATAAATATCTTTGTGACTAACTTATAACAACAAGGTGCTCTTGTCTATTATACATATGTATGCTGTAATTTATCAATGAAAATAATCATCAAAGGTAATTTTTCTCAAAAATTAATCCTTGCAGATTCACAATGCATCATATCAAGCCTGACAGTTTGGATGATGTCACAGATGGACAAAAGAGAATTGGTGAAGGTGTGTTTGGAAAGTGCCAAAAAAAAATATACAGGGGACAAATAGTTGCTGTGAAGTATTTTAAGTCTCATGCAAGAGTGGCTGATATAGAACATGAAGCGAAGATGATAATGAGTTTTGATCATCCAGGTAACTACTACTCAGACCTACATACAGTGTACTGTACATTTCAGAGGTATCTCTAGGAGCTGGCTACTAGCGATTTCTGCTGGCTACTTCCAGTATCACTACTAGCTACTTTGCACCACATATTTAAATTTTTGAAGCAGAAATTTTGAAGCATATTTTGATAAAATTACGGTATCAAATATGTAAATATGTAGAAAATTCAAACCATTTTATTTAATCTTGAAAGCATTTATCAGATGTGTCATGTGTATAGGTGTTTGTTTAGTGTGACCAGGGGCTAATGATAAATTTTATTTGTTTACTGTGCTCTAGTACTAGAATGGTATTTCGCAGGTGGGGTCAGGTTCTGATTCAACAAATTTCTGATGTCAACAAAGCCTATCAAATCTATACAACCAGCCACGATCCCGAGCCTAAAAAAATGGCGCCTCTAGCTCATGCAGCTACTTTCTTAATTGCACCTGTTACTTTAAAAAATAATTAAACCCCTGATATTTAAAATAATGTCTTTCTTAAATTTGAAGGAAAAAAACCAAATCAAATTACAAAAGCCAATTGATAAAATTAACATTGCACAATTCCCCTTTACCATTTCCAATTCAAAACCTCACAGCAATAATTTAGAATGACTGTTCAGTAGAAACCAGTGATTTTATGATACTGTGCACATAGAAAATATTTCATAGTATGTAAAATCAGTTACTTGTTAGCAAATAGAGTAACAGAGTAAAGATTCTAAGAAATTACTATTTTTCTTTTTTGACAAGGCTTGCCATTTTTATTTGGCATAAATACAACAAGCAAACCATATTTCCTTGTGTTAGAATTTTATGCAATTGATGGCAAATGCACAACACTGCAAAAAGCTGCGGAAAGTAAGATGTTTTCAACATTACCACCATGGGCCAACATCATCAAAGAATGCTGTGATGCACTTTCCTACATCCATAGCATGAACTATATTCATTGTGACATTAAAAGTGGCAATATTGTTCTGAGAAATGGTTTTGGTGATGCTGTTGAAAAGTATTCAGCCGTTATCATAGATTTTGGTAAAATGAAAGAATTAAGTAAAGCTAAAGTTTACAAACTGTCACTGAAAGAGCAAGAAAAATATGGAAAATATCATTGCCACATTTCTCCTGAAGTAGTCCGTGGGAGGCAGTGCCAGTCAGCAGCAAGTGATGTCTACTCTCTTGGCCAGGTAATTTCCTTAATTTGCCATTATAACAGGTTTGAAGATTTAAGGAAAATTGCTGTTCAGTGTATCCATGGAACGCCATCTAAAAGACCAACTACAGAGAGTTTGATTGAACAACTAACCGTTTTATGCTAATGTGCACCAGGCCCAATTCGATCAGTTTCTTTAACTACCTTGCAAATAGTTTGACTAGCCAACTTGTCTGCTGCAGTTACCACTGCTTTGATTTCTCTGATTTTGTTTTTATGCACGTGTTTTGAAAGAAAAAGACTCTTGCTTATCGAAGTGAGTTTTCTGAGGAGACATTTCTAGTTTAAGTTTAAGACGAGTTCCTGGTGTATTTATTGTGATATATTTAGAGTGATCCCTGATGAATACAAAAATACCATGAGGTTATGAATACACCTAATCAATTAAGGCTGTCCCTAAAGGTCAAAAATTAAAATCGCAAAACTGTGAATTCTAAAAGTGCAAAACATGATGGGCTAACATTAAGTATGCTGTGATTCATAGTTTTGAATCTCTATTATAATCGCTATGTATTAGGTCAAATAAAAAATACTTGGTTAGCGCCACTTGCCTGCCTGTGGATTTTTTGCGATTTTTTGTGGATTTTATGTACATCTCGTCGTCTTACACTTTAAAAAATTTATTATTTATCATGCTCAGACCTTCGTGCAATATATTCTGATCATTAGGAGTTTTCGGGAAAATTTTATTTGTCGGATGTGTACATTGTAATATATTGAAAATACAGAAAATTTGTGAACGTGTGACGCTAAGTATTTTTTTTTTATTGAGCCTCGCCATTTTGGTTTTGCGCGGAAAATGCGAGTTTTAATTCATATAAATTCCTATGCTGTTTCACCAGTTCTTGTAAAAATCAAGACGCAGCAATTGAAATTACTCAGTCAAAACTTGTTCTGTGTCAACTTTTATAAAGCTAAAAAAAATTGTTTGTCGGAAATGCTTCACACTTTAGGAATTGAATTTACCAATGATTAAAAAAGTACAACTTCCATTATATTAGCAAAACAAAACGACTTTTGTGGTAATAAACATCAGTGGCGTCACCAGCTAGATAATTGGGGTGGGATTCGTATATTGGCGTTCTGCACTATTAATTTCATTTAAAATGGATTGTTTTTATGGTCAGTGAACAAGAATGTATGAATATGTTCCCTACATAAATATGCCCGCTTTCAATGGTCACAGATAAAGTTTTGCGGAGGCGAGTTTTTGACTTAATTCAGGGACAACCTTTATTGAATTAGCTTTGTTCAAATCCAAAATCTTAAATTGGGCATAAGTATATAAACATGCGCCTTAGGCCTGTAAAATACGACAAGGACTTTCTCATCCGAACTAATACACTGTAATTATCAACATTTATTTCATTGAATGACCCTTGACGTTGCATTGTATTGTATTGCTTGTTTGTAGTATTCTATAGTACTGCTATGCTATATATTTAAATTACATGCATGTACAAAATAATATGTACAAAATAATATGTACAAAATTATATACAGATGATAACAACCTATCAATTTCTACAGACTAAACAAGAAATGCCCTGAATCAACACAATCAGCAACACTTTTTCGACAGTAGCAACAAAATTGACCTTAATGCTAAAGACAGCGACATGCTTATTTCATAATGCTCTTAGCAGAAAAAAATATATCTTAGTAAATTTATAAGATCGCTTTGCTGGGAGTGCTGAGACCGTGATTCATGAAAATTAAGGAAACTGTTACTGGTGGAGAAAAGTGGCGCGTCAAAAATATTTACATATTACGTAGCTATAATTGATGCTAATTTACCTTCGTAAAGGACTCTTTAAGTTTGAATGCTGCCATCTTTAATATGGGGAAATATTTCTGCAAACTATCGAAGTATCAGACAACTTAAATCAACGCGAGAATCGTAAGCCCTACATTTTTTGGCTTTTACAAGGGAAAAGCACTAAACTTGTCGTATTCTCCATATGATTATTGAGCCTGCTGATTTGCTAGTTTCACCACCGACAAAGGAATATTTTTTGTCTTTTTTTATTTCGAACTCGAAGTTCAGGGCTCGAGCGTTTAATGATTTTTTTTCTTAAAGGCACAGTCTCACCTCTACCAAATTTAAGTTATTTTAACAAATTGATATAAATTGAAGATTCAGTATTATTTACAGGGGCTTTTGTCGTTCAATAAGCCGTGGTGAGCCATATTATAAAGCACCATTTTGTTTGCACCAATGTGGCAAACTTTTTCAAGTTTTATGCTGACAGTGACTCAAAATTCTGGTCTAATATCCAAAGTGAAAGTTTCAATTAGGAATGTTCAATTGGACAGTACTACTGCATACCTATGTAAAAGCTATTATAGACCACTGCACAAGCGAAATTGCCTTAACAAAGGGCTAACTACATAATTCCCGTTACCCTCTGCAGAGTGCGTTACAGCAAAGGCGCACTTACATGCGATTCGTTGGATTGGTAAAAACCTGGATGCTCCTCCAGGAAACAAATGGGTATTGCTTGTGACACGAAGAGGGTTTAAGTTAACGAAGGGACCAACCTGTGCCGAAACAAACCAATTTACACATGCAAATACATGCTTTTGGCTGACTCCATCAATCATTAAAGGGTGTGAAAAATAAAACTCAACAACACCAAAATCCTTCATGGTAGTATCTTTGTTTATGCTTCCATCAATATTTAGCCAGCCAACAAGAATTCCGGTTGATCTTTTACTGCGGTGTGACATTTTTGAACTGAATTGATTCTGAAAAATCGCTACTGTTCCATATTTCCTTATTGTTCTACTCGATTTACAATCTGTAATATCCATGCCAGGAAACATCAGCTTGTAAACGTCTAGGAGAACACGAAGGTCATCATCATCCAGGATGCTTTCCCTGTAATTATTTGGCAAAGTTAATGCGCTCAAGTTGTTCCAGTCGACTGCTTCAAATGGCATCTTGTCAGGTATTTGAAAATAATGTAGTAAGTTAGAGTAAGTTGTATCATTTTCATTTTGCCACACATGATCATCGGTTTGTTTAAGTGAATGCGTAACGTCCGAGAAAAAAGGAGAATATGTTTCACATAACGAAATTTGCCTGAGCTGTCTCGAGAGGTAATTATTTTTCTCATGAGTTGCAATTCGATTGATCGGTACTTTGAAGGGATGCTTCCAATAATTCCATTATATCGTTCAAAACTAAAACACCAAAAGCTGTGTACAGGTCCATAGTCTGCAATGACATCTTTTAAATGGCAGTGGAGATGCATGTTAGGCGTAACTGCCTGGTTTCCGTAAAGTGCCTGAAATTCCTTGCAGAATTTAAGCAGCAGACCATCAGCCTTTATAATGTCTGCTTGATCGAGTACTGGTTTGCAAATATAAGTACATGCTAGAACAAATGTTTGCCAACACTTAAGATGATCCAAGTTGAGTATATCTTTAAGAGCATACAAAGAATAAACTAATGTCTAGTTTTTCCACTGCTCGGCAGTGAAAGAACCATAGTTAGATGTTATATTTGTTGGCAAACGTCCCGTATCCGGTGGCACTTCCATCTTTGCTAACCTTTCTTCAATTTGTTGCAATTGTTGTTTCGAAAGATGTCCTTCGGATATCCACAGTTTCATCATATATTTAGAAGTGCCAAGGAAAAGGTTATGCATTGGGTCTATGGCACAAAATCTTATCACGTCAAAGTACTCTAAATCAAGAAGGACACTATAGTAATTTATTCCAACCTCTTTCGATAACTGGTCAATTTTTGCCTGGGTCTTCAACTTCTGTAATTTTTTCGCACTATTCCTATGATCTGCATTTGTGCGATAAACCCAATTTTCGCGATCGAACCCCGAATAATTACGTTTCTCTCCGAACTTCCCAGGAAACACTTTTTTACATCTGGAGCATCCAAGTTCTCCGCTGTGACCTTTAAGGCCGCATAATTTCCTCGATGCTGGAATATCTGACGATGTGCAGAGTAACGCTGCACGAAAGGTAAGTGGTACGGAAGAGAGACTTGACTTAAGACGTACACCTTTCCATAACTGTTTTAGCTCCGAAACTGCAGGCTTTAGAAATTCGTTTAAGCTTTTTGGCTCGTGATCCATGGAAGGGACTATTCCAACAACAATTACATTTTCCCATTTAAATCTCTCACTGCGTGGTAAATTCAGAATCACCAAGTATAGTACACCCACGGAATAATCTTTCCTATGCTTCATCGGCTGGAAAAAGTCGAAATTTAACATTAAACCGTAGTTTCTCGGGGCATTAAAAAAATCCTGGCCTTTGTAGCTTTTAAAATCTTGCCATAGTTTTCCGTGGTATACATCAGTTAGAACGCTACCATGATTATCGGTTGTTCCATTTGACCTCCATTGTTTGCACTTTTCTACAAATCCAGGTTTTTCCGTCATCTTTTCAAGAGCATTTATGATGCTGTTATAGCAGTAATAATGTAATGGATAAAATTTTATCACGTTGTCCTTTAGTGTGACCTTTTCCACAAGTTGGCTGCTACAAATGCGGGTTTTTCCTCGATAGTACAGTTTATTAGAACAACGTTTTGCAATGCTCTAACCATTTCTTTCAACCAAACACTCTCCATACTCGTAACACTTACAACATTTTGGACAAACTACATACTTCACGAAATCATCTCTATCTAACTTAAGGAATTGTCTTAGCATGTATAAAGAAGTTGGAAAAATGGCAATAAGCTCTTCGATCATGGGATCTGAGACGTTGACAATTAGTGCACGGAAGAACTGAAACAGAAATTTCAGTAACCAAGCTAACCCATTGTCGCTTATATGACAAACACTTTGCCAAATGAGTAAAAAGTATAACAACCATCGCAATAAAGAATTGATTTGTTGCAATTTTCTCCTTTTTCTCTCTGGTTCAGGGAGTGGGGGAGGTGAAGTGATATCCTGATCCAATAACTCTCTGGGTATGTCCGTCCAAACTTCGTCCTCAGAAGCCTCTGTTTCAGTGCCACCATTTTCATCACTCGCATTTTCATCAAGGCTTGAAGTATCTTCAGATTTACTGGTCTGAAAATAAACCATTTTTTCTTGTACTGTACAAGTACAAATTTCTAACTGCAAATTCATATCACAATTTTGAGAGATTGTATTTGTTACGCACGCACGCACGCGTGTATATATGCATGTGTGTGTGCATATATTTATACATATATATATACATATATATATATATATACATATACACATACACACACACACACACACACACACACACACACACATATACACACATATACATATATCATATATGGAGATACACATATATCATATATACATATACATATATACATATATCATATTACCTCACACAATCAGGCAAAAATGCAAGATGAGTATATGTGGCATGATAAATATATATAATCAGATGAATCGTGATTGTGCACCCAAACACCGCTGGTCCCTGTTTCTTTGTTTCTTTACATGGTAAATCCATTTTTTCCCTAAAAACAAATACATGGCATATAGTGGAGAGGTGTGCAAAGTTTAGTCAGGGAGGCAGAGGGAATTTTACTTACTTTCTCAAGAAACTAATTCTATTGTTGATAATATTGTAGTTTAGATGTTTCTTAATATGAATTCGAATGTTGTTTCGGCAGATTTTTCTTGAGTAATGTGTTAAACATGGTTTTCTGTTTGACTTCAAAATATTCGAAAAGGCGCCATTTTGTTTCTAATTTTAGTACAAGAAACGAGCCCACGATATTTTCGATCAGCGGGCTATTCCGTAACTTTATGTATGCACATTAATACGCAAAATATTCATGCTTTCGCATGGGTAGCCATAGCATTAACGCTCAAAACATTTGATATAATTTATAGTTATTCTGATTCGTGAAATATATATAATTCATTTCTCTTGTTGTTTTAAAAAATTAAAAATTTTTTGAATGACTGAAACAACTGTGAGGCCCAAATATCCAGGCAAATGAATCATTGTTACACAGTCATGCCTATACTCATGAGTGCCCACCAGCTGCTGTAATTAAAATATGGTATGCTCAATATATGATCATCATCTAAAATGATGTATTCTTTTTGATAACCCTCCCCCCCTTGTTACAGATATATTTTGGTTTTATCGGAAGCAAGAAATCAAGTAGCGGTGGAGGTCATCTGCTGTTTGCTTAATTTTAATGAACGTTCTCCAGTTTCTTTAAGTATTCTTGTTTTAAATTATCTCAGTACGAAGTATAAATGATTTTCCATTAGCACCTTTTTTCCCTTTGCATGAAAATTAGTGAACCGTTTTTGAATCGGCCCTCCCCCTATAATTAAAGAAGATAATAACATGAAGACTTCCTTCCTTGTCCGCCATGGTCATATCCAAACAACATTACTCAATTAACATTACTTCCCTTATTTTAACCGTGGTGCTGTTGAAAGAAAAATTACCAAACAAACAGGTTCCCCGAGTGCTCTGGTGCGTAGCAATCGAACTGTAGGTAGTTATGGGCTGTCCATTAAGGGGAATAACACCATCATAAATCAAGCAGCATGTACATTTTACCAGCATGCATTGCGGACATTGAGCAAAGAGACCCGAGATATAAAACTTTAACAACACAAAGAAAATAACCTCCTTTCTTGTGCTTCTCCTTCAACACAAGATGTTCAATGTGCTTTGTGAAATGACATAGGCGTACGGGATCTCTGTCAACTGGGGGGGGGGGCTGTCATTTGTTTCCCGAATTCCTCCATGGCCAGTGTCTCAGCGTCCAAATTCCCTGAAATTTGGAAATAAATTCTTCGAAAAGCTGGCAGTTTCCATTTTTTCTGGGGGGGGGCTGCAGCCCTCCCAGCCCCCCCCCCTGGCTCGTATGACTATGTGAAATGATTTCCAACCGCAATGCATTCTGAAAATGTACATCCGCCAACTTAATTGAAAAATACTCGGCTTCACCAAGTATTTCAATCTGTCTCGGAGGAAGTCCTTCTACTTGTGTTTGAACTATTACAAGTATTAAAGTTCTTTAAGCATCACCAGGGCAGAAAAAAGGAAGAATAATCATCTTTAGACATCACCACAGATGAAAAAAAGACGGTGATATAATTTTCTTCTCTATACATCATCAGGCAGGAACTTGAAAGGTGAACTATAGACATCGCCACATTAGGAAATGTAAGGAACTTTTCATTTAGGTTACCGTAGCAGAAGGGAGGAACTGATCAGTTAAGTTAGCATATAATTTTCTAGTTGATACATCACCACGGCAGAAAGGGGGAGGGACTGTTCATAGACTTTCAGAGTGGGTGAGGATAAAAGAATTGAGGATAAAAAATTGAGGATGCCATATTTTAATTGCACCAGCCAGTGCCCCCCCCCCGCCTTAAGACTGGTCACATATGAGCATAGGCATGGCTGCATGACAATGTCTGGATATTTGAGCCTCACAGTTGTTTGAGTTCAAAAAATTTTTAATTTTTTAAAACAACAAAAAGAGAAATGAATTACATATATTTCACGAATCAGAATAACTATAAATTATATCAAATGTTTTGAGCCTATATCAAATGTTTTGAGCCTTTCTTTGCGTACTAACCTTCCATGCATATTAGCATTTTTCTGCTTGCACAAATGGTGCATACGAACCGTTACATAGCACCTCGCACAGCCTTTGATTAAGTTGAACACGTGATTGTTGACTACTGTCGAATCAAACATATGCTCTTTCAACGAACTGAACACATCTCGTTCCACACAAACTTGCAATATCGTTGAGGCAACTGCTCCCGTAGCATGTGGTAGTGCACGCTGGGTTGATTTCAACATTCTCATCATACATTTCTCCGTTTCTTTGTAGATCGTCAGCAGCCCAGGGGAGGGCAACCTAAGACCCCCATTAGATTTCCACGCCACGAACAGGTCAGGCATCTTCTCTTTTGTGGTTGACAACGCAACTAAACATTTTAAACAGTTGGTTTTTTTCTGCATCATTCTCACAACGTAACCAGCAATGTACGATATTGCTGCTGACGTCGTTTGGAACATCGCAGTAATCATAATCACATGCAATGCTTGGCTCAGGTCTTAAAGTCAAGTCGTATCTTCTCGCGATTGTAATCTCGTCGATTTCAATCCTTGAAGATATTCCCTTAGTCCTATCCTCACCGTCACTCAGCATCTCGGTATTGTCTTGAGGAATGCAATTTCCTCGGCCTCCTGTGATATCGTGTCTCATCAACAGCTGCTTGTATGCAGATCTGAACTGCAACGCGGTAGGATTGTTGTTCCATCCTCCAGCGGCTCGCACAGCGCCAAAAAAACAACTCCAAGTGATCCTGACTCATCTTGTACGTCAGAATATACTTGAGAATGGGGTTCTCTCCGCACACAAGACCTTCCGCAACTCCACTAACTAAACCGATACACACGAGGAAGCCTACAAAACTTGTTTTACGTTTTGACTTAAGGACATTTCAGACCCTTAATATACTGACAGGCTTCATCAAGAAACTTCTTCACGAACTCATAGTTCGTCTTTCTGATGGGTGCCTTGAAACTGTTCGCCCTCGGGTTCCTAGAATTTACAACATCGAAAAGACAATCAAACTTGCAAATAAACTTGACCGTCGCACCACAGCCTTTAAACTGTGGCATTCCGTTACCTTCACAGAACTCTAAAGCATCTGCTACGCTCGAGCTTAGGGTCTGTGCCGCCAAATTAACCTTCATTTTCTGAGGTTTCCAGTCTACGTGCGCTGATTGCAATTTATTTGCCAGGCGCAAACCTTCCTGTTCTTGCAATTGGCTCAATTCTACTATATACTTCCATTCGATGGTGTCGCCATCCTCATGTTGCAAGACTTTCCAGTCTGACCAAGTGTTTCGCACCAACTTGATCATGTGACAAGCATCTAAAAAGATATAAACCCTTTAATTAGCATCACATGGATGTGGGAAGTATGCCTGCATGTTGTCAGCAGGCAGTCAAGCTCCAAGCAATTTTAACATGCTAGGTGAGTCGCTGGTTCGTCGCATGTAAACGAGATCACCTTCACGTCTACTTAGTGCAGCTTCATAAGGCAGTCTCTTATCAGATTTTCTTTCTCTTTTCCTGTGAGACCATTCACTAGAAAATACCCGCATGGAGTTTTCCAGTTTGAATTCACAGACTACCATCATGACAAGAGCCTCCGTAGCTTCTGGCAGCATGTCATCTACTTCAACATCTGTACCAAAGTCAACATAACCTTGGGCCTTCTTACCATCATACTGCACATGCTTGCAAATGGACATCTCATCTAACATTAGAGAGCAAACAACTTTCTGGCCATCACGTTGACCAGCCAACACTTTTGCTTTCAATGCTGTCAATGCTTCTTCTGTAAACCCTGGCTCTCCATCAATGACGTTGTACCATTTACTGACTGTTGATGGGTGTGGCAACCCTAAATCAAATGTCTTACATACATACCTATATGCCTTAGCAGAATAAAACCTAAGAGTCATAGCAAGCTTACACAACTCTTTTGGGTACGCACCTGCATTTTTATTTTTATTTTGTGTCACCAACCAAAAAGTTGTCTCCAGCATACTAGCACAATTAGCACTTATTAGGTTCTTTTTTCTAAGATTACCTACCACTGTAGTCAAGGAGGTAACCTTTCTTTCCAACCTGCGGTTTTTTGCTGCGATTGTTTCAATCTCCTTTTCAGATTATCAACTGAGTCCAGTAGATTATCAATGTTTCTTTTCAATCTAGGAGGAGACTGACTAATATAATATGTATGATCAGTTTCAACATTTTCCTCGCTACCCACACATGCTTTTTTTTGGTGCCATGTCTACCTCATCAGGCAGTTTTCTCTTTTTCCCCAATACTTACAGAACTCTCTTCTGTATTATTTTGAATGTTTTTGTTGTCTTTCATAGTTTCAGGGCTGTAAGACAAACCGTCCTGCACATTTTCTGTCTGGTTGTCATCATCAACCACATTTTCATCACTAGTCGTTGTCACTACCTGTATCTGTGAAATATATGTAACATTTATATTTTGTGACAAAGGAAATTGACTGGCATAAAAATTTAATTTTATGCACTTCTATGCTATATGTTCGGAAGTTAATTGCTGGGTATTTCAAACAATACCAAAAAATTAGCACAACCCCTCCAAAAGTGTTGGAAATTGCAAAAACTCATGAAATTACTTTGCTGCAGTGTATCTTGTCATCAGGTGGTATTATATGTGAATGTGCACTTATAATACACTGCAAACCTAAAAAGTTTAGAATGAACTATAAACACTATCTTTGTGGACGGTGTAAAAATTCTTTGGTGTTACTATTTATTGAAAATAATTGAAAAGTTTTGATTGGTTAAGAGTGGTGGATGAAATCGTCATATCCATTTGGTAGTTGCCCAGATATGGAGTATGACATCATCATACAATACTGAAAACACATATATAACATTATGACATCATTTATTTGTATATTGAAAACACTTATATACAACCTTATGAGATCACACTAATTTATATTGCTTATGCCAAAGTGGGAAAATACAAATGGCTTCTTTAACGGAAAGGTTTGCAAACACAAAATTATTACTTATTTTGTTGCTTTTGGTTCTGGGAATTATTAAGATGTCAGTTTGTGTTATCTGCCTCAGCTTTTGACTTTGGCATATAACACAAACCTCTGCCTTAATAATCCCTCATATCCTATTGGACCTCATTCAATAATTATTTTTAATTCTTAGCTCCCTTGCTATTGGGGCCCCCCATTTATTCATTAGTTCAGTCTGTTTTTTACTGAATGTACAGGGTATAGTATTTTAATGTGAACTTAACTCAATTAGTAGTAATAATGACTGGAAACTTTTGGAATTCACTGATGTAAAAAGGTTTGAAGTTTCATTTAAAATAAACATTTGCAGTGTGATTTAAAAATACACATGTTAAACTATTCTTCTTTCATATAATGATCTATAGTGATATTGCAATAACAATTTTAAATTTTAATGTATTAACCAAACAAATGAAACTATCCAAGGTTTCATAATTGTAATATTCCCCTTTGAAAATTAGAGATCAGTAGTATCAAAATAAATAACACATTTTTGGAAATAAATTTCTGTTTTACAAATAGTATGTGTCTGATATGTTTCAATTTTATGAATTTATTCAATGCAATAAATTCGCTCTGGCATTTAATAGACAAAACAATGCTGCAAAATTACATACTTACCACTGGAATGGTAACTTATTGTTTTTGTACATTATAAATACTTATTTACTAATATACTTTAAATACAGGCACATAAATGTGAAACAAGACGACTTAATTGCTAATAAACTGACCTGAGAAAGCCATTGGTTGAAAACTGTTGGGACAGCAGATGGCTTCAACACTGGTCGACTGCTACTGTTGCTTTTCTCATAAAACATATCAGAAGTAAAGTGCTCTGAACACCAACAACTATGCTTTGTAGGAACAAACTTCACTGGCGCATATTTTTTTACATTTGCCAGCCATATGCGATGCAATTCTGGACGCCTCTGTGCATCTGGAAACCTTGAAATGAAACAAAAAATAACATCATCCCACGGTGCATAACACAAAAAAATATATCAATGCAAATATGCAACACCGTAAATCTTTAATAATTAAAATAATAGCACTTGTTTAAAATACTCTTAAAGCAATGTATTGAGAGTACGAAAATTTTCAAAAAAGATGCCCATTGACAATGGTTGTCAATGGAGTACGTCGCACATCTCCACGTGCTGCTACTACAGGTTGTGTCTACGCCATAAAAATTATAGTTATAAACGGGCAAGTCAAACTTACTGATGCGACGATATATTCTTCTTTTGAATGGGCTTTTTCCATCCACAGACCAAACAAAATGCTGGCCTTATTGTGGCAATTAATGTCTATTAAATGTACACTTTGTTGAGATTCCAAAGAACGTCGAAGGAAGTGAGCATAGAGCACAGTGCTCAAGTCAAATGTCAAATTTATAATGCAGTTTTTTTTTAAAAAATTATGCCTGAAAACAGGAGGGAGTGAAAACTTTAAAATCGCAGTCGCTCGCTGTGACCAGTGGTAAATCACCAGAAAATAAGTTGACTGTGATGTCAAATAACGCGTTTTACGTCACATAGCTGCCATGTTTTTGGCTTCACTTTTTGACTGACGAAAGTATAGGAGCGCAATCTCCAGATATATAAACAGAGCTCAGTGACTGTAATATATCTGCACGAAAATATTTCACTTTTGACTCACTTAAATGCATTTTGTGTTGGCATTGAGCATGATCAGTGAACTTATACAACACGGTATGATAAACTCTTGAACTATCATAGAGTGGGCCTAGGGTTATTTTAGAGCCAGATGCAAATGAACGCCTAATATCAAAAAGATACAATATGTTAAACATAGATACAGCAAAAGCGAGCTAGAGAGGGTGGACTTCGTCTAAACATGCACTTTCTTAGACGACTGCTCATTCGACTGAGGGTCATGCATTAATATTGAATTTATTGCCACGAGTTTGACTAAGGGTCGAGGGTAATAGGTCGAGGGTGAGGGTAAAATGTCGAGGGTCGTAAAATTTGGTCAAGGGTCAGAGATTTACGTTTTCTAATTAAAACCTTTTATGGGGGGTGAAGGATGTGATTACAAGAAGATTTTTGCACTGGCTTTACCCAGCTAAAAAGCTTTAATGCCTTGATACATTACAATGGGCTGGGATGAAATTTTCACCCGGTTTGAGACTTTGAGTATCAAAATGGAGCTATATTACGACTTGTTTATAGTCCTGGTAGAGACCAGATATTACGTTTAAAACACAAACCAAAAAGAATAAAACAATCTAGACACAATTAAATGGTTGCGTTTGTAATAATTTTGTGGTGCTGAAGCGATTAACTGGCAATACACTATGTATGCCTCGGAAACTTGACACTAAACCGAATACAAAAATTTAAAGGTAATGCAATGCAACAAAATACAATAGTTCAATACTTCAATCCTTGCTAATAACTCTATACATACTTGCTATACTTGGTTAGTATACATATAAAAGGATATGCAATATTTTAAACGAAAATTGATTGAACAAACAGAACATTGACACTTGCTACCAGACATACTGTTTTGTTAGCTTAAAGTATAGGTTGATAAATGGTGCTATGTCCTTTCGGATGCCGGTAATAAAGCAAATAAAACAATCTATATAAAAACAATTATTTACAACGTGTTTAAGGTTGAAGTGTTATTCACCCCGAAACCATTACAAGATCGATAGAAAATTTATTTAATTTCTGTTTAATTTCTTTGTATAATTTAAAGTATTTATGGAAATCACCTTTAAATTAGAGGTAGCAGTTTTCAAATAGAAGCGATGGCAACAGGCTTAAATAATTAACAATTAGATTACGAGCTCGAGATTTCTATGCGGTGATAGTTGATGAGGGCAAAGCCTGAACTATTATCAACGCATAGAAATTGAGAGCAAGTAATCTAATTGCTTTAGTAGAATCTAGGATAAAAAATTGATTCATAACCCATTTTGTTAAAAATAGTACTACATATTGTCTTTGAATTTAAAAAAATACGCCAGGAAAATTGTTGTTTTGCTATTCGCTATCTATCGAGGAATAGATAACGAGTAGAGTAGCCAAATAAATTACAGCATTCGCATTAGTATGCTAGTATGATTCTACTAACTACCTATTAGATTACTCGCTTTCGATTTCTATGCGGTGATAGTTGATGAGGGCGAAGCCCGAATCAACTTATCACCACATAGAAATCGAAAGTGAGTAATCTAATTGTTAATTAGAATACAAAATGGTGCATTATTTGAACTTATCCTCAAATATATATAGTTTTAACTTTATATTGTGCAACATCGAGATCACCAAAATCTTAATCACAAATTAATCTATGCTATATATGCATATTAATATATGCGCACTATCAAACATAGCTGTCTAAATCTAACTTTAAAAAGCAAGACCTTCTCTTGATTTTTATAAAGTTTTTATTTCAATAAGTGCATAATTTGCATACAAGTGCATCTCTCTAAACTTTGAGTGACTCTGAATTTCAGTATATTGCGCCCGCATTACATGATGCGATTCACAGACCGTGCAACTAACCAATCGTAATAAGAGACATTTTAAATAATATAACATAAAGTAGTCAACCTATAACATCATCCCAACCAAAGATTGAAAGTTTTGAATAGTTCAAAAGTCCTTAAGTATATTGTTCGCAAACTCGGTGCATAGCCTGTCCTTTCACTGTCGCTTTTCTACTAGGTCGTGCATCGCTAACAACGTCCTGAATTTCAGTTTCTTGTGGGATTTCTTCCTTGTTCAATCTATTTTCTTGCATATCTACTTCGTCTTCAGGATTTACTGCGGATTTCTCACGAATCTCAAATGGGATCAATTGCTGAACAGGTCGATGTACAGATGACTGTTTCGCTGCCTTCGAAAGCACCTTCAATCTCGCTCCGCGAACTTGTCCGTCTCGTCCTTTCACGAGCTGTATCCCAATAAAATTATTGTCTCCAATACATTATTGGGATTGTTAGGGTTAGGGTTGGGGTTTGGGTCAGGGTTCATTTTATATGCATGAAATGACAATTTCAGTAACTATTATAATTATCAAACGTTGTAACCAGTAATTTTATTGGGTTACAACGTTCGGATCGGTTGAAATGAAACAACCGTTGTTTGCAACTTTTCAAACTGGAGGTAGATACACAGTCTATCGAATTGAATTGCTTTCATCTGGAAACACTGCGACCGTACATTAAGTGGAATGGTGTCAACGCCTCGTCCAAATCATCTTCGCTTACGTAGGCCAATGGTTGGTTGTTCACTGCGACCTCAATCTCACACAAAATAGTTTGTAACTCTTCAAACGTCACGAATGCCTTGCCCAAAGTTTTCTTGAGACATGCTTTTACCGTTCTAACCAGATGCTCATGGAATCCTTCCCACCATGGCGACGCTGGTAAGATGAAACGTTGTCTAATGCCTTGGAATAACATAAACTTCTTCACTTCGGATGATCTAAAGGTTTTAAAATTGTCACTAATTACGAGATCAGGAACACCTTGCTGTGCCATGAATCCCTTAAATCCTCGCAAAAATCCGTGTATCGACATGTCCGGTACTAGCTCCAAATGAATAGCTCTGCTCGATGCACACGTTAGCAAAAGGATGCAACACTTGCTACTCTTTAACCCATCTTTAACGAACAAGGGTCTTGCAAAGTCAAGCCCCGTTAACTGAAAAACGTACGCCGTACGATCCACTCTGTAATCCGGTAAATCTGGGCTGGATGGTGCTCACACCGGTTGACCTTGGTAATGCGTACAAATTACACATTTCCGGATTACTTCTTTAACACTTTTCCTCCCCTTGACGATCTAGTAGTTCTTTCAAATCCACGCCAGTGTTGTCTCAATACCGTGATGCATTGTCGCTTCGTGGACATCCAAGATAATTAGGCGTGTAAAATAGCTGCTGTCCTTACTACGAAGTATGATCAGGTGTTGTTCCTCGTACTCCAATGATGAATTCGCAAATCGTCCTTTTAACCGCATTAGTCCAACATTGTCTTCAAATAACCGCAGTGATGTACAAAGGTTAGTGTAATTTGATTGCTCTTTCATAAGTAGCTGCTCTTCCTTTATCCACACAATAAAGCTTTGTTGTATTAGTCAACTGTCAGCACACTATCGTTGATCATATCACCATGCTGTTTTCCTACTCGCTTTCTTAAATTGTTCACAAATCGCATTACGTAGCCAGTGGTAAGCACTAATTTCTTCAATGAGCTGTAACGAGTGCAATCAATGACAACACTAATTGAACGTTTGTTGTTAGGCGTGCCCCTCGTTGTCGTGTTACTGAAGTTGACAAACTTGAGCAGAAACTTCTACATCAATCCTCCCAACCAAAGATATTTCGTCAACATGACCAGCATTCACCCTTTCAAACGCCAACTCCTGTGACGACAACATCAAAGGTCCTCTAAACCAACAACCCAAAAACCCTCCTTCAAATTCGAAGACAACTGAGCAGGGACATCGGCAGGATTTACCTCACCCTTAAAAAAATGCCACTTCTCACGACCGACCACCTTTCTAATAGCCACAACTCGATTCTCAATCCAAGGTTCCCAACTTTTCTCCTTTCCATTTACCCAGCAAAGAGCCACCTCGGAATTGGTCCAACATAATATATCGTGCAAGTCAATTCGTTTTTTAACTCCTATGAGTAATTCACGAATAAACTTGCTAAGCAATAAGCAGCCCAAGAGCTCTAACCGAGGAATTGTTAGTGTTTTTCGAGGAGCTACCTTAGTTTTTGAAGCTAAAAAACATACATAGACGGCACCCTGATAAACAAGCGGCAGGTAGACAACCGCGCAGTAAAACTCTAGAGAGCTATCAAAAAACCATGAAGCTCTATACGACTACCGGATGAAAAATTGGCTGAAAACACAAACCGACTGTGCCGCACTTCCGCCAAATGTTTTAACTCCTCAACAAATTTGTTCCAAACAAGCGCTATTTTCTCAGGTGTAATTTCATCCCAGTCTAATTTATCTTTGCAAAGCAACTGAAAAATAGTTTTAATTTTGGCAGTGACTAGAGCAATGAAACCTAATGGGTTCAAAATAGGAGCGGAAATACTCAACAAATTTCTCTTTGTGTGTTTAATGGTGGCATATTTTGAAACCAAATCGTCGCAATGGAAAAGAAATTCATCGGAAGTTGTGTCCCACCCTACACCTAAAACAACTTCATGCTCTGCAGTAATGTTTGGTGATGTTGCTTCAAAAAAAAATCATGTCATTCCCAAGTAAATTGCACTCTCTGTTTTCCATTGACTCTATGTACCCTGCTAATTCCTATCATTTGTCACCCATTTGCGCAAATCAAATCCGGCTTCAGATAAAATTGCCTTACTTCTTTCATACAGGGTTTTGCGCTCCTCAGGTTCATTACACCCACTAACTAAATCATCAACATAAAGATAATCCATTATTTGCTCTACTATTCCGCTTTCCTTCTCTAAGTATTTACTGAGATGATGTCACACTGTCCCATTTAATAAAAATGGACTGCTTGTTAACTGCTTGTTATTCCAAAAACTACTCTTAAGAACCTGTAAATTACTACCTGCTCATCCTCAGCCTGCAAATCATACCACAGAAATCTAAGGTAACCTCTATGCTGTGTAGCTATACCAACGTTTAAAAAAGCTTGTTTTATGTCTGCTAGCACCCCTATTTTATTCAATCTGAACCTAAGTAAAATGTCAAAAATTTTAGCAATCAGGTTAGTGCCTAAATAAAGGCATTCATTTAAAGAAGGGCCGCTGACTTTGCACGAGGCATCAAATACTGCTCGTATTTTAGTGGTGTGTTTATCATTACGTATAACTGGCCTATGTAGAAGGCAGTGTACCTGCCCTGTTTCCTTTGCAACTTCATCTAATGGAACACGCTCTATTATACTGTTTTCTTCATATTCAGAGAAAATATGATAATTCATGCAAAATGTTACCTGCAATTAACTTGTTCTTTAACGTTTTAAGCCGTCCTTCGCAAATCTTGAAATTATCAGGGAGCACCTCATGGTCAGGTTTAAATGGTAATTTTGTGATTTACCATCATGAATTATGTCATTTTCAAATTGACTAACAATGCTGTCTGCTGAAGTGCCCATACTCTCCACATTCCAAAACTTGTCTAGTTCTTGTCTTAAGCTTGCAGCGGTCTCTGGATGCTCAACTGAAGCACGTAATAAATGTGTTTCGAAACAATGCATATCTGATTTACTTATGCCTACACGACCACTCATTACCCACCCAACTCTAGTTTTACGTGCAACAGCGCCATGTTTACTTCGTACAACCTTACCAGTCATAAAGACATGGTAGAAGTCTATGCCAATCAAAATACCAACTGGAAGATTTCGATGTTGTTTGTGTTCAAAATCAGCAAATTCCAACCCAGCAAATTCAGGTAATTCATGCACACTTGAATGGGGCTGATTTGTCAGTGGGCTACATATTGTTGTGACGCACAGAGCTTCTACAAATGTAAATCTAGCATCACCTTTATTCTGAACCTTAAGCTGAACTACATCAAGTTCTTGTACCTCACTATTTTCAACCTGCCCAAAAGTTTCAATCACAACTTTCTCCACTCTAATTGCTTTCAATTTCAGTGCATGTCTCACTTTGTCAGATATAAGACCTCTGACTACCGCTGTCTAATAAAATTCTAGTTTGGACTTGTGCACTGTCATCTACTGGAAGTATGCTGGCTCTAGCTGTCTGCAATAATATACCATTTTTGTCACAGCTAGCATGCACAACAAAACCATCATTATCATTGGTTGTTACATTGGTTGTTTTGTTCTTATCCTCCTCCCGATTCATACTTGGGGGGTCTACTGGTGCGGATTCACATATTGATATATGGTGTTTGCCAGTCTTGCACTTTCTACATAAGTAAGTGGACTTACAATTTTTAGTGATATGTCCCGTGTCTAAACATATCAAGCACCTCTTATTTATATGGAGAGTAGCCTTCCAAGACTTGTGATTAGAAACACTAGTGCATTTGGATGATGAATGCACTTCCCTGATACAATATACACATGCAACCTTATTGGTTTGACCAAATAGTCCACTTGTAGTATAATATCCACCCTTCCTATGAGATTCATGAACAGATTTGTTTGAAGGTGATGCAATACAATTCTCTTGAGCTCGAAGCTCACTATTAAAATGTTCCATAACTTTATCCAATGTCCAAATTTGTTTGCCAAATTTCCTAGAGATAATCATTGTAATTTCATCAGACAATCGTTCTTTTAAAATCGGAATTAACAACAAGCCATAACCAGATGTGTCAAGCTTTAATGACTTTAAGTTTCTTACATAACTTTCTATATGATTATATAGCATCCTTAACCCTTCAACATTATGCCTAGATGTAATTTTATTAAACCTTAATAGTGACTCCATGTGAGCAGATATCAAGACTTGCTCATTTCCAAACCTATCTTCAAAATATCTACTGCTTCCTTATAGTTATCTGAGTTCAAAGTTAATCCTGACACAGCTGATAAACTTTCTCCCCTCAAACATCCCTTCAAATAGTTAAATTTATCGATATCACTTATACCCATGTTGTTGTGAATTGCTACTTGATATTGGTCCCAAAACCCTTGCCATGCAAGTGGGTCCCCTGGAAACTCTGGTAATTGTATTTTAGGTAACCTACAATGAACTGAGTTGCCCTGTGCCTGAGCACTATTACCTGATAAAGTACCTAAAGTGTTTACCAGGCTTGTAGTCTGAGTAAACTCGGCTAGTTTCAAATCTGCTTTAGCCAGAGCACGATAGCTGGGCTCTAAGGTTTTCATGTGTTCAACAACTTCGGCCTCAATGTCTTTTGGTTCAAGCCTGTTAATTATTTCATTATGGACCATAGCCGATTGTTCAAGAATACTCGAAACAGTATTTTTCAACCCCAAGTTTCACTTGCTCACAGTCTTCAGAAGAAACATATTGGTTGAGTTCTTGTAAAAGTGTTTTTAAATAAACTGAGAGACCGACGAGTCTACCCTTGGCTTTGCTTAATCCAGTTGCCATCCAAGAGACAATTACACGACAAATATACCCTAAAAAGCACAGACAATCACACCGCCAAATATACACAAGTAATTAAGAAAGCTAACGCTATCCGTGTATCCGTCATAGTTGTTTAACTGACTAGATTCTTCAAGTGTCCCCTATCGGGTTCCATTTAAAAAGCAAGACCTTCTCTTGATTCTTATAAAGTTTTTATTTCAATAAGTGCATAATTTGCATACAGGTGCGTCTCTCTCTGAACTTTGACCGACTCTGACTTTCATTAGACGAGGCAATTCACAGACCATGCAACTAACCAATCATAATAAGAGACATTTTAAATAATATAACATAAAGTAGTTAACTTATAACACTAACTGCGAGGCGATACGCGTACACTTAGCTTTTAAAAATAGTTCTAAAGTCATAAGTTGACATAACCTGTCGCTGTTGGAGATCGAGGGAATTAAATAAAGCATTGTCTATTAAAACAATGCTGTTGAAGGTCGGATTTTTTCGTTTTATGTGTAATGAAGAAGGGTGCTAGTAAGTATTAGAAAAATCAGTACTGTACACGAGTTGTCCATCGGAACTTTTACCAGTTACTCTCTTATCTAAGTGTTTAACAATAAGATTGTTTGGCGGATGTCTGAATCTTTCTGCAAATTCAGCCCCACAGCCATAGCACTTTTTAGTATGATGAGTGGCAAAAATTTAGATTAGCCCCACAGCCATAGCACTTTTTAGTGTGATGAGTGGCGAAAATTTACACCAGCCAGCCAGCCAGCCAGCCAGCCAGCCAGCCAGCCAGCCAGCCAGCCAGCCAGCCAGCCAGCCAGCCAGCCAGCCAGCCAGCCAGCCAGCCAGCCAGCCAGCCAGCCAGCCAGCCAGCCAGCCAGCCAGCCAGCCAGCCAGCCAGCCAGCCAGCCAGCCAGCCAGCCAGCCAGCCAGCCAGCCAGCCAGCCAGCCAGCCAGCCAGCCAGCCAGCCAGCCAGCCAGCCAGCCAGCCAGCCAGCCAGCCAGCCAGCCAGCCAGCCAGCCAGCCAGCCAGCCAGCCAGCCAGCCAGCCAGCCAGCCAGCCAGCCAGCCAGCCAGCCAGCCAGCCAGCCAGCCAGCCAGCCAGCCAGCCAGCCAGCCAGCCAGCCAGCCAGCCAGCCAGCCAGCCAGCCAGCCAGCCAGCCAGCCAGCCAGCCAGCCAGCCAGCCAGCCAGCCAGCCAGCCAGCCAGCCAGCCAGCCAGCCAGCCAGCCAGCCAGCCAGCCAGCCAGCCAGCCAGCCAGCCAGCCAGCCAGCCAGCCAGCCAGCCAGCCAGCCAGCCAGCCAGCCAGCCAGCCAGCCAGCCAGCCAGCCAGCCAGCCAGCCAGCCAGCCAGCCAGCCAGCCAGCCAGCCAGCCAGCCAGCCAGCCAGCCAGCCAGCCAGCCAGCCAGCCAGCCAGCCAGCCAGCCAGCCAGCCAGCCAGCCAGCCAGCCAGCCAGCCAGCCAGCCAGCCAGCCAGCCAGCCAGCCAGCCAGCCAGCCAGCCAGCCAGCCAGCCAGCCAGCCAGCCAGCCAGCCAGCCAGCCAGCCAGCCAGCCAGCCAGCCAGCCAGCCAGCCAGCCAGCCAGCCAGCCAGCCAGCCAGCCAGCCAGCCAGCCAGCCAGCCAGCCAGCCAGCCAGCCAGCCAGCCAGCCAGCCAGCCAGCCAGCCAGCCAGCCAGCCAGCCAGCCAGCCAGCCAGCCAGCCAGCCAGCCAGCCAGCCAGCCAGCCAGCCAGCCAGCCAGCCAGCCAGCCAGCCAGCCAGCCAGCCAGCCAGCCAGCCAGCCAGCCAGCCAGCCAGCCAGCCAGCCAGCCAGCCAGCCAGCCAGCCAGCCAGCCAGCCAGCCAGCCAGCCAGCCAGCCAGCCAGCCAGCCAGCCAGCCAGCCAGCCAGCCAGCCAGCCAGCCAGCCAGCCAGCCAGCCAGCCAGCCAGCCAGCCAGCCAGCCAGCCAGCCAGCCAGCCAGCCAGCCAGCCAGCCAGCCAGCCAGCCAGCCAGCCAGCCAGCCAGCCAGCCAGCCAGCCAGCCAGCCAGCCAGCCAGCCAGCCAGCCAGCCAGCCAGCCAGCCAGCCAGCCAGCCAGCCAGCCAGCCAGCCAGCCAGCCAGCCAGCCAGCCAGCCAGCCAGCCAGCCAGCCAGCCAGCCAGCCAGCCAGCCAGCCAGCCAGCCAGCCAGCCAGCCAGCCAGCCAGCCAGCCAGCCAGCCAGCCAGCCAGCCAGCCAGCCAGCCAGCCAGCCAGCCAGCCAGCCAGCCAGCCAGCCAGCCAGCCAGCCAGCCAGCCAGCCAGCCAGCCAGCCAGCCAGCCAGCCAGCCAGCCAGCCAGCCAGCCAGCCAGCCAGCCAGCCAGCCAGCCAGCCAGCCAGCCAGCCAGCCAGCCAGCCAGCCAGCCAGCCAGCCAGCCAGCCAGCCAGCCAGCCAGCCAGCCAGCCAGCCAGCCAGCCAGCCAGCCAGCCAGCCAGCCAGCCAGCCAGCCAGCCAGCCAGCCAGCCAGCCAGCCAGCCAGCCAGCCAGCCAGCCAGCCAGCCAGCCAGTCATAGTATCAACTCCAGGGGGGGGGGTGAAAATTTTGAGCATGTTGCTTGAATATTATCTCTACAAGGTTTTAATCAAAATGACTAGAATTTACTAGAAGTTAATTACACAACAGTGTATGCTTTTGTTCGTAATGATAGAAAAGATAGTTAAATAAGCACTATCACGTCTAATGAGAGTAATAGTTGTATTGCATATGTACATAACAGTGTTGCCAAACACCCCCGGAATCTCAATTATTCAGCAAAGCACGTGTATAATGCGTAGCGGCCGCTTATAGTCTTTAAATATCGGCCTCTATGAGTGGGTCGCAAACATGAGTGATATTTGTATGACTAAAAACACCACTTTAACCGGCATTGCGAGATATCTTAGTCTACACAATTACCTATTCGTTTACTACGCATAAAAAGGATTTTTCCCTTGAAAAACATCAAATTAAAGCGAGCTTAATATGAACTGATCAGTTTTGTTCATGGTATAAATATATAGTTGATACGGCAAAAATTTTCGCTATGTAACGTCATGTATTACACCAAATGAATTGCCCTAAATTACACTTAATGATGTGAATTGCCGTAGTTTTCTCTACATTTTGGCAAAGCTTCTTGCGAAAGTAATAAAAAGCAAACAAGATAGCGAAATCTTTACTAATTTAGCATATTAATGTAGCTGGCGCTTGCCGACTGCTGATGTTTTAACATGTATTCATACATTCGGCTATTCTTTCACCGTATGTTTCTCAAAATATTTCTATACGAAGCGCTGTCGTTTTTTTAACATTTTTGCAAAGTTTCAATCGAAAATACAAGAAAATAAACACGATATAATGAATATTTTGACATAGCGATAAGTAAAGTTAGTGTGCGAAGTATTAATAATTTCAGGTAAACAAAATTAACCGGAAGTACTATATTTCATAGCCTACGACGTACATCTCAGAACCCACGGTGAAATCGATTTCACCGTGCCGGTTCAGGTCTATACATCGTAGGCTAATATTTCTTGTCAAAAACACACGAACTAAATACGCCAGGGCGACGGGTCGTATCTAGCGTGCTTTCTGTGTTTTGCCCATCAGGCAATGCTAAAATCAATTGCTGTGCTTGTGAACGTGCACAAGCTAAAGGAGTAAATTTTGAAAACTTTAAAAGTTTATGTAAAGATTGAAAGGTAATGCTTAAATGGTTTCGATGTCATAGTTTGCGATGAAACTGTATGTTCACATATTCAAAAGACTTGACTTGAAACGTTTTGAAATTTTTAAAAATACACTTTCCATTTGATTTGCGGAGCAGAAAGTTTTTAAATGTTTTTCAAAGATATCGGCTATATTACTGAATACTGACAGTCATCACACTTGTCTGACTTGTGAAACTTTGCACTATTCTTAAATCCCTAGTTCACATTGGGTTGGAGGAGAACAATCTCATATGCATGTGGTGATCGACCAGAATGCCATCCATGCAGTGAAATCTGGTGGTTGGGGAATAGGTGCAGGCCAAAGGTAATTCTGATTTGTGAAGGAGGGGTAATACACAGATTGGTGATGTGGTAATAAAGACTGGCCAAGAAAATTGAACGAATTATTCAGAAAGGGGTCCTGTGATGGTGCAGTAGTTGGTGAAAAGGATAGGTTTGGGCGGTGGGTTGTATTGAACGGATTGTTGAAGGTCTTGCTAGCTTGTGGGCCAGTCGAAGTAAATTTCATTTGAGGGGCCGTATTTGGTACATTCTCTGTATTTATCGAATGTTCGCTATCTTTTTTCTTCTGTTTTGATTTGCTCTTTCTTTGTTGTTTCTGGGTACTAGGTTTATGTGCTGAGTTAGGGTCTATAAGTAAGCCATCTCTACACTCTTGTAGCAAGTCTATTCCCATTTGTTTTGCTTTTTGAACCTCACGAGCATGTTCTCTTTTTTCGGCTTTGATAAGACGGGCCAGTTCCAACAGATAACGAACCTTTTTCATATTCCTTTAGCTCTACATCTAAAACCATACTATCCCTCACATCTGCCTGACAGGCGTCAAGCAAACTAAGGTTTGGTGAGTCTCTATGGACCCAGCTAGCATGGATCACCTCGGTCTGATTCATTTGTGGGGCATTCTTTGGAGTGAATGCTCCGAACATAAATCCGTGTCGTTCGTGCCACCAAGAAAACTATGTGTTCAAAAACGCCCTTGTCTTCGTGTGTGAATACTTTCCTTTGCATTGTTGTAATCCTGTTCGGTTGTGCTTGTGAGTAATTGTTCACAGAGCTCTTTAAAGTCAGAAGAGCTCTTTGGATCATTTAATCTGTTTGCTTTTTTATTTCGCTGCTCTTTGAAGTGAAATTCGCAACTCTTGATGGCCGATTTCACTTCATCGCCAAAGATTTTTGTAATACTCGAGAAATTTGCACCAGGCATATCAGTGCAGAATCCAGTTGGGTTGAATTTGTAATTTTTATTACCCGTGTATTTTTGAACGATCTGGTGAAGAAAGTCCAAAATAGCGCAATATTCTCGGAATCCTCACTAACTGCTTCCATTGTTGCTAGGGGTATTTGCTTACGTAAAAGAGGATGGTAAACACTTGCCGTTAGTGTTACAAACCCATGACACCGTTTGCATTTACCATCAAAGAAGCAATACCGTCAAAGAAGCAAAAATGCTCACCGTTTTTATCCATTTGTGTTGCTATTTTCCCCTTTTGCTTGCTACTTTTAAAGACGAAAGAAGGTAGATCTGGATTCCCTCTTTTATCGTTCACTTTATGAACGTAAAATTCGTTCTTTTTGTCACAATACTCTTTAAATGTGACGACAGCTTCAAAATCATGACCAACAGGCTCAAAGTCACTTTTCATTTTTCGCTTTAAATTTGAAAGACATTTTTTTCCCATGTCGCTGCTGCATCTCTTTTGACTTTTTTCCAATCAGCGCTTCGCAAAAAGCAGCCAAAATGCACGAAGACTGAATTTCGGACAGTTTTATATTTGGGTTATTCCTCAGGAGTTGCGATACCTCCGCAGTGTTTTTGATGACCGGTTTAATTATTGGGCATGGGTGTTTTCCGTAATGGTATACTTTCGTTTGCCTTATCGGAAGTACTTACATATCTTCTAGTGAAGCATTGAGCGAAAATTGCCTACGCTCCACACCCTTTGCATGCCAACCCAAAACCTTTCTTCTTTTCGAACTGTCTGGTGTTTAAAACACCAAATTGCACTTTGAACGTGCAAGATTCATTAATGCATTTATGTGATTCTTTGCAGTTGGCAAATCGAACACGCCGATGACCTACCCAATTCGTTGGACAGCTTTTCTTCCACTTTCTTCCATCTTCCAGACCGTTCGTTTTATCATTGCTGCTGTTGCTGAAGATGTACACCTGCAGACCATCAATATCAATTGGAAGACATGTTACATTTTGCGGTGTGACATCTGACCAATGGTATTCAGCAATCTTTTTCTGTTTCTTTCTGTCACACGTGATAATTAAATCACTATCTTCATCGCTGGTACTACTTAAACGGCTATACATCCTAAAAAAAATCTTAAAATGAGAAATGTTCGTGATATTGTCAGTCCAGAAAACATTATGCTACACGTCGAGCAGACCATACAGTCCATCATGTGTATTCCATGATTACGTTGTGTTACGTTTGCCGTAACAAGAAAGACTTAAAGAAGAGAAGACACTATATTTTCTATATATTTATTAATAAAAGATATGACAAAGAACGAAGAAATAGGATAGTTTAAACTTATCTGACTTATGACAATGATGCAGCTTTGCTTTTTATGTTCTGTCCTTCACTTTACAGCTTCTTTTCCTTTTTACTTCTTATAGCTCTTAACAATAACTCCACTAATTGTTCTCTTCTTCAAATAAGTCACACAATAACGTAGAATTAAAACCAGAATATATAGCAATATTTCAACAACAATATAGATAACCAACGAAACCATTTTTCAACCCCCCCCGAGCTTGGATTGTTCGCTCTTTATATATAGTCTGCGAGTCAGCATGGCTCAGCATTATTATGTATTACTTAGTAATGATTGCATAATGTCTGACCTTACTGACCTCTCGTCACACTCCCCCTCTTGGAAAAAGAAAGTTTGGTAAAACTTTCGTTCATGTTCAACATCTTGATAAGCAGTCTGCGATAAGATTGTCTTTACCTTTGATGTGGCGTATGTCCAAATCGTATTCATGTAGAAACAAACTCTACCATACTAGTCTTTGATTTTTATCTTTGAGCTTGTGGAGAAATACCAAAGGGTTGTGATCACTGAATACTGTTAATGGTGAATGAGATGATGTTACGTAGATTTCAAAATGCTGTAGAGCTAGTATCAAAGCCAAACATTCTTTCTCGATCGTTGAATAATTGCGTTGACTCTTGTCCAGCTTGCGAGAAAAGTAACACACTGGATGATCCACTCCATCGCTATCTTCTTGTAGTAACACAGCTCCAACTGCAATGTCACTGGCGTCAACAGCTAATTTAAAAGGATGGTCAAAGTTTGGTGCAGACAGAACAGGAGTACTAACCAGCATAGCTTTCACTTTTTCAAATGCTATTTTGCAATCTTTGGTCCAGGTACCAATCTTTGATCCTCGTTCGTGGTGGTATCCAGCCATACCAAGAAATTGCATTAACTGTCGTTTTGATGTTGGTCTGGGGAAGTTGAGTATCACTGAGACTTTTCCTTGTACAGGCTTAACATGGCCTTGCCCAACTTCGTGACCCTAGTATGTAACTGTTGCACACCCAAATTCACTTTTCAGTAGGTTGATTGTTAGCCTCGCTTTACTAAGTTGTTCGAATAACTCACGTATTATCCTGATGTGGTCTTCCCATGATTCACTGGCAATGATAAGATCATCGATATAAGCGTCACAGCCATGAAGATCCATAATAATACTGTTGATGAGGTGTTGAAATGTAGCAGGTGAATTCTTCATTCTGAAAGGCATAACTTTGTACTGAGAGTCCGTTTGGGGTGACAAATGCTGAAATTTCTTTTGCGCATTCAGTGAGTGGAACTTGCCAAAATCCCTTGAGCAAATCAAATTTGGTGACGTACTTGGCGTTCCCAATATGATCAATACAGTCCTCCATTCGAGGTATGGGAAACGAGTCCAATTTTGTAACGTTGTTTACCTTGCGATAGTCTGTACACATACAGTATGAGCCATCTGGTTTTGGAACCAAAATGCAAGGGGAGCTCCAACTGCTATTACTGGGCTCAATGAAGTCGTTCGCTAACAGATAGTCTATTTCTTGTTGCAAATACATTTGTATCACAGGATTTAAACGGTACAGGTGTTGTTTGATTGGATTTGCAGTGTTTTCGATTTCCACGTCGTGGTAAATCATTTCCGTTCTTGATGAAACATCTGGAAATAGATGCATGTAGTCCCTAGTAACTTTCTTTAAATCTTCTCTCTTCAATTGCTCAAGATACTTCAATTTCTCATCCAGGTTGTTTAGTACGTCTGAATTGCTCAGCTTTGTCATGTCAGACAAAATTTGGGGCTCATAACTTTCCTTGGAGAGACCTACATTAACTGCATTTACTACTTCTGGACCTATATCTTTCTTTCTTTCAAAGTAAGGCTTAAGCATGTTAATATGACATAACTGCTGGGACTTACGTCTATCGGGTGTCTTTATCACGTAGTTCTGCTCACTCTTTTTCTCACTAACTATGTAGGGCCCAAAATCAGGGTTGCCAGATTTCTTGAATAATTAAGCCAAACCATCATTAGCGCTGTCACAAAAACAAAGAAAAAAAAAGGCAAATACAATGAAAAACAAAGAGCATTGTTAAAAGTTTGGCTAACTTATGCATGCAATCTGGCAACCCTGCCCAAAATACCTAGCCTGAAGGGGATGTCCTGGAACAGGGAATAGAGCAAGAACCTTTTCACCAGGCTTAAAAGACCGGCTGACCGCTTTTTTCATCGAACGTAGTTTTCATTGAAACTTGAGCCACCTGAAGGTTTGTCCTAGCTAGATCACATACTTTTGAAAGCCTGGTGCGAAATTCCGAAACATATGAAAAAAATTCAAGCAATCATTAGTCTCAGATAAAAATTTCTCTTTGAAGAGTTTGAGCGGACCCCTCACCATGTGACCGAAAACTAATTCGAAAGGACTAAAACCTAAGGATTCTTGAACAGATTCTCTAGCCGCAAACAACAGTAAATGAATTCCTTTATCCCAGCACTTTTCTGTATCAAAACAGTAAGTTTTAATCATTGTTTTCAAAGTCTGATGAAACTGCTCTAAAGCGCCTTGACTTTCGGGATGGTAAGCTGAAGGCGAAAACTGCCTAATTTTCAGTTCGTGCATGACTTGTTGGAAAATCCTGGACATAAAATATGAACCTTGGTCAGACTGAATTGACTTAGGTAATCCGAACAATGAAAAGAATTTTATTAAAGCGTCGACAATGGTTTTAGTTTTAATGTTTCGCAAAGGAATCGCTTCTGGAAATCTTGTTAAGGCACACATTATCGTCAAAAGATACTCATTACCCGATTTAGTTTTTGGTAGAGGACCAACACAATCAATAATAACTCGGCTAAATGGTTCTTCAAATACCGGAATTGGAGGTAACGGAGCCTTAAAAATCGTTTGATTTGGTTTTTCGACTAGCTGACAGGTGTGACATGTTCAGCAATATTCAGTAACGTCTTTTCTCATCGACGGCCAATAAAAATGTTCCAAAATTTTGTTTAGCGTTTTCTTTGAACCTAAATGTCCCGCTAATGGAGTTTCATGCGCTAAGCTAAGCATTTCATAGTGGTAAACTTTTGGAATCACAATTTGATGTTTTACTGCCCACTCGTCTTCCGCAGAAACATCTGGTGGTCTCCATTTTCTCATCAAAATGTCGTTTTGGACGAAATAGCAAACCGGATTTTTAGACAATTCACTTTCTTCGGCGGCTTTTTCAAACAGTGTCGAAATTTCTGGATCTTTATGTTGCTCGGTAATAAGATTAGATTTTGAAATCGATTGCGATAAAATTTTGTTTGTAAACAAATCGGATTCATTTAAAGTAGCAACTTTGTCATTTTCAAAAAATTTTGCAAGGCACGAATCGGCCAAATCGATGTCCTTGCCATGTTGATCATTTTGAGTAGAATCATTTTTAGCTCTAGCCATTGCTCGAGTAACAACACACGAAGGATACACATCAGGACATTCCTCTTCAATAAAATCAGAATTTTGATCGAAACAAGGCTTATCAATTAAAATCAGACCAGTAACTATCTTGTCGCCAGTAAGGCCATTGCCAAGAAGTAAACTAATACCTTTAAAAGGCAAACTCGGCTTGATGCCTACTTTAACAGGTCCAGAGACCAACTTTGAAGCCAAATAAACGTTATGGAGCGGTATTGAAGAATAATCAACTGAATCTACTCCCTTAATTAGAACATTCGAACCCGAATAAGAATCATCCGAAAATGGCAAAGTATCCGTCAATAATAGACTGAGACGACCCAGTATCTCGTATAATTTTAATGGGAGTAGCATTATACAAATCATTCTTTATGGAAACAAAACCATCATGAATGAATGGCTCGAAAATCTCCATAACTGAATTTGAATAGGCATTACCCTCTGAAATAGTCTTATCGACCTCAGAAAACGTGTCATTCCGCGCGTCATTACATAATTTTAAATTTTTTGATGAAACGAACCCTGTAGGTTTCGAATTTTCTTGGCCTTGCTCTTTTTTCTTTAATTTCCAACAATCGAAGACTAAATGTCCTTCCTTTTTAACAATAGTTACAAATTTTAGGGTTAAATATTTTGTTTTTAGGTGATTGTTGTTGTTGTTCAAATTTTGTTGTATGTCGCGACTTGGAATTTGGATCAAAATTTGGATGATTGTCGAAATTTGGTTTAAAATTTTTGTCCTTGAATGCAAATCGATTATTTCCTAGTAATTGTTTTTTATCGTGCCCAAAATTTTGATTTCGCGTCAAAAAGGACGGCGAATTTTGTTGATTCAAATGCGACATTTTATGAGTGAGTGAGAAATAATTGGCCAAACGTGCTGCGTCATTTAAAGTTTTTGCTTGTTGTTCATTAATGAAAGTTCGAATATCAACATGAATACATCGTTTAAATTCCTCGACCAGAAACAGCTCTCACAGTTTTTTATACTCCTTTTTGATTTTTTCAGAATCACACCAACGATCAAATAATTGTTCTTTAGCTCTCGCAAATTCGACAAATGTTTGATTACATTGTTTTTCACAATTTCGAAATTTTTGGCGGTAGGCTTCGGGGACCAACTCATAACCCTTCTAAATAACTTCTTTTACCGTGTCATAATTTGACGCCTGTTCTAGGGATAACTGGGTTTAAATTTCCTGTGCTTTTCCCTTTAGAACACACTGTATTAATAAGGCCCAGTGTTCTTTTGGCCATTTTAAATTTTCTGCAACTTTTTCGAAATGTAAAAAGTACTTGTCTACGTCCTGCTCTTGAAACGGCGGAACAAGTCGGATGTGCTTAGTTATATCAAACGACGATGAGTGTCTCGTGCTTGAATGACCTTCGTCTGTTCCCCCAGCTAACTCTAACTTTTTGAGCTCTAAAGCATGATCCAATTCTAGCCTGCGTAACTCGAACTCTCTCTGATGCTCTCTCTCTGTTTTTCTTTACGTGCTCTCTCCTCACGTTCTCGCTCTTTTTCCTCTCGTTCTCGCTCATATTCTAACTTCTTAAGTTCTGACTTGTATTTATATTTTAGAGAGAGGTCCGGCCCGTCATTTGAGGAGGAGGGATTTTGGGAGACAGGCTCTTTAAAGACACCTTCCTTAACTAAATGTTCATTAACCGCATTGCGTATCTCTTCTACCTTCATTCCTGTTCTAACATCTAACTCCAAGTGTTTTCCTAACGCTAAGAGGTCATCCTTTTTCAGTTTCTCAAATTCTCCCGAAACGGGGTTGGCCATAAACTGCTCTGGATCGAACTTAGACATTATAAGTCACAACTAATTACAATAACTTGTGGTCTTATTTATTAACTGATCTATTTTACAAAATATCGTTTTACGGGTTTTCCGCCAGAACTCCCAATTGTTACGTTTGCCGTAACAAAAAAGACTTAAAGAAGAGAAGACACTATATTTTCTATATATCTATTAAAGTGCTTATGAAACGAAATTTTCTGCGACAATTTTCTTATTGCATTGGAAAGATCAGTTAAAATCACTGTATAACTTCTTTGATAGAATTTTTGTAACTGCCTTACTTTTCGAGATATTCAATTTTATTTGATTTGAAAATTACCTAACCAGTGATGTCATACTGCATAATGAGCAACTGTTAGATTGCTTATTTTGTAGCATATAATAGTGGAAAATAACTAAAACTACACTAACATGTGTGGAGGCTATGTTTAACATCCAGACCTGGGCATTTAGGTGTTATATCTTGAGTACTTTTTAAATTAATTCAGCTTTTTTGAAAAGTGATTATGAAGTATGACATCACTGGTTAGGTAATTTTCAGATCAAATAAAATTGAATATCTCAAAAAGTAAGGCAGTTACAAAAATTCTATCGAAGAAGTTATACAGTGATTTTAACTGATCTTTCCAATGCAATACGAAAATTGTTGGAGAGAATTTCGTTTCATAAGCACTTTAATAAAAGATACAGTACTGCCTAGAAGTAACTTAACACATGCGGTTCGGTCGCGGTTCGTGCGGTTTGCGGCTGCGGTTCGCGGTTACGGTTCGTGCGGTTCGCGGCTGCGGTTCGTGCGGTTCGCGGTTACGGTTCGTGCGGTTCCTTAGCTGACTGTGCAAAAATCATTGCGGCGTATTCCGACATTGTCCGAGCTTTACATTTTATTATGCGACGATCGTTCGGTGTTGAACGGTGTTGAATAATCAAACATACTATTTACAAAATTATAAAACAAATCGCAAAAATACTTGACAATACTATTAATAGTAAATTGCGATGTCTAATACGTAGCTGAATTTTCTATTTGAAAAGCTGAACTATGTAGGTTTATTAAAAAGAAAGATACTTTATAAACCTTTTATAAAACTTTTTTGCCCACAAAAGCAAGAATATGCACATTCGTATACACAGATTATTGAGAAAATACAGTGAAAAAAACAAATTTAAGAGCTCACAATTTATCCGCATAAATAAATTAGTTTCTGTTTACATGTAGCGTGATTATGATGAATTAACAATCAGAATCCATCGCAAATATAACGGGCTAAAAATCACTCATTTACGCATTGCCTTTGGCTTTTGCGATCACTGAAGCCTTGGCCAACGCTAATTTGGTGTCTAAACAATAACATCAAAAACTAATACATTATGAATTCGTTCGGCGCAAAACGTCATACTGGGTAGGCAATAACAACAACACGCTTCCACGCATTCCCTGTAGACAACAGCTATTTCATAAAAAAATGAACACACCAGTATCACAGAAACTACACCTGTACTTCCAAAAGTATGTCAGACGTTAATTCTACTTAAAATTGAAAAATGTTGACGTTAGTCAAAAAGTATTTCGCACCAAACAACTGCTAGTTTGAATACTCATTACAGTATACTATTACAATAATTATCACAATGTTTGAATCAAACAAGCCGAGATATTGTATACTGATCGTGCTTTGAGTTCGCGTGGATAAAATATTCGTAACAACATAAGCTTAAATGTACTCACTCTCATGAGTCCAATATGTCCTACCCATTCCAAAGTCCTCCATATAACACAGTAAGCCAGTGTATTTTAAGTGTTTTTCGCCTACGCTGTGATTTTGTTTAAGAGCTCTGCGGTTAATCAGCATGTTTCCGACTATGAATAAATTAGCTCGGTATACATAAGTGCATGCATCGCTATACATATAACACATTAGAAAATGATATAAAAATTTAAAGGGGAAATATGTTGCTAAACCATTGTAAATTCCGACATACCTCACATTATATTTAGTATTTGGTCATTAATTCAACATAATCATAAAAGCAAGTGACATATATGATGTAGTCAAAACGGCTTGCCCCAGGTCAAAACGGCGAAGTTTCCGATAATGAAAACGACCCCAACAATGTTAATCAGGATACATAGCTCAAATCGTGATTGTTCTCAGTGAGTTTCCAGAATCTGAACAGAAAATAGATCTATTGTCCAAGCCCGTGTTTTGTTGGCTAATCCTATTGTGACTGCACAGTTTGCGTTAATACTTTGAAACAAACAGCATAAATAGTTTGCAACATAAGTTTGATTTAGGGCCGCTTGGACAGATACGTATATATATAGTACAAGAAGAGAATTTAGAAGATATAATATACTGAAAATATAAAGCATTAACAAATACTATAAGAGTTAAACAGAAACCTGAAAAGGGGAAAGAATTTTGTGACACACTATAGTGGGTGTTTAGCATTTGCATTACAGTGACACATTCCACACTATGCAAAATTTCGCTCATTAAACACCTTAATTGATATCGATGCGATAACACTTCGTTATGTTAGCAAGAAATCTACACAGTGGATAAAAAAATTGATTGGAAAATCTCCAAAGAGAAAATGCTCCGTAGAGGGAGAAACGACTCGACTTCGAGCATATAACGATGGCTTTCCCATTATTGAATTAAAATATAAACCAACTTAAACCAAGAACAGCTTCTCAGACACGCACAGAAGAACAGAATACAAGGTATGGGTGTTTAGTGACAGAGCCGAAGCCGAAGTCGGTTTATTATCGTATTCTTCCGTAAATTGAGATCAATCTCAGTAACAGCGGGCAGCACGCGGTCGATACGAGGACGGCACGCGGGCGAACCGCGGTTGGCCCGTAAGCGAGCCGCGGTTCGCCCGCGAGCCGCCCTCGTGTCGACCGCGTCGAGCACGCGGGCGAACCGCGGTTAAGCCGCGGTTGGCACGCGGTTGACCGTGGTTTTCTGTTAAGTTACTTCTGGGCAGTACTGTATAACAAAGAACGAAGAAATAGGATAGTTTAAACTTATCTGACTTATGACAATGACGCAGCTTTGCTTTTTACGTTCTGTCCACTTTACAGCTTCTTTTCCTTTTTACTTCTTATAGCTCTTAACAATAACTCCACTAATTGTTCTCTTCTTCAAATAAGTCGCACAATAACGTAGAATTATAACCAGAATATATATAGCAATATTTCAACCAACAAAACCATTTTTCAACCCCCCGAGCTTGGACTGTTCGCTCTTTATATACGCTCTGAATTCTATTTACAGAACATTATATAATTTCTACTTTTAGGTTATTACTTAATTTTTTATATATAGTCTGCGAGTCAGCATGGCTCAGCATTATTAGGTATTATTATGTATTACTTAGTAATGATTGCATAATGTCTGACCTTACTGACCTGTCGTCACAGTTGTGTAAAAAAGTTTAATTAATCTGCTGAAATAGTTCTTACACAAGAGTAAAAAATATAAGGCTTGTAGCTTTTGAGTGCTATTTGAAGAAAATTGAGCAAATACGAATAAAATGAAAATTGTCTTCCACAATGGTATATTTTCACCTCTTATGAGCATTATTTAGGCAGTAAGTTAAGAAAACAAAATTGTATTAATCGTTTGCCGATCATGAGAAACAAATGAATTAGCTTGAGCTGACATTTGTCAATTTTAATTATCAAAAATGGAATTAAATTTCAATAGATTTTCAATGAATTCTAATAAATGAAAACATAGAGTACAGATGCACAAAAAAGGAAATCTATATATAAAATTTGAGGACAGGAAAACATAAATGAAATATGAAATTCTTACTTTGTATTCATTTTAGACTTGACAGAAGAGTCTGTTAGATCTACAAACACCTAAACAAAAAATACTAGTTTGTATAAATAAAAAAGGTCAAAGCAAAATGTCATGCAGGCATGGGAAATAGGAATCCAGGGTTATCTCAGCTGAGAGGGTTGTGGTGCTTTGCTTGCTGTTTCCTATTTTTTCACATAAAATGTGATGCAATAAGCAAGTAAATAGCTTGTGGACATTTTTTGAAACAAATAAATTTCACCTGTTTTTACCTCTGCATTTTGGCCTTTACATTCTTTGCTTCTATGGTTATTTGCGATGTGGCTCTTAAGTTTATTTTTGATCGACAAGACACGGGGCATTGCTGGCATTTGTGTCAAACCTAAACAGCATTAACTGATAGTTAATAAGACCAAGCATATTCTACAAAGCGATATGCCGACTGCATACAAAACAATGATAGACAAGGTCAAATATTTAAATGACTTCTTGAACCACGCACCCACCATAATAATCATGCAACTATAAGGTAAAAGGATAAAACTTATAATTCCTTACCTGGTGCTTGGTTAAAGTGGACAATATAGGCGAAGTATCGGAGCCTGATGAACTATCCAGGACTATGAAATCAATTCGCTGCCCGCGAATCTCTCAAGCTTCAGCGTGAGGAAGGAGTTCTTCTTTTTCCATTTCAACCTCCTTTTTCGCTTGTTGCACCTTTATCAGGCAAGTACGACGTTCAATTCTGTGTTGTTATTTCTATTGTTAACGTTTTACAGTGTTACATGCATACTATTGAACTGCTAGGTTAGGATTAGTCTTAAACTAATTTCTTGAAAATGAATAGATGAATATGTCTTTCTCACTGATGTTCAGTTGATTATGTGCGTTAATGTATTATTTCTCACCAATGTTATTTGATTTCAGCGCGCGTTTACAGTTACTCAGGCTTTTCAGTACTTACGTATTAGAAATTTGATCGGTTGTATTTTTAACAAAGTTAACCCATGCACATAGGTAAACTTATAGTAAGTATGTACAATTTCATGAGTAATCGGTTATGTTTCATAAATGTATCGGTTTCTGTCCTCATGTCATACCTCATCAGAAGGAGCGAGTGCCATGTAGTGATTCCCGGTATGGCCAAAATTTACGTAGCCAACAGTGCTTGCAAACTGAGGTTCTAAAACCTTGATGTAGTTGGTTTTCATACATACAAAACAAAAGGAAGGAAAATCAGCATCACAGAAATATGAAATATTTGCTAATAAAATTGTCCAAGGGCGTACGAGGTGTGTGTGTGTGGGGGGGGGGGGGAAGGAGCAAAACCCTCCAATATTCATCCGTAAAATGCTGAGTCTAAATGTAAAAAAAACACCTTTGATGTGTTTTAACAAGATGTTTTTAATCAAGCGAGTTTTGCCCGATTTTACTTCAAAAATTCTACAATAATATATATATTCTCTGTTTAGCATGTACAATTTCATCAAAACATTTGAAATATCGTGAACAGAAATTGGAGTTAACATATTATTATACTATAGAGATAAACTATATATTATACTATAGATTGTAAAATATCTGTAGCGAATATGATGTTCAGGAATTACCTGATTCAAGTGATTCACGCACATATATCTGTTAAACCAACTATATACATGACTGGTGCGCAAGATGCATAGGAAGGATCAATAGCACATATATGTTTTGGATATTTGACCCTTAGGAATGATATACTATGCAGAGTTCATGCTGTGCATGGTTGACACCTTGCACGCATATTTTAACGCTTTAGGCCAACAGCAAAGCATTACATTTCAAAATTTTAGAACAGATATGTGGCAGTTCAGTTCGAAATACATATTTGTTGATACTGTTGTGCTAAATTGTCAAGAAATTCTGTAAATAGCAAAAAATAGAACGGTTGGCGCCTAAAAATCTAAAAACATCTATGAGGTATCAAATTGCATGATTTCGATTTTCGAACTATGGCAAGCAGATAAAAAACCCATGCAAATGAACCTTGAGTTGATCCCAAGGATTGATATCTTGTGGACACAAATTTGCAAAAGGAATGTGGACCGGCGCACTCGTTTGGTCGGTTTTGTTTTTTTTTTCACTCCCAGTACAGTCAAGTATTAAAAACACTATAAACCTACGGGCAACTGAAACAAAGACTTAAGCTCTAACTTCCCGACGGAGGGCCTTCGCTCGAAACATCGAATTCTGTTTATCATTTCAGATAGTGAAAAATCTATGCTTTTGTGTGCCTTTGAATTGCATGCACTGTTCGTAGACAGGCAAGTCAATTAGTTAATGTTAATTCCAGATAAGTGTCAGCGTTTATAATGCTTTAACTTGTTGGGTAAAGGTCGGAGTAAACCCAATAACATAAATTTTAGGCCAATTTAGGAATAAATAATAAGTAATTGGTATATATTTATAGACTGACACGTAGTGCTTTTAAAACGTCGTTTTGAATGAGCCCAGTTTTGAATTCAGTTTTTTATTCATCGAGTTCAGGTTTTGTGAGGTCGAGTCCGGCTTTTTCAAAGAGTCCGGGTTTTTCTCGAGTCCGAGTTTTTCTCGAGTCCGAGTTTTCTACGGGTTCGAGTCCAGGTTTCGCAGTATGCTGTGAATCGATTATGCTAAGGCTTCATTATTTTGAGATTATAGTTGACCCGTATCTAAGCACATAAGCAAACATATATTCACTTGTGCAAGCATCTTTCGTAAGAATATATCATTTGATTTGCTAAGGTAGTGACAATATGTTAATGCAGACCTAAACAGACGTAAAAAATGCGCAACTAAGAGCGCAAATTAGACATGTTTATCAGTACATATATTACTTTATAAATGGCTGGTTTTCCTACATACTCAGCACTAACAAAATGGGTCATTTGATTTGATCTTCTACTAAATTGTATTACAGTAAATAGTAAAACTGTATTTCAGTGATACCAGAAAGGACCAGCATCATCAGTAAGAGCACCAAAACTGCATATAAGACTCTTGAAGAGTTTTTCTATTCTTCGAAAAGTTTCGAGTTATTTTTGTTCAAAATATAGAAATTGAACCAAAATAGCGCAATATAAACTGGGTACAAGCTTAAAAATGGGGGGGGGGGGTTAACAACATATTATAGTTGCACTGTGCACATGCAAAAAAGGTAATGCAATAAATAAACAAACCATAGGCGATGAATATGTCCACTATTAAATTCCTTTTAAGTCACCTAAAGTCACAGCCAACAACAAGCAACTATCTCGTACAAAGCAATTGATATCAGTTACTTGCTTTATGGTAGGTCTCAAAAATAATATGAATATTGGCTTTAATTTCTTACATACAGGTCAACAAAAAGCACATATATAAGTCGAGGTCTTAAATCTTAATTAAGTTGAATGTACTTGCATAAGGCTAAATAAAGAATATACTATAGGCGGCAGCAGTAGCGAAGCCAGCCCAACATTTGGTCATGCAAATGCAAATTTTTCTGTGTTTTTGACCATATAAGGAATGAATTTCTAAAGAAATGAATAATGATAATGATTTAAATTTGCAAAGCATGGCCAAATTGTTGTGCTGGCTTCACTACCGGGTGGCAGCGCACACAAACACACTTGGTAGGTTACGAAGTGTGTTTATGTGCGTACTAATCTCTATATGAAACTACACACTGAATTGGGCGCCCATGAATATACTTGCATGGTTAGCGCAACCGTCATCGGTGATTTTTGGTGCTCCTCAATTTCTTAAATGTAAATCTTTTGATTTTTTCTCACACTTAGACCTTTGTTGTGGTGAATGTTTGGGCCAAAATGGTTTAAGGTAACCAAGCAGTATAAATGCGCTGATGTGATATAGGTGTTATGTGTCGACTTTAGATGTGCTGCCAGCGGGACCGGTGATTGAATTTAGGGAAAAGTGCCACGGGTTTTGTTGTATATTAACACTTTGAAAGCACCATTAATCAAGCTATACTTTAAGCTAACGAAACAGTATGTCCGGTTGCAAGTGTCAATGTTCTGTTTGCTCAATCAATTTCTGCTTGAAATATTGCATATCTTTTTATATGTATACAAACCAAGTATAGCAAGTATGTATAGAGTTTTTAGCATGGATTGAAGTATTGAACTATTGTATTTCGTCGCATTGCATTACCTTTAAATTTTTGTATACAGTTTAGTGTCAAGTTTCCTAGGCATATACAGTATATTGCCAGTTAATCGCTTCAGCGCCACAAAATTATTACAAACACGACCATTTAATTGTGTGTTAGATTGTTTATTCTCTATGGTTTGTGTTTTAAACGCAATATCTGGTCTCTAACAAGACTATAAACAAGCCCAAATATATATAGCTCCATTTTGACCTTTAAACCTGGTGAAAATTTCATCCCAGCCCGTTCTCATGTATCACGGCATTAAAACTTTTTACCTCGGTAAAGCGGGTGGGAAAATCTTCTTGTAATCACCTCCTTGCCCCCCCCCCCATTGTAAAAGGTTTCAAGTAGAAAACGTAAATCTCTGACCCTCGACCAAATTTTTCAACCCTCGACATTTTACTCTCACCCTCGACCTATTACCCTTGACCATTAGTCAAACTCTATTGCCACTTGATCGATTGGGGCAACCATATCCCTCTCTGTGTAGGTTTGAAATGTTATTTAGTTAATTGACATGTTGTCATTTCCATGGCAATGTAATGCATGCACTCTGTTAAGGTCATTGGGTTTTGGAATATCAAATGTCTTTTGTTGTTAACGCAAATACAGTTAAGAACGTTAAACTATATATTTAAGGGGACAATTATCTTTTGCTATTTAAGTTTGGTGTGCGCCAACCAAAGTAAGTTACATTTATCTTGTTGTAATAGTCAGTTCGTTAGTGTCTTGTCAGGTTTTAATCCTGTAACATGTTATATCGTATTCGGTAACATTTTCCATGTTAGGTTGCGCACATGCTATAATTATTGTAATTCTTTTCTTAATTGTGTAGTTTGAACCCGTATCTCTAGCCTACCTTCCATATCTATACCACATCTATACCCTACCAACCTATCTATGAATGTCAACCAAAATAATCGAGAAATCTAAACAACAGAACATTGTATTAACTGGTATTAAAGTTAGTGTTTGTGTGTGTTCCGTCGAGTTCGTTTTATTGCTGCGTATCATACTTGAATTGACTCTTGGACATTGCGCCCTTTCAGTAATCTGCCCAGAGAGTCTATATTAGTTCGAATTTGAAGGCCTAGTGTATTAAAATCCTACACTTCAACTATAATATATGTGTGAAACCCAGGGAACACTTGTGTTTCTGATACGCTATCTGTCAATCAAGTCTACTTAAGCAAGCTGTCAACACTCTCGAAGTTAACACCTGAGAATGAATAAAGGAAATGAACACTCAATCGAAGAGCTAAAAAAGATTCGCAGCGCTGCGAAAGCAAACGTGACGTGTAAGATAAATAAACATAGCGAACTTATGGACAACAACAATATTCAAGCCGTAGAAGAGACAAAAAATGACCTTTAACAAACGGTGAACAAATTTCAACTCGCGCACAAGGTTTATCACGAAAAACTCGAAAATGAAGAGGAGAAATTGAACCCGTCGAAGTTGAACTCGAGGAGAAATTGAAATCGTTAGCAACGTCAGTTCTTCGCCGTCGAAAAAATCTAAGGCGAGCTCAGTGAGAAGTTCAGCAAGTGCCAAGGCAAGGGCCGCTGCAAAAAAGGCAGCATTAGAGGCTAAAGCAGCATCGCTTCAAAGGTTGCATAAAGTACAGTTCGAGGAGCTAAAACTTCAACAAAAAAAGGCTGAAATAGAACTTCGGGCTGAAATAGCTGTTCAAGAGGCGGAACGAAAAGTGTACGTAGGTGGAAGTTAAAAAAATGCATAGTCAAATGAATAAGAGCGCTGCTTGGCATGAATATCCACAAAAGTAACCTATGTTCCTGCAAGTAGTCCTGCATTAGGAATGAGTAAACTACCCACTCAACCGAACACTCCCAATTTACCATTTATCGATCAATTGCAAAAACCCATTCCTAGTAAGGTGCCTCTTATTCCTGAAGAATGTAGTGGAGGTAAGACAGTTCAAAACGATCCGATCAGGAAAGGTCAACATGAAAGTTTTCGTGACGAGTCATTTCAAATGCTAATGGAAATACAAGATCGTCAAAATACCGTATTACAGCAATTGATTGAGCAACAACAACAAGATGTTATGGCATTAACATTACCCCAGCCCACGATGCCGACCTTTAATGGTGATCCGACCACCTAGTGTGATTTCGTTCGTGCCTTCGAGCATCTGGTCGAAAGAAAAACAACAAGTCCCAGTGCGCGATTATACTATCTTGTGCAATGCACTTCTGGCAACGTGCAAGAACTAATGAAAAGCTGTCTTGCCATGAAACCCAGTGAAGGATACACTGAAGCAACCCGATTATTAAAGGAAAGATATGGTTAAAACTATCAAATTGCATCTGTAAATTGCTTGATCAATGGCCCTGTCATAAAGCCAGACGATGGTGTTGAGCTCCAGAGATTTTCCATCCAACTAACGAATTGTGCTAACACGTTGAAGGAAATTGGCCCCATTGGGAAACTCGATAACTCGGACAACTTGAGAAAGATCATCAATCGTCTTCCCACCGCGATGCGATACAAATCGAGAAATGTAGTTGACTGAATCGTGGAACAAGAAAGAAAAGACATAACCATCAATGATGTCACGAGTTTCGTGACAAGTCGAGCGAGAGCTGCAAATCATCCTGTTTTTGGAAAAATAGACAAGGAAAGAAAGGAAAGAATTGATCCTGATCAAAGACGACCGAGACCACTAGGAATGAAGCAAACGGATTTGCTACTCTTGGCGAGCAAAAGAACCAAGAAAGAGCAACGAAACAAAAAAACATGCCCATCTTGCGAACAGAATCACTGGCTGTCGCGTTGTGGAAGATTTCGTTAGCAGTCGTTGGAAAGAGGCAAAGGTTTGTAAACGACGAGAAGTTATGCAATAACTGTCTACTGCCTGGACATTATGTTCGCTCCTGCACCAAGCAGAGCTTTTGCAAGGTTCAGGATGCACTGGAAAACACTCGACGTTTTTTCACCTGAAGAGCAATACAGAAAGTAAGAAGATTGATCAACAACCTAAGGAAGAACATGGAGAGTCAGAAGAAGAATCAAAATCCGCCTACGTCAAGATGTCCGTGAAGCCCAATGTTTCAGCACGTAGTTCGTCGGTTACAGCACTGGCTATTGTCCCAGTTCGAGTGAAAGGTGGTTCAGCGTTTGTAGAAACTTACGCATTCCTCGATTCAGGATCGAACACTTCGTTCTGCACTGAAGCCCTTCTGAAGCAACTGAATGCAAGTGGAAGCCCAACGAATCTTTCATTAACAACAATTCAAGGAGAAAATGTACCCATTCAGTGTTCCTTGGTAAGCCTCAAAGTTTGCGACCTCAACGCTGTAAATCACATTGATCTACCTGTGGTGTATTCCAGACCATCCCTGCCAATCTCGCCTTATGCAATTGGTAAAGATGAAGATATTTACCGTTGGTCACATTTAAAGGCCCTATCCTTCCCCGAAATTGATGCTGAGGTTGGTCTTCTAATTGGCAGCAATGTACCAGAAGAAGCCTTGCAGCCATTTGAAGTGCACTCTAGTGAAAACGGTGGCTCGTTTGCAACAAGAACAGTCCTTGGATGGGTGTTAAATGGTCCTCTTGGCAAAAAAAGTCAAAGATTCCAATGGCCAACTTTGTACAATCGACCGACGCATTGGAACGCCAGTTCCATGACTACTGCAACCATGAGTTTAATTATTCATGTTATGAAGTACAACTGTCAATGTCCCAGAATGATAAAAGAGCTCTGAAGATAATGGAGGACTCGATCAAGTTAGAGAATGGGCATTATGTAATTGCACTACCTTGGAAAATCTATCCACACCAACTGCAAAACAACCAAACCTTAGCTGAACAACAACTGAATTCACTTAAACAGCGACTCCAACGAGAACCTATCGAACACAAAAACTATACTGCATTTATGAACGATCTTTTGGGGAAAGATTATGCGAAAAAGGTGAAATTTAAAGACCAAGATTCGTCGAACATCCTTTGGTACCTTCCCCATCACCCTGTGTTGAATCCCCACAAACCCAAGAAGGTGAGGGTAGTCTTTGACTGCTCTGCCAAATATGGTAATACGTCGCTCAACAACCAGCTGCTACAGGGGCTGGATATGACCAACACCTTAGTCGGCGTACTCACGAGGTTCAGAGAGGAAAGAGTTGCCATGACGTCAGATATCGAGACAATGTTCTACCAGGTTTGCATGCAACCAAGTGACTGTAGTGCACTGAGATTCTTGTGGTGGCCCAATGGAAATTTCGATGAACCAGTCAGAGTATGAAATGCAAGTACATCTATTTGGTGGAGCATCGTCACCCAGTTGTTCAAACTTTGCTCTGAAACAAACTGCTGAAGACAACAAGACAGATTTCGAAGTGCAAACTGTTGAGACAGTCAAGAAGAATTTCTACGTTGACAACTGTCTCAAGTCAGTGAAATCCGGCGACGAAGCAATAAGAATGGCAAGTCAACTATGCCAATTATTGTCAAGAGGTAGCTTCAGGTTGACTAAGAGGAATTCAACGTCACGTAAGCTTATCATGTCGTTGGCAGAGTCAGAAAGAGCGGAGAAAATCAAAGATCTCAACTTCGACAAGTTATCAGTCGAAAGAGTTCTGGGAGTTGGATGGAACGTTTCCACCGACCAATTTGGGTTCAGCATCGTCGTCAGAGATCGCCCCATGACTCGAAGAGGAACACTGTCAGTCGTAAGTTTGGTGTTTGACCCGTTGGGGTTCGTTGCCCCGTTCATTCATTGAGCGAAGCGAATTCTACAAGAATTGTGTCGAATGAAGCTCGACTGGGGATGAACTAATTCCTGAAAGGTTACAGAATCGCTGGCAATCATAGCTACAAGACTTACCAAATTTGGAAGAATTAGCAATCGACCGTTGCTTCAAACTCAACGATGAAGAAGTCACGTCAAGTCAATTGCATCATTTTGCAGATGCATCTCAAGAAGGACACAGAGCAGTGATGTACCTGAGAATTCAGAACAGGCAAGGAAATCTCGCGTTGCACCAATGAAATCAGTGACAATTCTTCGCATAGAACTATCCACCGCAGTCACAGCAGTCAAGTTAAACAAGGTGTGTCGAGTGGAATTGAATCTACCAGTCGAGGAAACGCAGTTCTGGACAGATAGTACTTGCATGCTCAAATACTTGGAGAATGAAGATAAACGATTTCAAACCTTCGTCGCGAACCGTATTAGCATTATACGAGAAATGTCCTCCTCTGAACAATGGCACTATGTCAACACAGACGACAATCCAGCTGATGATGCATCCAGAGGAGTCTCAGCTACTCAACTACATTGCTGGATACATGGTCCAGCATTTCTACATCAGCCCATTAATGATTGGCCATGACGACCAGAAGATATCAGTCAGACAATCACGCCAGACGATCCAGGAATCAAGAGGGAATCAGCTGCATTCGCATGTGAAACCGTTTGTCCTGATGTCCTTACCACAGTTATATCCAAATGTTCATCGTCGAGCCGTCTGAAAAGAGTGGTTGCTTGGGTGTTGAGATACAAGTCGAATCTGCTGCGTCGTGTCTGGAAGAGAAAAAACACTGGAAAGACGGTAGAAACAACAACGACTGCCTTGGTAACCGTTTCCGAATTGCGTGAAGCTGAGAGAAATTATCAAGCACATTCAAAGAGTTACCTTCTTATAAGAGATCAGCGTGTTGACGAGAAAGCAGGGTGCAACTTCGAATTGCCAGGTGATCAAGAAATCAAGCAGTATTTATCAACTAGATCCCACTGTCAAGAATTAATTGCTACGTGTTGGTGGTCGCCTACGACGAGCCCAGATCAATGAAGAAGCGAAACATCCGTGTATTCTACCAAAAACCCACCATGTTGTTACCTTAATCGTGAATTATTACCACCATGCCTCGGGACATTTGGGTGTAGAACACACCTTGTCGCTCATCCGAGAAAGATATTGGATAGTCAATGGAAGATCAGCGGTCAAGAATATTATAGGTAAATGCCACAGCTGTCGAAAACGTCAATCGCCAGTGACCCAACAAAAGATGGCTGATCTCCCCCGCGATAGAGTTACCCCCTCGAAGCCACCATTCACCTATACCGGAGTTGACTGCTTCGGACCGTTGGAAGTAAAACGAGGAAGATCTGTCGTTAAGCGGTACAGCATCCTTTTTACCTGCCTCATTGTTCGTGCCATCCATATAGAAGTAGCTTCGTCCTTAGATACGGAATCCTTCATCAACGCCCTTCGACGTTTCGTTGCAAGAAGAGGTCAGCCCGAAGAAATCCGCTCAGACAATGGAGGGAACTTCGTAAAGGGTGAGAAAGAACTCAGGCAAGAAGTAAACAATTGAAATCAAACACAGATACACAAAGCTCTTCTTCAGCAAAATGTTAAATGGACTTTCAATCCACCAGCTGGCTCTCATCACGGTGGCGTATGCGAGAGGTGCATTCGGACGGTTAGAAAGGTTATCTTAGCAACCTTGAAGGAGCAACAGTTAGACGAAGAATCCCTCAACACTCTAATGTGCGAAGTCGAGTCTGTAGTTAACGGTAGACCTATCACCAAGTTGTCCGACGATCCCCAAGATAACGAGCCCTTGACCCCCAACCATCTCTTACTACTACGTTCAGGATCGGGCGTTCCACCTGGAGTTTTCTGTAAGCAGGGTGGATATGGCAGAGGAAGATGGCGTCAGGTGCAATACGTGGCAAACGTGTTCTGGCGTCGCTGGTTGAAGGAACGCCTCCCATCCCTCCAACGAAAGCAGAAGTGGAGTATCCTGCAGAGAAATTTTATGGTCAACGACGTAGTTTTGGTGCTGGATGAAAGCAAGCCATGGTACAACTGGCCTCTCGGACGTGTGATTGAAGTTTACGCAAATGCTGGCGACAAGCTTGTGCAATCAGTGAAGCTAAAGACAAGTTCATTCGAGCTTGTGAGACCCGTGGACAAGATTGTGTTGCTGGAGGAAGCAAAGATCAAGTAACATACAGTACTTGCCCAAACTATTATATTGGTTAACTAGGCTATTGTTTAGTTAATTCCACTTGTTTCAAACCATTGTTATGTTGGTTATTAGTTAAGGCTCATAATCCGCCTTTAAGGAGCCGGTATGTAGGTTTGAAACGTTATTTAGTTAATTGACATGTTTTCATTTCCATGGCAATGTAATGCATGCACTCTGTTAAGGTCTTTGGGTTTTGGGATATCAAATGTCTTTTGTTGTTAATGCAAATACAGTTAAGAACGTTAAACTATATATTCAAGGGGACAATTATCTTTTGCTATTCAAGTTTGGTGTGCGCCAACCAAAGTAAGTTACATTTATCTTGTTGTAATGGTCAGTTCGTTAGTGTCTTGTCAGGTTTTAATCGTGTAACATGTTATACCGTATTCAGTAACATTTCCCATGTTAGGTTGCGCGCATGCTATAATTATTGTAATTCTTTTCTTAATTGTGTAGTTCGAACCCGTATCTCTAGCATACCTTTCATATGTAACCCACATCTATACTGTACCAACCTATCTATGAATATCAACCAAAATAATCGAGAAATCTCAACAACAGAACATTGTATTAACTGGTATTAAAGTTAGTGTTTGTGTGTATTCTGTGGAGTTTGTTTTATTGCTGCATATCATACTTGAGTTGACTCTTGGACATTGCACCCTTTCAGTAATCAGCCCAGAGAGTCTATACTCTGAAACCCATGAATTTTGTTCACTTGGATAACCTAACCATTTAACAAGGTATTGTGTTTGTCCACAATGCTTACGTGTTTTCAAAATTTTTTCAATTTGATAAACTTGCTCATTAGACTCAATTACATTGTCGTTTTGGTGGTCCTCTTCACATGCTTCATTAATCTGAGCAGTATTGGTGGCATTGTGTTACCTAGGTTAAGAGTTTCTTCTACTCTAGGCACTTCGGGGGCGAAGCTGTCAACAGGGAGCTCGTTTTCTGTCAGCGAGAAATCGTCATTCTCATTCAAAACAGCAGGAGGCTCAATTGGCCGATCTTTCGCATCAAAATACAACTTCATACGATTCACATGCACTGGCGTTGAGACAAGGCGATTAGCTGAATTACGCAATTTAAAATTGACCGAAGACAATTGTTGTACTATGCGATATGGCCCGTGCCAACGATGCAGCAAATTTTTTTGACAGTCCTTTGCGAGTTTTTGGCGTAAAGACCCAGACACGTTGACCAATTTAATATTCTACAGGCGCAGCTTTTAAATCATAACGCTTTTTCATTTGCTGTTGTGTCTGCTCCGTATTTTGTTTTCCCAGACGCTGTGCTTCTTATAATTGAGAGACAATGCGTGCCCTATGTTCCGCGATTGACGTTGATAAATGATCAACATTTGGTGGTAGCAAACACTGTCATTGGATCATATGCACTGGTGTTAAGCTTGTCCCTGGAAAGTAACTTGCAAACTTCTTTAACTAGTTTTGATAAAAAATTTTGTCCACAATCAGACAATAATGTTTTAGGCAAGCCATGTCTACAGAAAATTTCATTCATTAGCAATTTTGCAATGGCTACAGCGTCGATAGATACAGCAAAGGCCTCTGGCCAACGCGTTAAGTAATCGGAGAAGACAACAACATACCAATTACCTGAATATGATTCAGGAAAAGGCCCGAAGCAATCAACAGCAACTTGATCAAAAGCTCCTTCGACTGGAATTGGTAATAAAGGCGCTTTTTTTCGGTTTCGTGGCATTTTTCGCATTTGGCAATCAACACAAAAGCGAACCCAAGGTTGAATATCCTTATACATATCAGACCAATAATAATGAACACGGATCTTATCAAAGGTTTTCTCGTGTCCTAAATGACCTCCCATGGGGTTATCATGCAAAGCGTAAATTACTCGGAATTACTAACTGAGATTTTGTGGTAGTCCTACTCCGACCCGTAGGGCTCCAAACATGATAACAAGCCATGCTCATCTAAATAGAAATGTTCATGCTGGTGTAATGTAAAGCTAGAAAGTTTTTCGTCGTTGGCAATGTTTTTGTTGCAAGATATGTTATCATAGGTACCAAATCGGAATCTTTTTTCTGCATTTCTTCAAGGTTTTCAATCGAATATGACAAAATCGGGTTAAGCGCAGCTAAATTTGTAACACTGTAAGAACGACGAGATAAGCCATCTGCATTTCCGTTAGTAATGCCTGGTCTAGGCATGGTAGAAAACACGAGTAACGGGTATACGGGTATGGATATTCGGGTATACGGATATTCGGGTATATGGATATACGGATATAGAGGTTAATAATATTCTGTAACTCATTCTAATCTATCTAGCAAACATGAATCATGATAAAAATGACATAACAAGAATTGTAGAGTAGAATTTTTTCAGTTTTTAATACACAGAAAGTATCTGATTTAAAAGCTACCCATGTGAAGGAAAAGTCATTTAGTCATTGTCTTTTCGGGAAAAATTTTTAAACAAACTAGCACTCTGTTGAGAATGTTGTGTGTAAGTAGGACTTGAATCCAACGCTAGACATGCATTTTGAACAATAAAACATGTTTATTCAGAAAGGAACTTGCTGACATGCAGTCATTTGCAAAAAGCTTCAATTCATGCATTTGTTTACAAAATAGTAAATGTTTCCATCGCCTATAAGCATACAAAAAGTGTGCAATTGTAATACTTTCTGTAACGCGGTAAATTTGAGCAGAGAAATCTGACGCTGACATACACTCTGTCACTGACGTTGTGAAGTAAGCCGGAAATAAGCAGGAAACCAAATGACCCAAAAAACTGACAATATCGGTGATCGATAACAGACGTCAACAATTTCTATGTATTCATGTGTTTATATATTGGTTCACAAATGAAACGGTTGCGTGAGAGTATTTTCCCAAAAACATTAAAGTTAAGACACTAAATAAAATTATTTTTTACAATAACTTCTGAATACGTTAAATTAAATTGCAAGGGTAATTAGATTGTAAGATGTGAGTAAACGCAAATTCAGATTACATATCAAATATTTTTTTTCTCCGGAAATGTCACTTTTCTGAGTTTTTTTGTTGGGCCGACCATAAAATTAGACACTGTGTAATGCGAACGCATTACTCATGTAATACAAAAGTTTACAGACACGTTTATTTTTTTTTTGTTTTCCGAATGGCTGCAAAATGTCATTTAAATTACCGAATTTGAGAAAAGCGGCCTCGCAAAGGAGAAGCGCACCTGGTTTACCCTTATTTAAGTTTGAAAAGCTAGTAAGCATAGAGCTTATTGGCCATGGGTCTTTTGGAACTGTATATAAAGGTATATACAACAGTCAACTGTTGTGGCGAAGCAGCTTCGAGGAGAGTCTTCAAGAGAAAGAACATTGCTTTATTAAAGAGGCACGACTGAGAAATACTATTGATCAAGAGAATGTTGTGAAGTTTAAAGCTTTCTCTACGACTTCTTTGGCGATTATGATGGAGTATTTACATTTTGATTTTTCACTTTTTGATGTATCAAAATCTTTGAGTAACTTGGTGGAATTCCTCAATTATCTTGACAAAATTGACGCATTCGGCTACTTTAGCAACGACATGGTTCCAAAGATGGGGTACGAAATCTCAAAAGGACTGGAACATTGGCATGGTAAAGGTATCGCACATCGAGATTTGAAACCTAAGAACATATTAGTTAGCAATCAACATTATTGCGATACAGAAGACGAAGAAGAAAGGTATAAAGCGTTTGTTGAGAGACCTGTGATTTGTAAAATTGCAGATTTTGGGGAAAGCAGGTCCCATGTGATTCAAACAAGAGCGCTTCATTACTCGACGAAGAATGTTGATAGGTGAGGTGTCATGACTTATTTTCTTTTATTAAAATTCTAGTTATTTGACTTGGAAAAGATCCGCATTGAATACTTCGCCAGCCACCCCGATAATTAGGATATATACAAGTATTATTAGGCACATCTCCACAATTATATGTGTATACTTTTATTACCAAATTATTTTTAGTGGAAATAGCTTTCTCGTATTGCTAACTTTTCGAATGATATATCATGTGATTGCTTTTTGTCGAGCAGTTGTGTTACTTTTGCTTTTTTCTCTAAGTTTGGAAAAGTTCGAGTTCAACAAGTCAAATCTCTTAATTCCTGTTACACACAACCCCTCAATTTAAAGGCCGAGATACACATGCGATTTTTTTGTATCGCCGGCAACGCAATAGGCCAAATTTCATTCCATGCAAAATACTGAGAAAAAGCCAGCAGACGACTTAAACTTACTGCTGGAGTTTTCCAGGGATAATCCTTTTTACCTAAAAGCCCAGTTTTACTTCTAACAAAAGCATAGCCATCAAGAACATGATTATTTTTTTTGTTATGGAGCGAAACTGAATTGTGATCGTGGGTCAAATGGCAACTTTGCGACACACTTCCTATATTATTGCTTGTGTAGCCACTTCGCTTGACCAGCACACAATAAAGTTTGATCCACTGTGTTGCCGGTGTCAAGCAAAATTTATGATCCTTGCAAAATACCTGACCATGCTTGACGAGTCATAAATTTCGCGCATGTAGGCGCAATTTACATGACACTTGCAAAATTAATGACAAAAGCGAAAAAACAGCTATTAAGCATACAAATGCATATTGCATAAAAATATATTACTTGAAAATGTGCACCAATCGACATGTTAGGAATTTAGATTCTCGTCGCAGTTAACATACACTGTATAAGGTAAAGATATCCCAACAACATCGCAATACAGTAGGAACTATAAAACTTAATGCCACGTCCTTTATGCTCTAAATCACGATGTTTCTTACATAAAACGATTACCAGTAGTTGATTACCTTGTACTCACAGAGATAATAACTCTTTAAATTAACCCAAAATAATTTGACCAACCCTACAGTAACTGAATCTTAACCTAAGTGATCCATTACCCTTAGTTAAAAGCATTCTACTTTTTTAGTTATATTGTTACATACATTGACTATCGTGGTTGAACAGTCACAATTGCTGCGAAATTTCTGAGCCAATGTCAGTCATCCCATCATGTACATTATCGTCATGAATTTTGCAGGTCATGAATTTCGCGCGACACCTGTATCCCAGGAAATAGACCCCCATTTTAAAATTCTTCTCCAAGGGGCTTATTTCCTAGGGAATTTAGTCTTTCTGGGGGCCATATTCTATAAATAATATGACCCCCTCTGAAGAAATTGCTCTCTCACCACACTTTTTTTACATACCTATTGGAAATAACAGTTTAACAAATCGGAAATATGGTTTAACTGAAAGTTTCAAAGATTTTTTTTTTATTTGGTGCAGGGGATTTCGCTTTCCTCAATTCTTTGGAGTGTGTTTGCATTCTTATTTTTAGAAAATATTGTCATTAAAATTCCTTTTATTCCAATGAAAACAAAAAACACAAGTAATTAAAATTCCTTTTACTTCTTTGAAAATAGTGAAAATTGGTTCAAATTTTAAAAAATTAAAACTTTTTTAATCTTTCTTAGAAAACCTTTTTAAATAATATATAAGCATGCATGTACTATTTTCATTTCTCCTCGTATTGCCTTCTGTTATATTTCTATCCTATGTAACTGGTAGGGCTGTTAACTTGTTCGCAACTTAAAGCTTGAAAAAGTTTAACTAGTGAAAGGATAGACTATGACCAAAACACAGCTTATTCAATAAAATTTATCCCTTAAAGGCCAAAATTTCAAAATGCTGGGTCATGGTGGCGCAGATAAATTTGGCTTTGAAATCGAGAGTATTAGAGCAACAAATACCATTTGCCTTTTTTTGAAATGGGCTTGCACTGAGTGTAAACGCATGGAAATTTTTTAAAGGTTTTCTTGCAAAGCCCCGCATGCATGTTAATTACCACATGCATGTTGTATTACTTCCAATTGATTGCCCTGTTCATGACATGAGCCTCAAAAAAGCTTAGTTATTTCTTTTAAAGAATTTTTTCCTCTAAAATCAAGGAAAAAACGCCCAAGAACTGTTGATTCTTGCAATTCCAAAGATGAATTTACGAACAACGTCAACAGCAGCGACAGTGATGATGAAATTTTCTATTTCAACGGTGATCCTCTGAATCCTCTGTACGGTCCCCCCACCGCTTGAAACTGTTAGAATTCTTCACAACATTGACAACAGTAATAATCCTTCGGTCATATGTCATCGTCGGCCTGTTGGAGTGGATCGACATTGTTCATTTCTAGTTGATTTACATTCACTAAAAGCTTACGATGATATTAAATGCGATGACATTGGTTCCTGGAAAGATGTTAGTTCCAATAAATTTCCGTTCGTTGAAAATGATGGACACTACACTCTTGTCAAGAAAGTGGAGCGACAAATAACTGAAAATGTTAGCGTTCTTAAACGTGCATATTTTACGTTGCAAGAGGATGGGGAAAACGATTTCAGAAGACGGATTGATACGATCATCTGTGAGTATATTTCTTGCAGCTAAAGTATAGATAACATGAATCCAAAGTAAATTTTTCCTTCCTGTGTGACTAAATTTCATTCCCAATTTTGAAAACTGGCAGCAAATTGTCCAATTATATCTTAATTTTAATCTGTTTACCACGCGATTATTATATACGTTGACAAATTTCTTTAAAGCATTAAAAGTGTAAAAAAAAATGTCATTAAAAAGTGGGTCCATACAGTTTCCTTGTACCCTTTTGTGTGAGTTTTATCTTGAATAAGTTTAATAATACATTTTGTGATTATCTTTGCAGCTCTCGATGGTGTACCTTTTCGCTACGGATTGGTGCAGTATTCATTTAAAAATGACGTCAAACGACCTTTAAAACCAAAACCTCACAGAAATTCACAAGGAAATTCCGGGGTGCACCACCATATTCGAATGTGGGAAAGTACAAAAGAGTGCGTAAGAAATGCATCAAAATGTCTGCAACCTCGCGAGACTGTACACCAAGTGGTGAAGGATGACATTGGTGGAATAGCGACTTGTTCCAGTGTCGGACAAATACAACGAGAACGGTAGCAAGTAAAAGACTTGGGAAAATCAGGAACAAAAACGGGACTGGTGAAATCACTTTCGCCTCGGAACGTAACAAATGATCCTTGGTTTCACCTTCTTGGAGCCAGTAAAAAACAGGCTGCAAATGTTAAGACTGCTTTTATCCGTGATTGCAAGAGTGGCACCTGAACCTTTATGCCTGATGACAACAAACCGACAAGTCAACGACCTGAAGGGTTTTGTGGCAACCCAGCGGAGTTTCACCCTTTTACCGTTGATTCGACATCGGAAATTTCAATGTGACACCCTTTACATACGAACAGTTACTATTGGAGAATAGACGTGATGGAATGCATCCATCGATCATTGGACCAGTATTACTTAACAAGAAAAAGTCGTTTGAAACCTATTCAATTTTTGCCAGCACACTGAAGACCATTGAAACTGACCTGCGAGATGTTTTGGCGTTTGGTACGGATGATGAGCTAGCCCTCGTAAATGGTTTTAAAAATAATTTCGAAAGTTCTATGCATCTTTTGTGCGAGTTGCATCTTAAGAAGAATATCGAGACAAAGTTGAAGGAAGGACTTGGGCATAGCCGGAGAGGTTAAGCGCGAGTTCATAGCAGATATTTTTGGCAAAACCATTGGAACAGGGCACGAAGGTGAACTTGTTAGCGCTCCTGACGAGCAGCAATTTGTAAATATGCTAGATAATGTGAAGGAAAGGTGGTCAAACAAACATGACAACGGTGCTGCATTTTACGATCGGTTTTAGTCGGAAAGCCAAAGAATTCTTGGATTCAGCAATAGTCTGTTCATCAAAGCGCAGGTCTTGGCTGCCCACCAGAACGCTTTACGACAAATAGATCAGACCAAACCAATCGCGTAATTCAGGAATTCGTGCGGAATGAAAATAATGGCAAGAAAAGTATCAATAAATTTTCGTTTTGTACTTCACTAGCAAAGCTGATCAACAACCAGAAACAGGAGATAGAACTTGAGGACATGGAAAAAAGGGCAACCGTGCACCAAGAAAGAAATCCAGACAAGTGGGTGAAACCATTACAACAATACTTACTGGTTTGTCGCAACATCCGCAGTCAACATCTTCCATACTTCAGCATCTGCAGTCTACCAGGCTCCAACAACAACAGTCTTCTGGGCTCCAACAACAACAGTCTTCTGAGCTCCAACAACAACAGTCTTCTGGGCTCCAACAGCAACAGTCTTCTTGATTCCAACAACAACAGTCTTTTGGGCTCCGACAACAACAACAGTCTTCTGCACTCCAACATCCACAGTTTTCCAGACTCGAACATCCGCAGTCATTAGGGTCCCAACAACAACAATCCTCAAGACTCCAGCAACCACAGTCTTCCTATTTCCAACAGCCACAGTCTTCGGAGTTTCATCAGCCACAGTCCTCGCGACTTAGACATCTGCAGTCTTTTGGGTTTCAACGTCCGCAGTCTTCTGGACTTCGTTCTTCAGTTTCCACCTTTCAGCAGTCAAGTAATACAAGCAGCTTTAGCCAACTTTTAGCCAACAGACTGTAACAAGTACAGCACTCTTGCTTGTGGTCCAACCAAATACCATGCCTCATCCTCAACAAACACGATACAGTCTCTCTCAACTTGATCATTCAAAGGCGTCTACGAGCATTGGTCCTGAGCCACAGCCCATACAACGTGTTGCTTTCCCAAATCCAATTCCTGGACAATTTGTGATGTATTCACTACAGTTTTGTCCAACGTAAACGTTCATGTGTTTCGGATGTGGTAATCCACTTTGGCAATGAGATCGCATCCCAGATTCACCAAATGATTTAGTAATTGTTTAAAAAATGCTTAGAGAATGGACATATCAACGACAGGCGAAAAGTAAGATAGGTAATGTGTATTTTCATTGCAATTTGAGTTGCATTAAGCGCAAAGAACAGAATTTTGAATCCAATCAATTGAGTCAAATCGGCTCAAAAATTCTACCACACCTTCAACCAAGCCATTTTCAGCACTTGAGAAGAAGCCTTGGATTATAAACAATTATTTGAATGCTCTTAAACGAATATTAGCTATTGTTCTCCGAAAAGTTTTGTATTGTTTTAAAAATTCAACATTTTGTTAAGGACTCCTAAATGGAACCCAATAAGAAAAAACAAGCACACATATTGTGCAGGGTGTATAAAAAAATTCTCCGTTGAAATACAAGTTTTGTAATAAGAAAAGTAAAACGAAAAAGCAATTGAATTTATTGCAGGATTTAATGAATTTGAACTTTCTTTTTTCTTTTGAGATGCTTTTATACATCACGGAAAAAGTTTATAAGAGCAACCAAGCTTGTTGGTATCATTCCTCGATCGTTCTTATGACTCACCCCTCGCTAGTGCTGATGCTAGCAAATCGGGCATGATTTTTTGGTGGTTTTAGAACCTTTTCCTGTACAGCTATCACCTAGCTGCATGAAATAAAAATACAAACAACAACTAAGCTTCAAATTAAAACTAAATTTGAATTATGCTTTTGAAATATTAAGAATAGAGTTGAAGTGGTAAGCATAAAGTTGGACATGATACTTAGAATAATAAAAACGGGAAACGTTGCACTACTGAGTTTTCTTATGTTATTTTCATCAGTTTATATCTGTGAAACAGATTACATTATAGCTTATTAAGTTACAGCGAGTGCCTGTTCTATCCCAGACCTAAGTGTTTTCAGTCGACTAAATTTGTGACCTTTAAGCACCTGGATTGAAGCTGTTTGTGATTAGTACTTGGACACAAATTGCTACATGTTAGCCTATTCCTTTTCGAAAAAACACGCTTTATACGTATTAAAAACGGACAAATGTGGTTTATGTTTGTTAGATAGATTAGAACAAGTTATAGGATATTATTAACCTCTATTTACTAAATGTCGAAATTTTGTATTGGTATACCCGATACCCGTACCCGTATACCCGGTACTCGTGTTTTCTACCATGCCGCCTGGTCTATGCTTAATATCAAAATCAAACTGCTGCATAAATAACGACCAACGCGCTAGCCGTCCGGTAACATCTTCGATTGTCATAAGCCATTTTAATGCATGATGATCCGTACAAACCGTAAACTTGCAGCCATACAAATATGGCTGGAATTTCTTCATTCCCTCAATGACAGCAAGTGCCTCCTTTTCGGTAGCCGAGTAACATAACTCTGTGGAATTTAAACTGCGGCCTGCATATGCAATGATTACCTCTTTTCCATTTAGAATTTGACCTACATAGTATCATGCCCAAACCATCAAAACTAGCATCAACGTACAGTTCGAATGGTAATGTAAAATCAGGGAAGCTTAGAATTGGCACTGAAATAAGCAATTGCTTCAATGGTATCAAAAGCATTCTGACATTCGTCAGTCCATTGGAATTTCACATTTTTGTGCAAAAGAGCTGTTAGCGGACTAGCGATGTGAGCAAAACTCTAACTAAAGCGCCTATAATAATTTGCAAACCCCAGGAAACTGTGTACATCTTTACTTCCTTTGGAATAGGAAATTCTCAAACAGCGCTAACTTTATCCGGGTCAGGTTGAATGCCATTTCGCGAAACAATATGGCCTAAATATGTAACTTGAGGATAAGCAAAATGGCACTTAGAAGCTTTCAGTTTAATATTAGCTTCGCGAAGGTGCACGAAAATTAAATCCATATGGGCCAAATGCTGTTCAAAGGACTTGGAAAATATAATAATATCATCAATGTATATAAGGCAGATTTTCCAGTTTAAACCATGCAAAACACATTACATTAACCGCTGAAAAGTCGAAGGCGCATTGCAAAGGCCAAATGGTAACACTTTAAATTGGTAGAGACCATCAAAAGTTGTAAAAGCTGTATACTCCTTAGATTCTTCGTTCATTTCGACCTGCCAGTACCCAGAAAATAGATCTAATTTTGTAAAATATTGGGTTTGCTCAAGCAAATCAAGTGATTCCTGTATATGAGGAATTGGGTACAAGTCTTTCTTAGTCACTGTAATTAGTTTGCGGTAGTCTACACAAAACCGCATTGACGCACCTTTTTTCTTAACCAAAACAACTGGACTAGCCCAAGGACTGACTGATGGTTCTATAATATCAGCCTCTAGCGTGGGTGTGGTATGTTCAGTAATAAGCTCCCTTTGTGGAGGTGCAGTATGATATGGCCTCTGTCATATAGGTGGAGACCCATCTGTTATAACTGCATGTTGTACAATTGATGTGTGCCCTAAATCATGTGGTCCCTGGGAAAATACATCCGCATTATGACTCAAAAACTGTTCTAAATGCTGGGCTTGTTCTGAAGTCAGATCAGGCGAAATATCGTAATCTATTTCTGTCTCACTGGTTTTGCAATACTGATGAGGAATCGTTTGCGGTACGGAATCATTAACACTTTGATCTGACAAAAATATATTAACAATGTTATCCTTGGAACGCAAGAATCTGCCTAAATTAGTAAATCAAAACGGCGCAAGGCCTGCTGCAAAGACAGTCACTAAAGCTGATGCGCCGCAAATATTAAATCACAGTGGAAGACGTTCATTAGGTTTAACTATGTTTAGGTTGTTTCAGTCAAACTATTTTCGCGAAAGGTTGCAGGAATAACACATTCCGAATTAGCTGGAATTTCGAACGTATCAGCCGCGTGAATAAGAATTTTACAATCGGCTTGAGGCATGGTGTTAAAGAATGGCAGTTCATCCTCGAAATCGTGAATAGTGGTATCTGCATTACTGTTGTTTGTGAAAGCATGAAATGGCACAATATTTTCACAAGAAATCTTTAAATACCCTGATTTGAAATCAATAACACAATCATTTTGCTGCAGAAAATCTTTACAAATTATTGCTGCGTAATTTAGCTTTAGAACAACAAGTGTTTTAAATGTGTAGACAGAATTTCCTATATTAAAATTCATATCACTTGCTCCTAAGACTGTAACAACTTCACCACTGGCTGTTCGATTGTCTGTAAAAACACTTTTCTGTATTTGTTCACGAGAGGTGGTACTAATTTTATTCCACAACTCTTGATTAATAGCAGTAATATCTGAACCTGTGTCAATTAAAACACGAATGTTTATGCCTTGTACTTCTGCTGAAATTGTCAAATAGTATGTTTTATGCAGATCAGAACTTGAAACAACACAATTTGTATCTGGGCTTCCTGGCTTATATCGCGCAAAACGATACGGTAGGCCTACTTGGTCTTGTGAATCATCATGTGTTTCAGACATCACATGCAATGGTGGTGGTGGTGGGGGTCGTGGTGGAGGGGGTCGTACCCTGGATAATTATATTGTCTTGGTTGATATGGTAGTTGCTGATCAGAAAATGTATTGCGTTGATTGTTATAAGGTAACTGTGGCTGAGGGTACCTAGTTTGTGCCATGTTAAATTTGCTCGGTGCAAAAGACTGTCGTGCTTGGTTCGCAAAACAATGACTGGCAATGTGTCATACTCTGTTGCAATTATTACAAATTGGACGCCCATCCGTTGTGCGACGATTTCGCACATTGTAAGAATTAGGAGGTGGTGTAGGACCTACTTGTGAATAATTTTGCGGCTCTGATTGTGTTTGATTTTGCCATCTAATGAATTCTTGGCGTGTAACATATTGAGAGTCTAAAGAAGCACTCACAGTATGAGTAAAAGTAGGAGTAGGATTGTGCACAGTTTGCGAAGCACTCAAATCAAGTGCTGTAAGGGCTTACAAAGCGTGATCTGCTAAAATAGAAGTTGGTGAGCGTGAAAGCGAATTTTTCAAATGCACAGCATCTACAGCAGCGGCATAAGTCTGTGGTAATTGCAAAATTACATGTTCTTTTAAATCCTGTCGTAACCACCGTACAAAACACTGCATAGTTTCAGCATCCGTGAGTTGTAATCGCGCAGCCCTAGCATCGACATCATCCAAATAATTCTCGAGTGATTCTAGCGGTCTCTGCGTGTGGTTATTTAACTCTTGGCATCTTAGGAATTGTTGGTGCGGCAAAACATGTACCTGGCGCAGTGCCTGTTCCAAAACTTCTAAATTTCCGCGCACTTCTGGTGTTTGACACTGACAAACGTGCAATGCACTGCCCCCCCCCCTCAAGAACATCATAAACCCATTTGGCTGTTGTTCAGGGGTCCACCTATTAAAAATGGAATACCGTTGAAATTTCTGTAGCCATTCGTCAATATCATCAGTGGGAGAACCACGAAATACTGGGGGCTGAAGGCCGCTTGCTCTAGGTGTCCCGTCAATGTGTTGTTCGTAAGCGTGGAAAGCAGGAAATTCTGTTTCCAATTACAAATTTGAAAGACCTAAAGAACTATTCAATGAGGAAGACTCGTTTATTTCCCTTGTGGCGCCTGCACAGCTGCACCATGTTGTAGCCCAAATAGAGAAACCTACATTACGAGAACGTGTTCAAGCAGCTATAGGACCTTCGCTTTCAGAACTAGATTCTGTTACGCTCATTAAATCACAATCAACAGTACATGCAATTTCCTAACACATATAACACATTACAACCTACTACCTTCATATATAGATAGTAAAGTCACAAGCTAGCAGTTCTAAAAGTGAGTCTATAACCGACTTACAGTTACCAACACCTGTTTGTGTCGATGTGGGGAATCTGAAGTTCTTCTTCGGGGTCAGTTTCATAACCAGCCGGGATGCAATGGTATTTCGGCGGTGCGTATGGTTTGCCTCCGGATCGATACTTTGAAAAGTCAAGTTTCGGAGTTTGGTTTTGGGCGCCTGTTACTGCCAAGTCAGTTTGTGTTGTCACGTTTCGTTTTTGTACTTGATTCGGTTCACCCGTTTGTGGTTCTTGTATAAAGATGGGAATGTATGCCAGATGAAATTTGTGCCTGTAACTGAACATTCGGCCGTTTCTCCACCACTTGTTATGGTTTCCTTTATTTCTTTCTACGCAAGGTAGTGGATCGTTACAGTATATATATATTTATGCTCTACAGTTCACTAGGTCTTCTTTTGTTGTCTTGTTGCTGTTGGTCCTGTCTGTCTGCGGTTTGTGAGTAGAGTTTTCGCTCTCTTTTGGCTACTGCTGAAATTCAACTGTGGCGGTCCTTTATTACAAACGGTTGTAACATTCGTTGTGCACGAGTACGAAAAGGCGAGCTGACGTTAGCTAAACCAATCAAGTTTTAGGTTGTTGGCTTCTGAACTCTCTGCCAGTTCTCTTCCTTTGTTTGTTTAAGGTGTTGTCGCCCTGTGTCAGTCGGTCATATGCTCCGTCAATATAATTTAAAAAATGTTTAAAACTTAACTTATATATATATATGCAAGGAGAAAGGTTGTGCACCACTGGAATTTTCCTTATCTAAATAAATCCGACCACCTAGTATTTTGTTTTTATCAAACGTTGACAAGTCCAAGTATCATTAGTTGTACTGTGAGCCCAATGGAAAAGATAACTGACAGGTCGTGAAAGATATAAGAATTTTATTTACTTTATCTTTCCTTCGCAACCAAATATGCCCATTATCTTTCCCACTGACGTATCTAGTGTTTACCTTGCCTGGGAAATATAATTTGGCTATTTTTATGCTATTAGTGTACTTCTTCGTAACACAGTCGTTAAAATTGTCTATTAGAAGACGTCAGAGAACCCTACATTTGTACGGAAAAACATCCCAATCCTTCAAATTTTGGAGAAATAGAGTGCAGCAGGAGGTTAAAAGTGCTCGTAAACAAGTTTTGCCATCAGGCGGTTAAAGAGCTCGCATCCAACAAAATGGTAGAAAGAAATCAAAGCTCTTGGCAGTTTATTATCTCAACAGTCCTTGTTTCATCACATGTGGTTGGAAGAGAATCCTGATTGTACGACCCTTGCTGAATCCTTTCCTAGTTGGTCTCACCGCCCACTTTGAGCCCCTGGGTTGTTGTCAACAGATCGAAGAAACTGAAGTACCTAAGGATGTTTTGGTTAATCCTGGACAGGTTTATTCTGCTCTGCGGGGTATCACAATAGCGAAATCTCCCCGTGCGACGATATTCAAAACGAACTATTGAAAACCTTTGCCTTTGAACTCGCGCCGGTAATATCTGACATCTATAGATGGCGCCGACCAGGGGTAAAGAATATTGAACATTTAGAAGCTTATTTTTTATCTCGTTTGTGGGAATCAAAATGTACCAGCTCGCAACATCATTGAAAAACAAATTGTCTGAGAATCGACTCGATAAATGATATAATTTTTCATAGAATCTGGCCCTTTTGGCTAATTTTATATCATTGTATTTGTGTGAGTTGTGCTCTTATTTTGGAATATTATATCATTATCTACCCCCTGTCCATATTAGTTTGTATTTATTGGTGTCATTGCAAACATGTATGATATTCATGATGCAAGAACAAGTTAACAGTACTATAAGGTTTTCACAAGGTACACATAGTGCGAATGTAATGTCTACATTCTTTGAAACAACTTGGCAATTACATGCACTATTCTTCAGGTGCCAAATAATGCATCTGACTCTACATGCATGGTGTCCATAAAATGCATTATAGCTTGACTAGTTTTATTCAGAGTAATTGATACTTGTAGAATATTATTTATGCATGTTTTATGCATGTTGCTAAGTAATTAGATGCATGACTGCAAACTGTAACTAGGTGAGGCTTATATAACATGTTGATGTATTTTATCCGTGGTCAAATATAACTTATATAACTTGAAAGAACTACATGGTGTCAGGTGTAAAAAATTTGAGAAATTAAGAATATGGCTGAGTCTTGCTTTCAGAAACCTGGTCCGCTGATATTCGACGGCAATGTAGCCGAAAATTGGAGACGTTTTGTGCAAGAATATGATGTGTTTATTGCTGCAGCGTGTGGCAACAAATCGAAGAAAACTCAAGCATATATTTTGCTAAATTTGGCCGGAGGTGAAGCTATTGAGCGAGAAAAATCATTTACTTATGGCGAAGGCAAAAGTAAAGAAGATCCTGAATGTTTAAAACAGAAATTTGGAGAATTGTGCAACCCACAAGCGAATGTTACAATGGAACGGCACAAATTCAACACTCGCGTTCAGCAGCGCGGAGAATCAGTTCAGTCGTACGTCTCAGATTTAAAGAATAAAGCTAGCACTTGCGAGTTTGGAGATTTGAAAGATGAAATGATTAAAAATCGATTAGTCTGTGGAATTGAAAATGATAAGCTGAGAAGGAGTCTATTACGAAAAAACAAATTAACTTTACAGAAAGCGATTGAACTGTGTCAGATAAGCGAACTGTCTGAACAAAGAATGAAAGAGCTAGCTAGTACACATGAAGTGAATGAAGTAAAATATCCACGTCAAAGAGACCCGAGAAATCGACAACGACAGCGACAGCAAACTGAAGAGAAACAACAGCAACACCGGCATCAGCAGCGGCAAGCGTCTGGCTACAGAAATGAAAGCGGCAAGTCGCGACAATCGGCTGAAAAAAAAGGCGAGGGGTATCGACAGAAATCGTGTACGTATTGTGGTAACGTACATAGACAGCGAAACTGCCCAGCATATGGGAAAGAATGTCGCGCGTGTGGTAAACTTAATCACTTTGAAAGAGTTTGTCGATCAACTGCGACTCAAGCAACGAAACAAAACCAGCAAATAAATACAGTATTAGAAGAAAAACAAGGCATTCAACCATTTCTTATTGAAACATTGGGTACATATAATATACAAACAGTTAGTCATGAGGCATTATATGTTACAGTAGAAGTGCACAGCAAGCCACTTAAGTTGAAGGTAGACACTGGTGCTAAATGCAATGTGTTACCGAAACATATCATAGATTCGTTGAATATTTCTAACAAGATTGATTGCAATAATCAGGTTAAGCTGGTTAGCTATAGTGGAAATACAATAGACACAACAGGCCAAATATACCTTCATTGCAAATACAATGGTGAAATTCATGAATTATTGTTTCAAGTTATAGATCAATCATTTGAGCCTTTAATAGGTTTACAAAGTTCACTTGATTTGAATGTTGTCACCATTAATAATGTGGATTCAGTATTACAATCTTCTAGTTTAAAAACATACAAGTCACATGATATTTATACAGTTATAAGCAAGGCATATATTGGTCAACATTATAAGGATATCTTTGGCGCAGATCTTGGTAAACTTCCCGTGGAGTATCATATGAAGCTAGATCCACAAGTTAAACCCGTTATTCGACCACCAAGACGAATCCCCGTATCTATGCAAGAGAAAGTTAAAGCGGAGTTGGAAAGAATGGTAAACATTGGGGTGATAGAATCAGTAACTGAACCAACTAGCTGGGTTTCCTCATTTGTAGCTGTAAAGAAGAAAGGAAAAGATGAAATCAGATTATGTATTGATCCAAGAGATCTCAACCATGCTATTCAGCGACAGCACTATCCAATGAGAACAATTGAGGAGGTAGCAGCACGAATTCCAAATGCAAAGTTTTTTACCGTTCTTGATGCTTCGAGTGGTTTTTGGCAGATCCCTCTGGATTATGAATCTTCGCTGAAGACAACGTTTAATACTCCGTATGGTAGATATCGTTTTTGTCGTCTACCCTTTGGCATCAAGTCGGCATCAGAAGTATTTCAGAAGGCGATGGATCATCTTTTGGAAGGGTATCCGTGTGAAGTCATTGTAGATGATATCCTAGTTTGGGGATCCACTGAAGCAGAGCACGACAGAAATCTCCTCAAAGTATTGGATAGAATTCGAGAAATCAACCTGAAGCTTAAATGGGACAAATGCAAATTCAAAGTGAATGAGGTGGGGCATGTTGGTCACCTTTTAACTGCGGAAGAACTAAAACCAGATCCAGAAAAGGTTCGTGCAATAGTAGAGATGAAGATTCCAGAAAACGTAAAAGATTTGCAGTGATTTCTTGGTATGGTGCGTTATCTTTCTAAGTTTGTTCCTCGATTGAGTGAACTTGCTTTACCACTGCAACACCTATTGCATGCAGATGTACCTTGGATTTGGGATGGAGTCTGTCAAAGCTGCGATCACTTCAACACCTGCATTAAAGTTCTACGATGTAAGTAAACCAGTCACGTTGACTTGTGATGCCTCGTTTGGTGGCCTTGGGGCCGCATGTTTGCAAGATGGTCTGCCGGTAGCATATGCTTCAAGATCCTTGACCAAAACAGAACAGAATTATGCGCAAATTGAAAAAGAACTTTTGGCTGTGACATTTGCGTGTAACAAGTTTCATGATTACATTCTTGGAAAGAATGTTACAGTTGAATCCGATCATAAGCCCTTGGAGATAATTATGAAGAAGCCTCTTTTGACAGCTCCAATGCGATTACAACGAATGATGTTACAGTTACAACGATATGATTTGTCGCTGGTGTATAGAAAAGGGTCCCAGTTATTTATAGCAGATACGTTGTCTCGTGCGCAACTAAGTGAATCTTTACCAGCCGATATTTATGAAGATTATGAAGTATTGACGGTACAACCAGTTGCATCACACAAGATGGCTGAATTACAACGAGAGACAGCGTTGGATCCTGTAATGGTCAGTTTGTCCTCAGTGATACTTCATGGATGGCCGGAAAGTGAGAATGATGTTCCCGAAGATTTGAAGCCGTTTTTTGACGTAAGGGATCAATTAGCTACTAGGGACGGTGTTATATATAAGGGTGAAAAAGTCGTGGTACCCAAGTCACTTCATTCTGATTATTTACACCGTGTCCATTTGGGTCATACTGGTATCGAGTCAACCAAGAAAAGAGCTCGTGATATTTTATATTGGCCCGGAATGAGTGAAGATATTGAAAGGCTTGTTCGAAATTGTTCCGTGTGCAATAGCTGTAAGCCACATCAACAGCGTGAACCGCTGAAATTGCACAATATTCCGGAAAGACCGTGGTCTTTGGTTGCTACAGATTTATTTTACTGGAATGGAACAGATTATGTTGTTGTAACAGATTCATTTTCTGGATGGTTTGAATTTGCTGTGTTGGGTAATACATCTTCTAGAATGGTAATTGGCAAGTTAAAGGAGATTTTTGCAAGATATGGAATTCCCGATGTGTTGTATTCGGACAATGGTCCACAATATTCGAGTGAAGAATTTCAAAAGTTTGCTCGTGAATGGGGATTTAATCACGTGACAAGTAGTCCATACCATCCACAGAGTAATGGTTTGGCGGAGAGGGCAGTTCGTAGTGCTAAAGATTTGCTGGAGAAATGCAAGAGAGATGGAACAGATATAAACTTGGCAATGCTAAATCAGAGAAACACTCCACGTGATGAAGTTCTTGGATCGCCTGCGCAAAGATTGATGTCAAGAAGATTGAAATCCACAATCCCTTGTACTGATGATTTGTTGAAAAGTCAACAACTTGATGGCTCGTTGATTAAAGATCGTTTGAATCAAAAGCGAGAACAACAAAAGAAATTTTGACAAGCAGACGAAATCTCTACCAGCGTTGGAAAATGGTGATGTGGTTCGAATGCAAACACCTAAAGGTTATAATCAACTTGGTTTCGTTATGCGTGCCGCAGAACAGCCTAGATCGTTCGTGGTAAAGTCGCAAGGTCAAGAATACCGGAGAAATAGAAGACATCTTTTAAAAGTTCCTGAACAAAATCGGGATGTTATCAAAGAAAGGACGAATCCTGATATCAATAAAAATCCTATTGCCATTGAAGAAAAGCTAAATTCTGAAGGAACAGTGACGGATAAGTATTCTAATGTATTAATAACTAGGAGTGGACGTGTATCCAAACCTAATCCTAAATATAAGGATTATCAAAGATATTGAACATTTGAATAAAGACATTTAGTTAAGACATTAATCATAGGCATTAAACATTTAAAAAAGTAGAAAAAACCATTTATTAAATATTTGATGACAATTAGTTAAGTTGAATTATTGAACTTTTTTTTTAATGAGAAAATGTAAAAAAAAAATGTATTTGAGTAATTTCTAGATATGTTAATCTTATTAGGAATTTATAGCTATTTATTTGCCAAAGGAAGGATGTAGAATATTATTTATGCATGTTTTATGCATGTTGCTAAGTAATTAGATGCATGACTGCAAACTGTAACTAGGTGAGGCTTATATAACATGTTGATGTATTTTATCCGTGGTCAAATATAACTTATATAACTTGAAAGAACTACAATACTGGGGGCATATATTGTCATTGTAGTTCACAGTATTATATAAATAAAATAAAATAAATTGCATTGTGTCTATATGTGTGCAGAGGAGTATGTACCTTGATAGTATTTGGTGTATTAATAAGTTAGTTAATCTAGTTAAATCATACAGATGAGAATGGTGTCTAAGTGTTTCAAGAAATTTACACTGTTAGTGAGTTTACCTTTGTAATGAGTACAGAATGAAATTGGATGAATGTTTGATAAAACAAAGGTATGTTTGTGTTTCAAACAAGTATAAAGAAAACATATTAAGTAAACAAACACAGCTTTGATTTTTCATAACATTCACCATCTATTTCAATAAAAAAGTATCCTCGACACAGTAGTGGATTAATTCATAGTACAACCCTTATTGAACTCCTCTTTAATTGATAGTACAACCAACATGAAATTCTTAATTATTAACATAAATACTACACTAAACCCTAAGCTTACATAAAATATAGTACAATATCACAGATTTATTTCAAAATCAGTAACAAATCATATCACAAGATATACATAGTGTAAATTTTCAGTGCACATGTTGTCCATCATTAATACAATTGCATCTGAAGACCTACAAGAAATATGTCAAGACTGAAGATACAAGTACAATATATTTTGAACAGGGTTGCAGGCTACATTCCCAATGAGATGAAAAATACCGTCCCTCTGTATTCCAGAAAAAACAAATATATGTATGTACACACTTTTGGGAAGCTCACACCATTGAGCCACAGTTTCCCCTTTGGCGGGCAACATTATCCAGTGTACACAGCCTATTTAGACCACAGTGGGAGGTACTCCAGCTTAATGGGATAACCTACAGCAAGGGTTATGGACCATCAGTTACACATGGCAGTGTCAAAATTATACCTCCTGTGCATAATACAATACGTAACTAAGATGCTGCCCTTCTTGGTGAATAAACAAGATGGAATATTTGCATATTAAAAAGCAGAGTAAACAACCAGAGTCAGATAACAATGTGACTGGATGAGTTATTGCATTAATAACACCACTCCCCCCTCCCTCCTTATCCTAGAAAGTAGTAAATATCCTTCACATTAGAAAAGATCAATTAGTATATCATGTATACCCATGCTATGCAGGTGGCATAAGCATCATATAGCTGACTGACCTCCCTTTATTGTACATGTTTCAAAATTGAATGTTTTCAAGCAAGTGTAATTAACCCAATGTAAAGAAAAATTATGATTACGAGCAACTAGGATACCAAGCACATCTCGATTTCAACGTGTCTTGGTTGTCGCAAGACTTGAATGTCTTCAACAATTGTTTTGAAGCTATGATTTTCTATACCAGGTATATTATTGCAAATCTACACAATCCTACACAAGTAAAGAACTATTAAGTAGTCTATTAAATTCTACCACACAATATACAAATAAGTAGTTGTACTCAAGATGCATGAAACAATATCTTATGTTATTACAGAACTTAGGGGGACAAATACACGCATCTATTTGTGAAAAGCTTTGTAAGTATGTAATCTTTGTTCCAAGATTATATTGATGCACATAAATGATATGATGATGATTATACGATCATGTACTTTACATAATAAACAAATTCAGCTATTTTGGCAAAATAAAAAGCAAAATACAATTGAGGTACACACCTTTTCGTAAATATGTCCGTTTGTCTTGAATTGGCTTACTTTTCACGAGTTTCTCCCTCACTAACGGTGGCAGAGTACATCGAATATTGTTTCATATTAAACTGCGACTTTGTGAGAATACGCATTTCACCCCCAAATTCAACCGCTTATTTTACAGTGATACGAAAGTAATCGAAAAAAATAAAAAGATATGAATTTAAGTCATAATCGCAGCTTTCTTTTAAGTGTCAAATCACCACATAAAAACATAAAACAAAAAAGTTATAACAAGCCAAAAATGCCCAAATTTTCCTCAAAATAAACAATGTGCCACAAAGCCTGAAATGCTTGAGAAAGGATGTGTTAGTTCGAGAAGGGATTAGAAGCAACATAAGTGAATTTGGTATCAACATGATCCCCCAAATCCCCTCTATTGACACCACTAATACTTGTTTGTATGCAGAGAATCCACAAGCACCCTCAATTGTTTTAAGGTGGCACAAATTTTAAAAATTAATTTTGTTACCATGCCCTGAAAAAACATGCGCGTGGCCACGAAAAAATGTCACACTCGTGTTGGCCGGATTCGCTACATTTTATGCCAAGCGTGCATTTCGCACTTGACAAAGGTCATTGTTCAGCTCGAGTTTTCTTTGCAGACTTCAAAAAGGGTTTTGATTTGATTGATCATAACGTCCTTATTATGGAGCTTGAAAATCATAGAGTTCATCCTGCTATTACACGTTGAATTAAAGGCACGTTTACACGCTACGATTTGTCGGGTCGATTTTGACGCGATTTGACGAATCATTGCGTGATTGGCGGGTAAATTTTTAAATTTGTCATACACAACAAATCGCAGCATGTAAATTGCTCATCCGATTATTTATAATTATCCAATTTTCAAGCGAAATGCTGAAAATATTTGTTTGTTTGTTAGAATCGTTCAATGATAGATTAAAACGTCCAAAGTAAGACATCAAAAGTGAATTTCAGAATGCCGCATTCATTGTGACAGTAACAAAACAATATTCATGATAAATTGAAATACAAATAAACAAAAAAGGAAGTGTATGTAAGCTATAACAAGAGATCATAAGCATAGAAAATACATTCAACACTCATCGGTCATTCCTTTATTACATGCGACTAATTGCATTTATATTTTTCATATGTAACATGTTCATATTCAACTACGTATGCAATACAAATCTTATTAAAAGGGCATACATGGAAGCAAATACAACATATAAATTTAATCTTTGTTTTAAATAGTTTTAAACGGTAAAAATGACTCATAATTGCACGATGAGAATGCAGTAGCTAAGTCGTATTTTTCTTGAGTGCAATTATGTCTGAAAAAAGAAATGCTTTTCGCTGCTTCTGCTTGCTCAACGTTTTTATTTTTGGCAACAGCCTTTAAAAAAAGGAGGAAAAAAGGAAAAAGTCTGGTTGGGTTCGTAAAATATTACAGAAAAACGATAAAGGAGAATATTCGCAGCTGATAAGGGAACCTGAAATGGCAAACAGCCTAGCTTATCATCGATACATGCAAATGGATTGCGAACAGTTCCAGGTAGGAATATTTACTCACAATCACAGACAAACCATAGATTTTAGCCCCTGTAATGTACAGTGTAACAAGCTAAACAATACCAAGTTTGTGTGTTTAAAAATGGTTAAAAAACATAATACGTATTCTATGTTATTGCTGGGTTGATCATACATTTGCTAAGTCATGGCTGCCCTGTTGCTAAACAACAAGAAAAAATTATAGTTCCAGTCATACGTGGCACGATTTATGGGTGGCTACTTTTTTAGATTTTTAACTTACCTGTAGGTGGTGGATGGAGGTTAGGCTTAGGGCTAGGATTGGAATTTTTAGGACCAGTGCTGCATGATATTAGGATTTGGGTAATTAAGTATTACAATACCAACACAAATAATAAAAAATAAAGGTAACCCTAGTATATTACAGGTACCTGTATGTAACTCCTCACATGTATATACGATCCACATTCTTTCAGGAACTCCTCATGAAAGTGAGTCCATTGATTGTAAAACAGGACACTATAATGAGACATTCAATTTCACCTCAATGTCTTGCAATTACCTTGAGGTTCCTTGCTATTGGAGAATCGTATGCCATCCATAAAATCCAATTCAGAATCAGCCAATTTACCCTTAGCATGCTCATTCCCACAATCTGCCAAGCCATCTACAAAGTACTTCAGTATGAATACTTGAAATGCACATCTGAAGAATGGTTGAAATGAGGACAGGTGGAATTTTCCCAACTGTATTGGTGCTAAAGATGGCAAACACATTAGAATAAGATGCCCACCAAATACTGGATCAGACTTTTACAACTACTACAACTACTTTTACAACAAGTCATTTTTCAGCAGTGTTCTTTTAGCATTTGTTGGTCCACAGTACCAGTTCTTATATCTTGATGTTAGTTTCCAAGGTAGTGCTGGTGATTCAGGCATATTCAGAAGGTCAACACTGCGGCAAGCAATTCAAACAAACACCATCAACATACCACCACCACGACCTTTACCAGAATCTCATGATCCAATTTTTGAAGTGTTAGACACAGCAATTGATTATTGTTTTGTTTGTGATGATGCATTCCCACTTGGTAAGCACTTCATGAAACCATATTCCAGCTGGAATTTAAAGTGCACATGCAGCCATTTCAAATTTTACGTACAACAATAGATATTAGCGATAAAATCAAAATAGTGTTTACCGAATTCAAATATTTTTTGTTTCCGAGACATGTGTTCTCAAAGTTGGCAAAAACACTCTTATTTTGTTTCTGCAACAAAAAAACCGAGAGATTGAACCTGCACCCTGGGCCCTACTTGTGACGTCATTTAAGGAACACGCTTTATTTACAAAGGTGAAATTGTACTATTATACAGTATACAGTCATAGTGTCTGAAAGCTAAACTTGTACAAAATAAAAAAAATGCCAGATCGATGTGTAGTTTTTGGTTGCTCCAACATTGCAAATGCTGCAAAGGGAATTTCGCTTCACCTGATACCTTTTTTTAATGACGAGAGAAGTGGAGCAAAGTGCAGAAGAAAGGCTACATGCGACAAGTGGGTCCCAACCAAGAATTCGGCTGTGTGCTCGGAACACTTTACTCCAGAATCGTTTTCTTGGCGAATTAGTGTTATGTCCAATTCAGAAACTCATTTTTCCTCTCGCTTGACTTGAGACGACTTTGGAATTGCTGCATACCCAACGATTCAAACAAAAATTGTCACGGAATTGACCACACGAGACCGAAGAATGGTGAGTACCTTATGAAGGAAATTTTTATAGTTTATGCATGAGTGATTTAGTATTTTCTTTGTTTTTCCAGTATATTGTGCGTAGGAATTTATTCTATCTTTTTATTTCTTTTAAGATTAAAAGTTGATGTCTGAAGTGCATGATGATTTGCCAATAAGCCACTGTGGCCAGCCAACGAAAAGTCACGCAACTCACGCAAATGTTGAACTACCCATAAAACCTCCAACTTATTCTCATCGTGACGAGCAGTATGAGGAATCGTCTATCCTTCATAGTTGTGAATCGGATCCAATCATTAAGGTACTTGATATATGAATTATAATTACTGTTATCAAACTGCGTGCAACCCAATTTTGTAGTTTTCGTACAAAGCATGAACAATAAACACTTCAACAAGGCGCTCCAGTTGTATGATACCGGTTAAATAAACAAACACTGCAAACATGAAAAGTTTCACCGGCAGACAAGACTGAAAAGATCTTCGATATTGATGTCACAGATTATAAATACTGTACTTATATCATAAAAACCGAAAACATCTGTATTACATTGCTTCTGCTTTTACTGTGATAGGAGGTAGCTGTGCAGTGTCAAACAGAATGCAAGAATTGTGCTGTTCTTGAAATAGAGAAACATCGCTACAAAAATTTATGGCTTGGAGGAAAACATAAACTAAGACGTAGCAGAGCTGAATTGAACAGATCTAAATTAGATGAAACAACCGAACAAGGTAATTATGTTAGGTTAATTGAGAGAAGAGATTTAAAAAAAAGTTGTCACAATGTAATGAATAAAAAACTTTCAAGTACCAGTGTAAACAGGGGAAAGTTTGTATAATATTATGGATTCTGATATATCATTCCATCAATTATATTGCATTTAATATGCATGGTATGTATACATGGTTTCTTGCAACTAACTGCAGCTCAAGTATTGTCCAGTGGCTTGCTGTTTGCTTGTTCATAATATATATGGTGCATTTTCACATTTAAAATGGAAACTAAAAATATATCTTTTACTTTAAGATGGGGACAACACAGATACATCGCTTGCAAGCAGCATGACATCAGATGATGGTTTGTGAGACTTGCAGTGCAATGAGCAATTTGTCTTGAGTGACCATGAAGACTCATTATCAGAACCTGAAGATGATTGTGAGAATGAGCTGTATGAAACTGAGACAGATGAAGGTACAAGTAGTGATATGGAAACCGACCCAGAGCAGCCATGAACATTTAAAAGGTAAATATATATATACATTCCCCATGTTACATACATGTCACGTCCCCTGTAGAGTTTTTTAATTGTCATTTTTCAGAGTATTCAACAAAGATACCAATTTAAGAACAGAGCCAAAGTTTATAGTTTTTCTGACCTAATTGTTGGCTCTTTTCAAATTCTGCCCATCATGTAAATCAGATGATGTACTTGTTGATATCTTGCAAAATGGTACAATGGCTCAAGTGAAAGTGACCTGCTCTAATCCAAAATGCATCAAGAAAGACACAACCTAGAACAGTCAACCCTTGATGACTGGGACTTCAATTTCAGCTGGAAATTTGTTGCTGTCCTTTGGCATTTTGACTGCTGGTACCTCTGCAACCAAGGTTATCAGAGCATTGCAGCATATGGGATTGGCTTGTATTTCTTTAAGAACATACTTCATTCACCAACAGGTAATTACATTATAACTTTGCATAACATAATTACATTTATGTAGATGTGCCCTTTTCTGTACAGTATGAATAATGCATCATGTAATAAATTTCAATAATTGATAGATACTTACTGTATGTTTTTTAGGAAAAACTTTATCCGGCTATTCTTTTGTACTGGAAAGAATATCAAGAAAGAATGAAGCAAGGAATGATATCTGCCAAAACCCCATTGACAGTTGCTGGTGATGGAAGACATGATTCCATGGGGCACAGTGCCAAGTATTGTGCATACACAACATTCTGTTGCACCATACCAACAATTATCCATTTTTCACTTGTACAGGTACTTTTGTCTCTAATATAAATAGTGTCTACGCATATGGCCCCAGATTTATCCCCATTTCCACATTGATCACTAATAGGCATGCAAAAATTGCCAAACACATGAGGGAAAAATGTCCAACTATAACTCACTATTACAAGTTCGAAGGGAGTTTCAAATTTGTCTCCAGATTTTTAAGTGTCTTCATGGCTTAGCGCCAGTTTATTTGTTGAATGAGTTTAATTATTCGCGTGAATTTCATGCTTACAACACACGGCACAAAGATCAGTTACACCTACCCTTAGCTAGGACAACAAAATATCAAAGTTCTTTTCGATATAATGGGGCAGAAATATGGAACCGATTGTAGTCTAGGACCTGTATATGAGTTTGTATGCATTTCATTTGCCACAAGTAATCTCAACTGTTTTAGGGTAAAATGACCATGCTGGTCAACATGGCATATGTGCCAAAACCCGAATCCGGGGCGAAAGTCCTCAAAATGGCCCCGCCTTGAAACGACAGAGTCGACATAGCTCTAACCTCAGACCAATGCAAGCAACTGCCTTTCTGGAGTGCCTATAATGTTTAGGAGGGTTGTTTATAGGGGTGGTTATTAGAAGCAAAACATTGCCTAACTATAATATATTCCAAGAAAATCACCACTCAACATGCCAAGTCAGCAGCTAATTATGCATAAAATCACTAAAATTGCTGGCAGAAATTAAATTTTCATATTTTCTAAAAAAATTATTATAACATCAAAAACCGTGTTCAATTGAATCAAATTCTTACAGATTTCAAAAGGATTGACATTATTTTGTTGATATACAAGACATTGTATTTCACTTACCCCCCGCAAAAACACGATTTCAGCCATATTTTACGTCTTGTTCGCTTTTTTATTGCCGAGTAGCCGAAGTCTCATACAATTCTTGTACTTTCCCATAATCACAGATCACTAAAGAACAACTCATCCCATTTTCGACTTGCTCTGAGACTGTGCTGTTTACTTTATCCTCGATTTTGCATCCTCGACAATTAGCCAAAATTGCCGCCATTCCGCTTTTGTGTCCGATAAATGTGACTTCTTCGTCTTCATGTGTATTTATACTATGCAATCCAACAGTACTTTATACTATTGAATTTCTAAAGGTGATTTTGTAAACTTCTATCAATTTTCAATATAAAAATCCACCCACATAAAATCGAGTGTCTTCAGCCTTCAAAATAATTTGAAAGTCACGCGCAATCGTCACGAAAATTCCTCGTGGGCGATCATACGGGGGGAGTGAATATTTTCACGAATACGTTTGCTCGTTTCCACAGCCAAGTAAACATTTCATATTATCTATGTTCATGTTTATTTGCGTATTGTTTTGTTTTTAAGCTTCAACTAAAAGAAAATCAGACAGACTTAAGCATATCCCCATTTTTATTTAAAGGGCGATTTTTATTATGTTAAAGTATGAAATAACTAAGCATCTAAGCCACTAAAAGCCACTATTAGCACACTAAGATTTTAAAATTGAAACGTACGTATCTGCACTGGCATAGCCCTCAAAATAAACATGGGAGAAATGCATAACTGTCAGATTTTCTTGTAGTTAAAGCTTAAAAACAAAATAATACGCAAATATAAACATGCAAACGCATTCGTGAAAATATTTACTCCCCCCGGTATGGTCGCCCACCATATTTATGAATTTTCGTGACGATTGCGCGTGACTTTCAAATTATTTTGAAGCTCGAAGAGACTTGATTTTATGTGGTGGATTTTTGTTTTGAAATTTGATCAAATTTAACAAAATGACCTTCAGAAATTCGATAGTATAAAGTACTGTTGGATTACATAGTATAAATACACACATGAAGACGAAGAAGCCACATTTATCGGACAGAAAAGCGGCAAGACTTCGTAATGGCGGCAATTTTGGCTAATTGTCGAGGAGAAAAAATCGGAGATAACGTAGATGGCACAGTCTCAGAACAAGTCGAAACTGGGCTGAATTGTTCTTTAGTCATCTGTGATTACGGAAAAGTACAAGAATTGTATGAGACTTCGGCTAGTCGGCGATAAAAAAGCAAACAAGACGGAAAATATGGCTAAAATCGTGTTTTTGCGGGGGGTAAGTGACATACAGTGCCTTGTATATCAACAAGATAATGTCAATCCTTTTGAAATCTGCAAGAATTGGATACAATTGAACATGGTTTTTCACGTTATAATAATTTTTTTTAGGAAATATGAAAATTTAATTTCTGCCAGCGATTTTAGGGATTTTATGCATAATTAGTTGCTGACCTAGCATGTTGAGTGGTGATTTTCTTGGAAAATATTATAGTTAGGCAATGTTTTGCTTCTAATAACCACCCCTATAAGCAACTTTTCTAAACTCTATAGGCACTTCAGAATTGCCGTTGCTTGCATTGGTCTGAGGTTAGAGCTATGTCGACACTGCCGTTTCAAGGCGGGGTCATTTTGAGGACTTTCGCCCCGGATTCAGGTTTTGGCACATATGCCATGTTGACCGGCATGGTCATTTTACCCTAAAACATTTGAGATTACTTGTGGCAAATGAAATGCATACAAACTCCTATACAGGTCCTAGACTATTGGCTTTAACATTAAGAAATGAGACAAATTTTCACAAGTTTAAACTACATTTAAAAAAGTATCTGAAGACCGAAATATTCTAGAGAACGATCATTAGCGTATACAATTGAATTTTATAAGTATGTAGATGTATGTATTTGTAATTTCATTTTGTCAGGGCTCCACTTAAACCAGCAACTGCTGAGTTGGATGTCCCTGAATAAATATTGTTATCAAATATTGTTATCAAAACTATTTTGATCTGTGGCATTTGACAAAAAGTATGTACCAGTGCTTCAAATGAAGAGGCCTGGCTTATATTTCGACACAATTATTGTTACCAGGGGTCGGTTGTACAAAAGATAGATAGTGCTATCCACTGGATAGTGATTTTTTGTCCAGTCTGAAAAATGCTTTTAAATTCAATCAAACTAGATATACTTTAGCCAAATTATAAGTTCCCCCTTTAACTTTAAAATGCTAAACAATAGGTTTGACCATTCCAGTAAATCAACAATTTTAGAACGTTTGGAAAAGTTGCTATCGGGTGGATAACTTTACCCACCTTTCATACAACTGGCCCCAGCATGGTAACTAGCTGAATGAGTGTTGTTGGTTGTAATTCTTTCTCATTCAAGTATTGCTATCTTTAAAGCATTTTTTTTTATTTTACAAGGTACAGACTCAGCAAAAACATTTTTTTAAGGGGCACAGTGATAAAAATCAAAATCTAAAAAAAAATTTTATGTTACTCATTAATTACACTAATTATCCAACATGGCCGCCCACTAATTAGCCAAAAAATGGCGTCGCATGAAACATGATACCACACACACACCGTTAATCAGAAGAACATAAATGACATATATTTTGAAAGCTTATAACATGATCTAGTAGCCGACCATCTTTATTTTCACTTTAAAACATTTTTGCAAAAAATTTGGTAAACAATCTCCACATTAGGGAAAAAACAGGGATTTTTTACAGCTAATTAGGTAATTAAACCTCATTTATAGATTAGTAATGAAAAATATGAAAAATTAAAAATGGTCAGTTACTAGATAATCTTAAAAGCCATAAACATACCAAGTTTCAACCTTTTACACTAAATATTCAGAAAGATATGCTGTCACAAAGATTAACTGAAATGAGAAAACTGTGAAATTGAGAAAATAGTACTTTAATGTTTTGTTCTGGTTTATACAGTGTTTTCTTTGGTGCCTCAGTATCTTTCTTCTCTTCTTCACTTGTTCTGAGCTCTTCTTTGCCGACAGTTTTATCCTCGAATTGTCACATTCCTCTGAGGCTTTACCAGTGAAAATACCAGGAGTTACATCAAGGTCCTGAAATAACTTCAAGAAGGAAAAGTCACCATCATTAAACTTAAGAATAGCCAGGTAGGTGGCAAGAGCCACAGTTTCTTGCTGTACATAAGTAGATTTAGGGCATCTGTCCCAGATGAGCCTGTTCAGACATTCGTTAACATTTTGTGTCACGCCATGAGTACATCCACTTAGCAGTTCAGATTTGCTAAGGTCTTTGTGTACTGGCTTGATCATATCAACAATACAGCTTGGTATTCCATTTTTATGTTTATATTCTTCCTTGTCTCTCTTATATCCACACCAACTGTCCTTTCCTTCTGGGCAGAGATGATGCTGTGGATTCTCGGCAGTTGATGCAACATGGTAAAGAGACGCTTTTATGGACTTGGCCATTTTACCAACATCATCAAGATTTTCCCTGATTGCCAAGCCATAATAGTTTTGCAACACATCAATTTTACTGTGTCAGCCTACCTTTACCAGCCAAACCTTTACCATCAGCCAATTTCACTCCTTTGTTCGAACTCTTCAGTTTGCGTAGACGACTTCCAACCCTTTTTTGAACATGGCCGATACACTCTAATTTGTTTGGAATGGAATCCTCTCCATATGGCTGACTTTCAACAATACTGTTATAGGTTGAGGAGTCCTCATCTCCAAGCATGTCCATATATTCCAGCCCTCTTGTAGCCACCGACCTTTTAAAAATCCGAACGGCACCAGTTGTCTCCAGGCTGCCAGTGCTTCCTTTATGATTGATCTTGCATTCATGGGATGCTTTCCATGCATTGTAGCCTGGGTCATTAATCTTTTCCCCCCACTTTTGGCATTCTTGGCACTTGTCTGACAACACTTCCACATCAAGGCATTTCTTCGTATCCAAGGAGATCACAGTAACAATTCCATTATGGGACGAATATCCTCGCTTCTGCCAAGTACCGTCGATCGACACTCCACATGCACCATCATCATTTGCTATTTCATCTCTGACACTATTGACCATACTATTAGTAGCCAACTTCTTTACAGCAGGCAGAACCTTTTCATTTCGGATCTTTGTGAAGACACGTCGGGTTAGTGGAGGAGGCATGTTCATGACCTTGTTGAAGGTAGTCATGGCATTATGACCTTTGCCAATTTCCCTGAAAGCGAAGACTGTTCTTACATTCACTTCATAAGAATGACCTTGTTTCTTTGAAGTATTAAAAGTATACTCCCAATCACACTCCATACTTTAACATTGTAACACGAGGTAATTGGAACATCCACATTTCTTTTTCATGTCAGCATGTGACTTTACATCACATCCACAATCAAGGCACTTCAAAACGTTGTCAAATACATTGCATAGTATGGATAAGTCCATTAAAATAGTTCCTTCTTTTACAGTACTATCGATGTTTTCCCTCATACCACGAAGCAATTCTGTATTCTGGCTGATTTTTTTCGCAGAAGGTCCACAATCTTTATAGCTTGGTCCGCCATCTTGGATTATATTCTTCTTCCTCGACGGTGGAATCTTCTTTTTTCTTGCTCTATTTTTCGAGTTCCCCATCTATTCACTCTGAATTACACTCAGAACAACCTTAGGAATATAATTCTACACTTTAACAACAATATTTCAACTTATAAACGCAAAAAAACCCAGCAATTTTCTGACACAACTTTTTACACAGCTCGCCACAAATCAACCTCGAGTTTGAGATGTCAGCGCGTTGCTATGCCGACGAAAATGAACCAATCACAAAGAGATGTACTGGCATAGCTTTAAATAACATACATCAAAAGTTTAATTCAAAAAAATACGCTTTGTAAGTGAAATAATCAAGCAAATTTGGAAGGAAAATGCGTTGCTATGGCGTTGCTATGGGGAAATTTTTTAAATAAGGCCTCTTGAACACCTATTTTCTCACAAATATGCATTTTTCAGCAAAACAAGCCATGTTATCTTAAAGTATAATACTTAAAGTACCTAAATACATAAATTTTAAAAATTTGATTTTTTTTTCAAAAATCACATTTTAAAGGGGAATGACTACCTTAATGTAGAAGTGACCAAGGTCTTGACCAAACTTGCCAAGTATGCTGGATGTGAGTCGCTGTTGGAATGGATAAAGCCATGCAGTAACCATCTGTATTGGAGTGCCACAACAACACTGAATGGCAATGGCAATGTTATTGTTGCTAAATTTAAGTCTTTTATTGGTCATGTAAAAAACCAACACAGTGGATTCTCTGACCGCTTGTTTGACAAATGTGCTCACAGTCCTATAATTCAACCACACAAATGGTTACACGAAGGTAAAAAGTTTTTCTCGTTCTAAGAATGACTAAAAATTATAGCAGTTGAAATTAATATGCTGTTTTTGTACTTAGACACTGTGGCATACAATAAAATGAAGACTGCCCTTACTAAGCCCAGATTGCTTGCTGGAATCATGAAAGCATCGCCAGTAGAACAAACAAGCTCGCTAGAAGGGTTTCACTCTGTGGTTAACCAGTTTTAACCAAAAATGATCAGCTATTCGTTCCCTGGGATGTTTTGCAGGTGAGCTGGTTTGCAAAATGTAAGTAAAAATGCATTCCAAACCCACCACACTAATTTCAATGTTTTTCCCAGGCATGTCCTTGCAATGGTTCACTTCAACAGCAATTTAGATAGAGAGGATTGTACAATTGATGGCACAACCCAAGTTAAAGTGAATTATCCCAAATTTAAAAATGGTGAAGCTGTTGTTCGAAATGTTAAAGAAGCTCAAAAGTTTGGTAAGAAAGGTTTAATTTACAGTATGTTTCATATAGCCTATTGAGACCAAAAGTCTACTGTTTTAAGCATATACTTGATGTTGTAAATGTATAATCACACTATGAGGTGATGCTGTCTGCGATTCAAGCTGCCAAGTTAAAAAGTGCTAAAAATGACTTGAAACAGATGGCTCCATTGCTAATGAATGCTATGTTGGTCAAGCAATCCAAAAGTGAGGCCATTTTGAAGAAAGTTCAAAGAAAGGGCATGACTACAGCAGATGTCCCACCAACTAATCCAGGTAGTTGGTTGTAGACAACTTGTTCTTGATCTCTCATGAAATACCTTGTTCAACCTCGTCATAGAATAAGAAATGAATAGAAGGGCCACTCAGCAGTGCAACATGTCACCCTATGTTTATGCAGTTTACTGGCTGCCACCAGCCAGTTCAGCATTCCTATTGGCCAGAAAATGCAATTGACTGGCTGAGAAAATGCTAATAACGTGCATAATGCGACATGCGCGGCTTCAAAAACTTCAAAGGCTCCGACGCGAGTGACCCTTCTATGTATTCTTATTCTATGACCTCGTACCCAGGCTTTTCCTAGGGAAAACCCTCGTCGGGGCTGGTCACGTGATTCTCAAAATTTTGATTGCCTTAGGGGGTGTGGGAAAAGTATCAAATTACATGCTTCCACTTGATGAGCCTTCTTTGCCGCTACCGCCATGTTGGAGTACGCCGCTTTTTTGTCTTGCTTGGAAATTGCACTGCTAAATAGTGTTTATAACCAAATGATTTCGAAACCAAAGCAAGGTCTTGGTCTAGAGAGCGTGTATCTGGAGAAGGACATAATGTGTGTGTTGCCAACGCGCTACGGAAAGTCATTGATTTTCCATCTTCTGCCAATGTTGTTATATGCGAAACACAAGCTGAGCAGCGATGACCTCCTTGGTTGGACATTGAAATCTATATGTACAGCTGCAGTTAACGCTATTGTAATTGTAGTGTCGCCATTAAATTCTTTAATGAGCGATCAAATATCTCGTCTAAGAATGAGCGGAATCCAAGCCTCGGTTATCGACGTGAAAAAGATTTGAGAGGAGAGCAAATGGCCGACAGTTCTGACGAGAATATAGATGATGATTTTGATGTGGATCTCGATTTCCGTTTATGTCAAGAGAAGAAGCTACGTGGTGGCGATTACCAAATTGTCTTCGCTCATCCAGAATCCCTCATCTCAAGCAAATATGGGCGGGAGTTACTGCTGAGCGAGAAATACCGCGATAGTGTTGTGTCAATCGTTATGGATGAAGCTCATTGTATAGTTCACTGGTGAGTATATGCTCTTTGTTTATCATTTTCTGCTTTATATTTTCTATAGACTTATTCTTGAGAATCTGAATTATTTCATTTTGTGATCTCTCTATTGAAATATAAACATGCAAAACTACTCTTTAACCCAAGCTTAGCTCACTCCACACCTATTATATAGGTATTTGACTGTATGCAGTTGGTTGTATTTCAATAACCCAAACTAACAAAAAATTTGTGTTTTTAGAATTTAGTCGATGGTTTTGATATTGAACCACTATGAAGGCTTGCCATTGAACTGCTGCAGAGACAGCCAGCCGCATTTGCTGACATTGTAAATGGTAGTTGGTGATGGACAGCCTAATCCAGATCCACCTCCAGGTAAGAATGCTCCAGATGTAGAAATTGTGTTGTTATGCCAACACAGGAAGAGAACAAGTGTTGCACAAGAACAGTTCGGCCATGCATTTAAACAACACCACCGCTTTTCTTACAACTTGTCCTCGATCCAAATGTGCTGGTCTAGCAATGAGATTTAGAGAAGATTTTCCTGTCTTGAGTAGTCAGGAACAATGAAAACATTAGACATGCTGCTTATAGACAGTATGTCTTATGGCAGCATGGTCAATTGGGAAGGGGCAACAGAAGAGTTGTTCCCAGTTGCTGTGTGGTAGCAATACGTGCTGGCTATCCTTCACCAAATGGCATGCACACTGGGTACAGACCTGCACGATTGTAGTTATGACAAACATTAGTCAATTATGGTGTTGCACATTTATTCATTCTGTAAATACTCAAGATTAACATTGTATTACCATCCAACTCTTTTTTTTCTCTGTGTAAAATTATTACAGTCTAAACTAGTGTTTTGTTGCAAGCAACACAATACTGCACTGCATTAATTAATGGGATGCTACTAAAGCAAATTGAGATTACTATTTCTAACAATTGAAAGCAGGGCTTTCAAAACAAGCCGGCGGCCACCGGAGCTCCGGCGGGTGTTACGAGGTTTACCGCCGGCTACTTTGTTTTGGTACTTTAATAATTTTTAAGCAAGTTAAAAATGTCAATTCTACGAAACTTCGCTGTTTTTCTTTCTTTTCTCCACCGTTATCTTTGTTATTCTCCCTCAACCATGTTTTTATGGCCTGGTTTGACCCGTTAATACATGAAACGACGTTTTACTGGTCTATTACGTGTTGTATGACAAAACTATAAGCTTTCATTCGCTTTCTTGAATCTTGGAGAATACGTTCTGTCACCGTTACTCGAAGTATAAGATTAAAAATCAACCTCGCGCGCCTGCGATGTATGTAAACATATTGCCACGTGACGATATTAGCATTTGGCAATTTTTATTTGCCTGCTTATTTGCCATGGTTTGTCGCGAACTCGTTGATGTGTGGCAAACGCCCGATACTCTATTTTCTTTTGGGGTTGTAAAAAAGCCACGTAATTTAACAGGTGGGTAATAGCGGTATAAAACAAATGTTTCATAAAACAAACGTTGTAGTTTTTATATACTTCACGTTCACACATACTTTTCGGTATTCACGTTACCTTTTTGGTTTTTGCTTACATATTTTGGTTTACCATTACAAAATGCGTAATAAATAAATACTGTAACTGTAAGACTAAGGAGACTTGAAAATTATTCCATTCCTGACTTGAAATCTTAAAGAGGGGTTACAGTCCGTTCTGCGCATCGGTTCTGCTCATAACAAAGGTGGGCCACCAAATATAAACATTGTCCAAATTTCACATTTTTCGAACTCTTTTTGAATTGAAACTCTGGTTTACATTCATGTATAAGCATAGCAAGCCAGAAAAGTGTCAGATATTCATTTAGTAAGTCATATTTTACGAATATAGAATTTCAAAATGTAAACAAAGCGTTTGTTTACATTACGGACTGTAACCCCTCTTTAATGCTTGCAATTATTTTTTGATGAAATTTTTCATTTTTATCTTCTTTATTTCAAAATATTAGAGTTTCACTCAGGGTTTCAGTTGGTATAACCGTTTTTGGTAAAATCATTGATTTTAAATTTCTTGCCGCTAACCAGTCTTGAAGTTGAAATTAATTTTTGAGGGTTTTACTTTGATGTCTGTATTACCATGTTTTAAAGTGTCTTTAAAATTATTTCATCAGCAAATGAAAGATCAGACGCTAGTGTAGACCAAAATGTAGAACTGTCACAAGATATTGTTCCCCAGCCCACATCGCCTCAATGTTTTTCACGGGATGAAGCACAACCTGGCGTTGTTCATTCCAACCCTGTGCCACTAGGCCAAGTTTCAGTGAAAAACATAAGCTCGAAGCCAGTTTCAAAGGACAAGGCAAAGTTATTAATCGGTTCTTTATTTTGTAACGAGGAATCCTTACATAGTTTTTACTCTTGTGAAGACAAAAGCTGCACTAACATCAGCAAAGAGGAGTTTGCGCAAATTAAAGCGAAAGACAAGTTTCAACATGCCTGGATTTTCGACCGAAATCTTACATACTGTGATAAAATGGGATATCACTGGCTTGTATATGTGGAAGGAAAAGGGATGTTTTGTGTTCTTTGCAGAAAGTACAACTCTGCAAATCCTCAAAATAAAACCAAAAAGTTCAACATGGATGCCTCGGTACGATATAAGCGTAAAACTGTTGAAGAGCATGCTCATTCTGCCCAGCACACGGCATCGATCGAGTCTGAACTTCTCAGTAGAGTGTCCACTTTCCAAATTGAAATCAACAGAAGAGGAAAAGTCAGAGAAGATGTCTATCACAACGCTTTCCTTTCGTTGTATTGGACTGCTAAAGAAGAGCTCCCAAACTGCAAGTTTGTACGTCTTCTAAAACTTCTAGAAAGACTTGATCTCCCAGATATCGATTTATTTCGACACCGATCTGCAGGCGCAGTACGAGAAATGCTTCTTCTTCTTGGTAGAACAATAAAAGAAAAAGTCCTAGAACGGGCAACACTAGCAAACTGCTATAGTATGCTTTGTGACGAAGTTTCCGACATATCCAACAAGGAGCAACTAATCAGTTTCATGCAATTTGTTGATCATGAATTTGGAAATGCCAAAATTAAATTTTTAGCAGTCGATAATGTGTTGGAAGAATTTGATTCTGCCAACGCAGATTCAATTAAAACCACCATCATAAAGCAAATTAGTAATTCGAAGCTGGAGGTTAACAGGTTGTTAGGACTTGCAACAGATGGTGCAAGTGTAATGACAGGGAAGAGGAATGGTGTCGCTGCTCTCTTACGTCGAGAATGCAAGTTGCTTCTCAATGTTCACTGCATATGTCATCGCCTGGCTCTGGCCTGTGGAGATGCAAACGACCATGTTCAGTACATCCAAAGCGTTGAAAAAATTTTGCTACAGCTTTGGTCGTTCTTCAAGAACTCTCCTAAGAAAAGTGCTTCATATGCCAAGGCTGCCGTTGCTGCAAAGTCAATAACAGTATCTCATGCAGGAAAGAAAGTTATAGCAAAGAAATTAAAAAAGGCCTGCAGAACACGATGGCTTTCCACAGAAAGAGCAATCGATGGAGTATTTCAGGACTTTGTTCCTCTCACTCAAACCTTACGAGTCAACACAAAAGAGAACGATTGTACTGCAAGTGGCCTGTTGAAAGCAGTAGCAAATATCAAGTTTCTCTCCACTGTGTACCTTCTCCATGAAGTTCTTCCGGCTCTTTCGCATCTCAGCAGGGCGTTTCAAAGAGGAAACATCTCATTCTCGGCCATCAATCCGACTGTGCATCATTGATTGAACACGTGGTAACGAAGTGGTCTACTGAAATCCGTCGGAAGAAACTTGCAAAAGTGAAACCAGTGGATAGTTGCAAACTTATATTTGACGCAACTGCCGCTAATAATGCAAGTATGCACCAACCACTAGATGGTACAACATTACCAGATGAATATGAAATTCAAAAAAATCAGTTTGAGAATACCACCCCCGAGGACGATGATCATTTGCAAGACGAAATTGATTTAATTACCACAGAATTGAATGTTGCTGGAGACTGTGACTTGGACACAGATACTGATAGCGACTCAGAAAGCAACTCAGATAGCAACTGAGTGCATTGTATGACAATGTAGCTTAGGATATGAATGATTAAAACATGACGTTGATTAATTAAGTGATATGTTAATGCTTGGTTAGACTTATTGTGTTAAATGTTCTTGTTATTATTTATATTGTAATTTGTATTAAAAATGAAAATGGAAAATAATTATGCCCCAACTCAGGCTGACCGCTGTTACTGACTGTTAATTACATTTTTTCAAAATTCATAACAAAATGTGTGGTGATTCACGCCATATAATAAAAAATGTACAATTACGTACTTGCATTAGCATTTACTAGTTAATTTGGAGGCTTACAAATTGTGTTGTTAGTGGGTAGACAGCGGCAAAATAGTCACTAATTCTCTGTTAATTCAAATGCAAAAATCTAGAGTGTAAGCCGCCTTCTCGTTCCGTCTTCAACTCACCACAGCCGCCTACTTTTTTAACACAGCCACCTTCTAGAAATAATTCTGAAAGCCCTGTGAAAGCAGCTTTGTAAATAAAGCCTCTGTTAGCTTCCATTAAAAAAAGGCAACACTGAAAATTCTGGCACAATACTGCTGTGTTGCTCAAAACAGAACAGTAGTTTTGACCATAAATCATCTTTTAGGTGGTGTGCACTTACCGCACATGATTATTATAGTCTAGAACATTGTTGAATGAAGAAAGTAAATTTCAATTTACAAATGTTTGTCAAATAAATTCTTTGTACATTTCAAAATGTTAGTAAAGAAAATGTTGGCTGTTTCGCTCAATGTCAGAGCTCATCAGCTTGCCTAGAGTCACTGGCAAATATTCTATTTGGTCATTATACAGGTAATGTAATCAGCAATCTTTTTTAATTGTATATGAAATAATAAATAAACGACAATCTAGTATATGAAAAAAACATCTCTATGAACAAAGGAACATAGTGTACACTGTATAAGCCAGTGACTCAGACATGGACAGCCTGGTCTTTGATTGGACCCGGGGGTTTGAAATCAGAGTTTTCCTTCTCTTAGATGGACTGCCTTCCAAGGCTCATGAGCTTCATCAACCCAAAATAAAAGTTCTAACAACACCGTTACTCGAATCTGTTCTGGTGCATTTCCACAAGAGACTGCACAGCAGATGGTGGAATTGCTGAGATATTTGGTGCAATTCTTCTGGGATCCTCACCCAAACACCTATTATGAAATTATGTACTTTAAAAGCTTACCACAACAGCCTTTTTTATCCAATTGGACTCTTCAGGTAGTAGCCACCACCTGAATATTCCCATTGGATAAAACAGGGTGTTGTGATAAGCTTCTGAGGTACATAATTTTGGAGCACAATTATAACATATAGTATACTGAACTCATTCACTAGATTCTTCTAAATCATCATGTCGTGTCATCTGCGACCGTGTAGTGCATGAGAATGTTTTTCTTGTGTCGTTCAACCCATGCGTTGAATTTGACTTGGTCAAATGATGATGTTGGGTTTGCTGAAATGTTCACAAAGGACTCGAAAGCTCTTCCATCTTGTTTCTGGAATGGTCTCACAGATCGCAGTCGGTACTTATCACTGTTTCATCATTGGTGGATGATTTGTGCGAATGCATGGTTGATTTAGGTTGGATGTTCACCTGCTGCTCATACGCTTCCACGATCTTTGTAACTCCTCCTGAAGCTTTGCTTGCCCTTTCGATCGCTTTCTTGGTCTTGCTGGCACCCATTGACCCGATCAACTTTTTCATCTCGCAATTTCTTTTCTCTTGAAACAAATCAATTTCTATGTTCTTTCCAGAACCACCTTTCCAGTTGACTGTAGCAGCCCATTTGCAGCGATGGGCTTCTGCTTTTGACAGTAAGACTTCACACTGGAGGGTGTTTACCAACATCTTGATAGCAAACTGATTAAACCCCGGTGTCGAAAAGAAATGGATCAACAGCTGTTTCTGCAGGATAGACAGGTGATCACCATTACCTGTTGAAACAGCATCTTTAAAATCCAAAAGCAGCATAAAGCACTTGATGGTGTTCACCCCGTAACACCAAATACCATCTGCACCATTGCTGTCTGAGGTGTCCTCATCCGATACTTCTTCTCCACTGTGGAACACAAACTCATCAAGGAATTTGTCAATGACTTTAATGATATATGTTTTTCTATATTCTTCATTTTGAACATATAAACACTATGAGGACTGTTTGCTTTTGGTCTTTGTTTTGTATCAGTCATCTGGAAAAATTCCAGTGAGGCTTCGATGACATAACATTTCCCAACACTGTAAAACAGCTGCTCGCAGTCCTCATAGTGTTTGACATCAACCGTAACATTTCTTCAGTTAAGCTTTTCCCTGAAAAAGCGGAGAGTCCCTCTCTCTCACAGTTTTTGTACAATTTCTTGAACACAGTCTGAACAAAGAAAACAAATGAAGCATGGTAAATGCTATAGGTCAATGATGACTGTTAGAAATTATTGTATTTCTTACTACTACTTGGAAGTTATTTCATGATTGCATCCAATATTTCAACATAAATACAGTTTAATACATGCAGTTTGTATCCTTAGGGTTTTTTTTTGGGGGGGAGGGGAGTTGGGCAGCTGAAGAAGTAATTAAAGCTATCCTGTTTCAATCAAAATCACAATGCTGTTACTGTACATGATGATATGGAGTTCATTGAGAATAGTTTTGTAATGATTTAAAAACAACCCTGGATGGATCCATTCACACATCACAGGTGTATAGTTGTTGGTCAACCTAGGATGCATCATGACTGATACCCCAGGTAAGAAGTACATTTTGAAATATTGAAAAATAGAATTGTCTATACAGTCAAATACTATACTTGGCAGTTGGCACCAGGGGAAGCTGGACACACCCTGTAAATCTATCCCTGATTAAAAAGTACCTCAGTTATCAACCTTACTGCTACTACAAATGAAACATTTTATTTTTTTGATGTTTGGTTTTTATTGTCAAACTGTCAACTACAACCTTGCAAGAGAACATTAAGCCTTTGCATACTGTACCTTAGCTGAAGAAAAATATTGCAAGTGTTAGCAGAGGCATCACTTTTGCTTACAAGAGTGTATTACTGCGTGTGGGGAAAATTTAACAACACAGACAACATTATACAGTACAGACCAAATTAATGATTGAGATGATAGCATTGTATAAACTATAAAAACAAATTATATACTTTATATGCAATAGTCTACACCTTCAAGAAACTTCTCTTGGTGTGCCAATCAACCATGCAGAATGGATAAATATGGTCCAACCTTTGCTTTGCTGAATGGCATCCAGCCCTCAGATCCTTTGCTCCTGCAAACCGAACACGAGTCAATTGATCACCATAACATGGTACTTTTACACCCTGCAATGGATCACTCTTAGAAGCAGCTAGTGGTACATGCGCAGCCGGTTGGTCAGGTCTAGAGGTGGTTCCAATTACGGGGGTTGGGTCAGTACAGGATACAGGGTCTGGTGCACACAATCCAGCAGCGGAATAGATGTCTTCTGTCCATTTTTGCAGTTGGTCCAGTATATCCACAACCTCCGCATACTTTTTTTCATCCTTCATGATGATAGGCATTGTCAGAACTTCTGACATTTTTCCCATTTCACCTGCATACATACAATTTGTGCTGCTAGCTATGTAGGATTTGAACATTTCAAAGCCAGGTAAATGTTCAAACAAAATTTTGGCAACAAGTATCCTATACCGGTTTCGAATTGTCTCAAATTCCAGGCAATAGATATCCACCAGCTGATGGACATTGCAATCTTTAAGCTCTTGCTGTGGACCAGAATCGGGCAATCCTTGATCAGAAACACGGTGAAATACAATACTTGTTGCCACTGCACGAACACTCTTGTTTTGGACATCCTGTCTCATGTCATGTGCCTTCTCCTCCCAATTGATATTGTCCAGCACATACGGGCGTTGTGAAAACCCGGAACGCCGGAATATCACGGAATTTCGCGGAATATGCCGGAATATCACGGAATTTCGCGGAATATCACGGAATTTCGTGGCTCATGTCGAATTTTTAAAAATTTATTAAATTAACTGAGATAGACCCGGTCACCGCATTTCCCCATTGGCCAAAAGATAGATTTGCAGTAGCGGTAAAAAACTAATTTTTGCAATTTGTTGTCATGGTAACTGGGATTTACCTTCGCTAAAGTCGAATTATGCGCAAATTTGTTAACATGACAGCTTTTTTGGGGGTATTAGTGAACAACACTTTCAGGCATTTTCTTGTATTTGATTATTAATATGCATTTGGGGTAAATTCAGTTAAAACGGGAAGACTTAATGGGCTACAGCCGAGGGCCCATGGACTTGTTCTCCTACCAGAGCGGGGTCAGGAACTAAATAAATAAGCAAATGGCACGCTTGGTTTTCGGGAGTTGTCGACGTTTTTCGTGCAAAGAAAGCTTGCAAGAATTTGATGAATTTACCTTTCATGTAGCTATTTTTATGTTTAAATAATATTTCAAAATACAATCATTTAATACAACTCAAGCCCACCTCCTCTGGATTGTTTATAACATACTGTAAATAAATCTATGTCTCACTTATTTATCATCTATGAATTTTGTCCTAACCACATCCCTAAAATATAGATATTAGAGTTCAGCAACGAAAATTAATGAGTAAATTCATTTATAGAGTAACACATCCGGGTCACGTACTAATTATTAAAGCCATTCAGTTGCAATTCAAACCACCCTATCTGAATGTTGTAATCCAATATTTCTATCCCAACTGTATACAAGGTTAAGGGTTCGGCTAGAATTAGCGGAAATGAAATGACAATGGAGTAAGTTACTGGAATTGCAAGTCATTCTAACCAGTAACAGTTGTTCAGCAGTGACTCGAACATTTTATTCCGTTAACCGACAAACTGAAACGAAATATTAAATACAACAACCTTAAATATCAATTTGCTATCAGGAGCCTGTTTTATATCGTGGAATTGGCGAGCTGCCGGCCAAGCGGGCTATTTCGTGACTAAAGCAATTCGACACCATATAAACAGGCCCCTAGTCCTGCAAAAGTTTAATACCCGTTCTAATAACTTAAAACAACAGTGTCACCGGTTTTCAATGTTAATCCAATCATCGCCCATGAGTTTGAAACTTGTCTTTCACGTTACAGGCAGTACATCAACATTGCAGTAGTTATACCAAAACATTCATTCAAGTTTACAAAAACAGTAAGTCAGTTTTAGCCTTCGATAAAACGTTCGATTCAGGCAGGGAGTTGAAACATCTGCACGATATGCAGACGATGCACATCTGTGAAATTGGAACAGTCAGAGAAACTAAGCATAGAATTTTTGAAGTGTGGATGACGCTTGAGTATACAGGAAGGGTTTGGATGGTAATACTTTCGTTTCTCCGAAGAAACTCTTGTTTCCACCACCATCGTGTCGGGGTTCTTGTAAGGATACTCCTCTTTTTCGACATGCAGAATCACCAAATCAAGTGGTGGAGGACAGGGACTTTTGTTCGGCATCTTCTGGAAATTTCCTTGGCACCCTGCGCATTTGCTGATCCTTCCATTTATTTTCATCACAATAAATGGGTTGTTGTTGTGCCATGGTTTTCGAGCGACGGGAGCAGAATATATAGGCATCGTAAAAGGATTTTCCAACATCAAAGACGACTGCGATGAAGTTCCAGAGGAAGCATGGCCAAGTTGGGTAGAACACATTTCAGGATGGAAGAACTGCGATGGAGCTGTATTGGCAGATGAATTCGAAAATAGCTGCCTGTGATAATTATAATCAAAGTTAATACTTTGGGTGTTGGAAGTATGCCCAGACGTGTACATGTACGAAGGAGTTTGCGTCGAGATGGGAAATTGACAGTTTTCTCGAGGTTGCTGTAGGTTACTGCTTTGCTGTTGTTCGCCCGTGCATGATGTGGTATTTTCACTGGGCGTAAAATTGTTTGGCGCTCTTTCTGTCAGCAATTGCGGGTTTCGATTTGATTGCGCGCTCGACGTTTTCGAACTGCTGGATCTAGATCGCTTTACCTTTCCACCTTTCCTTCCAGATTTACTTGTGTTCATCGCGAACTTTATCTGCTGGTGATCGTGCGGTAAAATTTGAAGAGTCCGGGCAATCATTTGTCAGATCAATTGCTTCCTTGAGATTGTGCCTTGCAAGATTGTATTGTAGTCGCTGTGTATGGCGTAGTAGTGGTTGTTGCGTTTCCATGAGGTGCAAGCTTGACTTTTCCTTCTTCTCCGTCCCATACATACTGTAGCACAACAATGTCATTAACAATATTTCCTTCCTTGTCACGGACATCGTACAATCTTCTGAAGAATTTCTCCTTTTTGCTATGCCGGTAGTAAACACCACGAACATGAAATTGGTTCGGTTGAGTCAGTTTTTGCTTTGACCTTGCTACAACTTCAAACGACATATCATTGCCCACAGAAACTGTCACACTCGGCTGGCCAATGTTAAGAAAAACACCGTTTCCGTCTGCTACAATATCTTTGACATTAACACATTTGGTATTTATCAAGAAAATACCATTATATGTTACCCTCATTGGCTGTTGCGTGCATAACCTTTTGTCATCCAGGCTACCAAAGACAGTTTTTATAATGTCATCTATGGAATATGTCCTGGAAGTTCGTTCAAACAATGGCACAGCTGGGTTTCCTTCATGGCACAGCCCATCGTCTTCCAGAGATTTTTTAACTTGTGGTGATCTGCAACAAAATATGAAATTAAAATTTACAAAAACGGTTGGAAAATTGGAGTTAGTGTACAAGCTAGATGTAAACAATGGAATGTAAGGTGGAATGTCTTAAAACCACCAGCCAAATCTCAGCTGAATTTTCAAACCAAATTTTTTTTGTTATCAAACCCACAACCATTAATACTTCATGAAGAAAAGAAATTGCAGGAAGATTATAGCTACAGAACAAGCTATTCTTGAAATTACAGACAACTTTAAAACAGCAATAGATGATAAACTCTATATACATGTGGAATATTTCTAGACTATTCAAAAGCGTTTGGTACTGTTAACCACAATATATTACTGAAAAAACTTGAAAAATATGTAACAAAAGGATTACCCCTCCAATGTTTTATAGCTATTTAACTAACAGAGTTCAGTTTGTACAGATAGGTAATGTCAAGTCAGATGTATTAACAGTAAAATGTGGTATACCACAAGGGTCAACCCTTGGCCCACTTCTTTTTCTTCTCTATATAAATGACTTGCCAAATTGCTCTGATATACTTCAGTTTAGAATATTTGCTGATGATACAAATATATTCTATTCAGCAAAAAGCCCAAATATTCTACAAAGAGTTATTAATGAAGAATTAAATAAAGTATACCAGTACTGTTCAGCAAATAAATTTTCAATTAATTTTAAGAAAACGAATTATATGCCGATAACGTCAAAACCGAGGAATAACACTTTAATTCATATGCCTAATATTACTCATATGAGCTGTATAAAATATCTTGGTGTCTATATTGACGAGCACCTTGACTGGCATAATCAAATTACATATTTTAATAACAAAATAGCTAAGAACGTAGGAATTTTATTTCCATTACGTTATCATCTTAATATGCAGATGTTAACCAGTCTTTATTATATGAATCTGAATTATGGCTTAATGAGCTGGGGGACTACTTATAAAACTAAATTAAAATGGTTATCATCAAAAGTCAATAAATGCATTACATGTATATTTTTTGCAAATGGTTGTGAGGATCCGAGTCCATTTTATAAATTACTTGGGATTTTAAAGTTTGATAATCTAATTAAATTGAAAACAGCTTCATTTATAAGTCAACTAAGGAGTAGAGATAATGAAATTCCAGAATTGTTTTCAGAGTTGTTGGTACCTGCTTCTAACATCCATTAGTATTGTACAAGGTAAACATCACAAGAAAATTTTCTATCGGCCTTTTGCACGAACAAATTATGGCAAATTCTCAATTAAGTTTTTTGCTTCTCAATTATGGGAAACTATACCTGTATCCGTTAAACTACTCTCTTTTAAAATTTTGAAAAGGAATATAAGAAATTTCTACTCTGCAATCAAGAGATTTAGAATTTATATCAATATTTGTTTAACTTATATTTGGCTTTATTCTTTACTAATTAAACCAAATCTACTTCCTTAACATTAACATTGCAACAACCAGCTAGAAAGCTTTGCTCCTCTGGTTGCCGCGCACTATTAATTTTGGAATGAAAATTTATACAAAATTATATATCTATGTATCTAATTAGTATGTTAATACTTGTATCCGTGTGATGTGTTTTCTTTTCTTTCCCTAATGTACCTATGTAACTTGAACAAAATAGTGTGAATAAAAATTTGAATTGAATTTGAACTGAATTTGAAATAAATATTTAATATAAATGACATTATTAATAATTAATACTGTAAGCACACGCCAATAAACAGCTAATTACACTTTGATGACAAACGAAGGCGAAACAGCTGTCTAGAGTAAATTCAGGGCATAATATTGTCTCGCTTTGAATTGGTCAAATCGCTAAATAAAAATTGTGACACGCAATTTTCATGTATAATAATTAGGTCAGATACTACACAATGTTGTTGGTAATAAAAAATGCCTGGCAAATTTATATAACTGAAAAAAAAATTACATGTAGGAGCATGTACAGGTACCTACCTTGCAATCCTTTTTCTCTCCGGAGAATTGGTGGGACTTATATCAATTCTATACAAAGGATTAAGGGTGTAAAATGTTAAAAATAGAAAACGTTAAATGGATAAAAGCATCAAGTGTATTTTTTAACATCGTTTTACATAACAGGCAGCTTTAACACCTATTTGCATTATTCATGTTGAAAACCACACAGCACGCAAGGTTCATTAAAAAGTATATTTTTCTCCAATCAACATTTTGATTTGCTGAATCGAAATTTCATTTTTTTCTATTAAATTGATACATTAGTATTTAACACATCAAATCAAACTTTCTATCCCTCTCCCTTCAACAACTTTTTGCAGAGAACAAAAAAGAAATGACAGGTGGGCGCTTGCAAATGCTGCAGAACTTATTCGTATAGAATTATTGTTAGATTTATGGTTATATGCCCTATGTAGCCAAAACTTCCAACAATATAATCCACATGAACATGCATTTAATTAATACCTTATAAAATTTTATGACCACCTTTCTGCCCATCTCTGTTTTTAAAATCAACACACCTGTTTATATTAACTCTCTCCATTGTTCCAAAAAACTATCTTGACTTTCCTTGGGAAAGTTGCCCTTACGAAAGGGAGGGTTGGGGGGGGGGAGGGGTCGAACAATGCTGCAGTGACTCATGCCTGCATATTATGACATTAATTAATTTTCTCAACTACATTTTTGTATTGTACTTACACTTCCTGTTTGATAGCAGGTTTCTTGTCCTGCAAATTTAATCAAAAATACAATGCATCTTTTCATATTTTAGAAATTTTCATGAACCATAACATTATGAAATTGTCTATGCTCAAGTTTTCATATGTATGCCCTTCTCTATTTAATTTGGAATACCCAAAGATGTTATGCAAAGAGTCAGTTGCTGAAATTTCTGTCCCCCAAAAAAGTTTGATTGTACATACATCTCATGTACTAGTTACAGCTATTCAATTAACATGCAAGGGGGTGATCAATTATAGTTTATTTAGGCCCTGATATCCAGGGAAATAATTACCTTTGTAGCAAGTAATTTACCACCATAAGTTTCCTATTTGCCCTTGATGCAGTTCCAAGGAAATAATCCATGTTTTAATTTAAGCAATAACCCATCATCCCTAACGCGCTCATAGTTTGCAGTAAGTATTCTTGGGTTTCACGTGACGTCATAAATTTCACTGGGGGTCAACTTCGAATCTATACACAGTCATTGGAGGGAAATAATTTTACACTGCATGCGTTGACCTTTTGTGTGGCAGCAAATATGTGAAATTTCGTGAGATTTGTTACTCCAGTTCAGTATAATCATCAATACATTTTGGGTTGACCCCCACTCAGACTTACTGAAAAATGCCCTAGTGAAACCTAAGAATATACGAGTTTATGTACAGTTTACGCTTTTGAAATGACAACCTTTTTTGAATTAGCTCAACAAATGACACCAATAAACAAGCGATATCTCACGCACCTTCTTGGACAAGTCGAAGTCATTTTCTATATCATCATCACTGATTACAATCGGAACATTTTCTGTACGATAAATAATATTATATAAACAAGGTAAAATTCCAAATATAAACTTTGAGTGTCCTTTAAATTATGGTAAGAAATCCCAATTTGCAAGCATACATATATCCTCACGACTGAATTTAGAAAGAAACACATATACATGTGTGCAATATATAATGCATATTTATATATCAATTATTGTTTACTTACCTTCGAAATGCGAGATATCCCCATACATGTCGTCCATGGCGGCGGCCATGCGGCATACGAATTATGTCACTGATAGTCACTGATACGAAAGTTCCACGAAATTCCATGATATTCCGGCATATTCTGCGAAATTCCGTGATATTCCGGCGTTCCGGGTTTTCACAACGCCCCAGCACATACACAAATTTATGGCCAGACTTCACCAATGCAGTAGCACAATCAATGAAATGTTTGCCGATGTCTTCAAGAATCGGGTATTTCATTTTTGGTTCAAGACACATGCCATACTTATGTAAACGAGTAACCAACTGAAAGAATAAAGGTAATAATAAATGTAAGAAAATGATAAATGAGTATAAGGGCACAAAGGCAAATTTACAACGTATGCCATAGGGGGCAAAAATATATTTATCTTTCTGGAAACCAACATTAATATTTGAAACATTTTCTGCAAGTGACAGAGTGTATAAAGTATCAAGCAAACTTTTTAGCAGAACCAAGACAATAGATGAGTTGTGCATGTCATCGCAAAACTTGTAATACAAGTACTATGTCAAGTAGACTTGAAAAATCTAATACTAGCTTAAACATTTTCTGCATGATTCTAAATAATTTTCTGGGAAATAGTATGCAAACTATGCTCCATTTTTATTTGTTTTATTTGCTACATAATTATAATGGTTGACTTGGCCAGAAATATTCCAAACCTCATACTGAAGAACTTTTCCAAATGTGTAGCAAATTTCAAAAGTTTGTAGTGAAATTCACAAACTAGTTTGAAAACAAACCTTGTGATTATATAAATGTTTTGTGAAAATTGAAATCAACTGTAATTTCACCATAGCATATAATTACACTGATGAAACAATTTAATAATCAGGTTAACGCTTTAACAAAAAATAAATTGCAGATTTCAAAAACCATAATAAAGATTTTTTGTTAGATAAAGGTACATTCTTGCTACTTGCTGCCAAATATACTCCAGCACCCTACCCTTTATATTAATAATTAATTTCACCTACAAGACACAAATGTTACCCAATACTGTTGCTCTTCCTTGATGGGTAAACTGTCCAACATTAAGTGCTTTTTATTAGGGGTTGATTTTGGCCCTTTGATTAATTAGTGCTGGCCAGGGTATACGGTATATTGTAGTTTTTAAAATCAGGTATAGGGTATATTTACGGATTTTTCAAGTATGAATTTGTATTTTTTGGATTTTCAGGATCCAATGTTTCAAACCATTTTGGTATTTTTTTAAATTGGGAGCGTAATTTTGGGTATTTTTGTAGATTTATATTGGGTGTATAGGATACCACGACACCCTCTGATTAATTGTTTAATCTGTGAGAATGACTTACATTGACAGATGCTTGGCCTTCTATTGGTAAAGTAGAATTGATTCGTTGAATTCTGCTTAATTCATGACATCGCAAGGACATCATGATGCCATAAATTAAACAGATAGCAGGATGCTTCTTTTCCGGATAAATGCGATTTTCCAAAAGAGCCCACAGAACGTTGTTCGTAACTGGGCACCTGGTAGCCAACTCTTCCAACACATCTGACATCCAGCTGTCAGCAGATATGCTATCATAGTCTCTTTGTCTTAGGACAGATGGTTCACTCCTTCTGGCAACCTCAATGAGTTCTTTGTTTGCCTTTTCCAGCACCTGGCCAGTCTTGAAATTAGAGTGTCATTAAAGCATGTATCGGAATTAATAGCAGTTCAGTCAAAGCAGTTCTAAAGCAGTTCCTTTCCCGGGAATGAGTGAAAGAACGATAGTTTTCTCAGGATACTATCACACTATCACAATTTTAGGGTTGAAATCGCTTTTACAGGTCTATTGAAGGTTGAAATTTGATGCCGTGACCATGAAAACCCGCATATTGTTTGTATTGTATTTACTTATGTATATAGAGAAAAGTTATATTATGTATTATTGTTAAAGTTATTTTAATGTGGGCAATACCCGCGTTAAATGGGAATGCTAATAAAGATTGCTGTTGTTGTTGTTATTACACTGCGGCGTAAAAGGACACACAATGAATAAACCATTGTGTATATGGCACAATGAATCATTCATGATATAACAACTCATTATGGCGCTGAATATTCCAAAAGGAAAAATAGCATTCAAATTAGTCTACTCTCAGTAAACGCAAATATTTCGAAGTACTTACAATCATAGGTGTGACTGCAGTAGGACTATTAGATTTTTCGCCAAAGTCGATGCTGTGTCGCGGTGAATTTCCAGTTGAACGGACTTTAGCAGGTGGTTTTGGGACAGACGGCAAAAGCTTGACACACCGTTTCACGCTTACACCTCGTCGCAGTACGCGTTGGGTTTCTGTAATAACCCTCTTCAACTGAATGGCATTGTTTAGCCTCCGTTCACATGGCGAGCATATCAAGTGAGGAAAACTGTTGCTTTGTGGCAACTCACCACCGTAAATGAGCTCTGCGTTTCGTAAAGTGGTCTGATTCCCCTTTCGAAACAGATTTTTACTGTGCCCAGGATCAGCAATGCAATTGCAAAGTCTGCAATGTGAGATACTGCCGGTCGATTCAAGTCGTTTCTTCTAGAACTTTTTCGGCGTGCCTTTGCTAGCCATCGACTCGATTGAAATGAATGGACTCAATGGACCATTGAAATTTGACCTTATGCATATGACTCGACACCTCAATGCTCGACACTTGCAATGTAATTTTATACTTCTTATGTTTGAAGACAGGATGTAACGCGTTTTTATAAAGATTTTCGAGTTCATAATTAGGCGCAATACACAAATTTACTAATAGCAAGTAGCGTAAATTGTTTTGAAATTTTCCAACATGACAAACAAGCTACTGTACTACCCCACCCATAGGCAAATTCAATTTTATCACTCAAAATCTGCGTGACACGTGACCAACCCCAACCAGGGTTTTTCTCCACAAGAGGAAAAAGCCTGGGTACGAGGTTGTACCTTGTTGAGTAAGGAAAGTCCTACTGTGAGCCTAAGAAATCAAGGAAACTTAACTCATTGTATTTTCATATATTTGTTTAGTTGAAGAACCAGAAACATTAGCTGCCGAAGAGACTTCTGCTGATCAAAGGAAAGAGAGGGCAAAACCTTGTTGCAGTGCATGCAAAAACCCCATGAAAGGCCACAAAAATGTTTTAAATTGCCCAAAAAATAAAAAAAAAACGATTAAAATGAATATATATATACAATATTTATTTAAAGTTTTCATTCTTAGCAAGATTGAACTTTGATCGAATTGCATGATATGCACAAGCTGGAAGTGGTATCCTTTTGTCTCGGAGGATACCATGGATCACTCTTGTGAATTGCCGATAGGCAACAACACGGAAAAACCTAAAATATTTAAAAGTCAATTCTTACAATGGTAAACCGAAGTATAAAGTCTGGGTAAACTATCTGCACTCTGGCATATAATGCAACACACTTAGTGTGTATGGACATGGCAGCTAGCTACTTACACAAACAACAAATGATAGAATCTTTGTTCCAAGGCTTTTTTACGGTATCTTGTTCCATCTCGTGTTTGGTATAGGCCTGCAGACAGTTGCAGTGCCCATATATTGAGGCAAATTGCATTGAAACCTGGATGGTCTGTGATACATTTTGCCTGTTTTTCGAGTTCGTTGACAACCAATTCATCGTTCATTTCTATCAAGCAATCTGCGATTTCATGACAGCATCTACACTCCTTTGGGTTGATCAATAAATCTACCCGACAATTTCCACATTTGCACCTGTGAAATAAGAGTGAAAAATATAGGCCGTTCAAAAAAATTGATCAAGAAGATAGAATTACAGTATTATAAACATTTTAATATTTGCAGTGACTACATAGTACGTTTAATAATTAAAGTAAATACTTACCATACATCAAGAGGAGCTTCTCCTTGCATCCTTCGCATATTCTCCTGTTGTTGTAGTCAGTCCTGTTCCGTCTCCCTAGCGTAATTGTCTAACCAATCTTGATCTGCTAGAGGTTCATCTTGGTACGCTTCGACATTGCTATTGCCAAGCGTCTTGGCCTCTTTAGACGAATGCTACTCGTCTTTTAAGTTGCATTCGCAATTGAACATCTCAGAATTGTCTTCTTTCGATCTTGCGGTAGACTCAGACTTGGATGCCGACATTCTTCAGTAGATATTATAGAAGTTTTGCCTCAAAAAATGGAAATTTGGTTGACTCGAATGTATATATGTAAATATATTGTTGTCTTCCAGCACGTTGCGTGTTCCTGAAATGACGTCACAAGTATTTTGTCCCAATCCCCTTGCCGTGCGCGTAAATTTTCCATTAATAAGCAACTTTAACTACTAAAAACTATCGTTGATTTTAATTTTTACCTAAAATAAACCTCGGCATTGCTTTTCTCATGGTTTGAATTATATAAAACTGCAAAATTTGAAATGGCTGCATGTGCACTTTAATTGAAGAACGAAGAATATTTAATTACCGGCTCTCCAGAGCGAGAAGAATTAGTGAGAATGCCTTTGGATTGTTGGCTTCCCGCTTTCGAATCTTTCACATTGTGATTAGCCTGAAGCCAGACAATGTGACAAGTGTCATCCTTGCCTGTTGTTCACTCCACAATTATTTGATCCAAAACTCTCCTGGCTATGCCCCACAAGGCAGCATGGATATTGAGGTCAAGGGAGATCTGTTACATTGAGGTTGGAGGAATGAAGTTAACTCAAGCAAGCTGGAAACATTGCCCCAATGAAAACAAAGGTGTCCTAAAAATACGGAAGATATGAGAGACATTATTTGTGACTTTGTCAATGGTCCAGGGGCTATTTCATGGCAATGGAAAGTATTAGTCCCATGAGTTGTTAAAAACATTTATGCTCATGCCCCAGTGAACTTTGAAGACACAACAGAATCGGAGAATCCTGAACATTAATAGGGGACGGTAATATAGTTAGTTTGAAAGGATATTTTCAGCATAAGATATATTATTCAGTTCTCCTGCGCAAGTCTACAAATTATATTTGTACTTGTCATCATTTTGTATTGAATTGAATTGCATATATATAATATAAAGTTGTAAATTTTATCATCTGTATATATTTGACAAAAATATTAATATACATGTTCAATATCTTGTTTGTTTCAGTTTGGCAGTCCATTTATACCTTGTATAAACCATCGATACGTTTATATTCCGTTGTTGGTCTAAGTATTCAACTACTCAAAAATTGATTGCTATATCTAAATATTCAATTTTTAAATTTAATTAAATATGCGAGCCTGTTTAGCCTGTTAGACTCGTCACGAACCTATGAACCAATAATAAACGTTCGAATTAGTGCTTGGGCCACTTATTCTTGAGGCCACCAGTTGGGAATTCATTTCTGTATACACATACACACAAATACACAAACATGGTTTTTTCATAATAAAAACCAACTAAACAAATGGAATATTTTGCCATAGAAGACTTGTGTTACGAACGACGTTCCATTGAAATAGTTCATCATCGAAACATTGTCACTGATTGAAAAAAGAGTCTCTAAGTATAAAAAAAGACAAAAAGTACAAAAAGGTATGCTGAAGGTATTTGTGTTTTTTGAAGCTTTATATTATAAAGTTGTCAACTAAACATTAGTTCTACTCAAAAGTGTCGAATTCATTCTTTTCCTTTCAAATATGCCCTTTCAACGTTTTTTACATTCTATATATCGTTTTAGTCGACATCGACATAAGACTGATATTTATTATAAATATGTTTGGATTTATAATATTTAAAAATGAACAATATTTAAAACCATGTTTATGAACAATTCACAAACGTACTGTATTACTGTGAGGCTTTTAATTATGCATGTTAGGAGTAAATGGCTCTTTCCCTGAAACTATTGGTGCAGGACTACCAGGACAATACTGAGCTTGCTTTAAAGCATTTGGATACGTAACTTGAGATCGTCCTTCGTTTCACCTTCTGGTATCTTGCACAGCTTCTTGGCAATGAGTTTCCCAAACAACCCATCTTCTGTTATAGGCTGAAGGGTTGGCTTTTCTGATGGTTTGCCAAATGATGCCATGGTCTTTAACATTTTTTCTGTAGCCTTTACTAATCTGTCTTCGCCTTGTTTTGGTCTTTTGCGAGACGGAGCATGCACCATCTCTTCGGGGTTCTGATTCTGGAAATCGCTATTTACTTCTCCCCAGGGACGTAGCCAGAACTTTTAAAGGGGGGGAGCCCTGCCGATACTAATAATTATGATAGGTTTGACGCGCCTATCGCGTTAAATACTAGGGAGGTTTAGCAAAGAGACGTGACGTCAATGCGACGTAAAATGCTGTGATTACCCATCTCCAGATTTGCTCACGGCATTTCCACATCGTTTTCACCTCGCTTTGGCGTTGTCAAAGGCGTTGTGTCGTCTTTGCTAAACCTCTCTATTAACGAAAGGGGGGGAGCCGCGGCTCCCTCGGCTCCCCCCTGGCTACGTCCCTGCTTCACCCACATCATTCGCTTCATCCACAGCAATAACTTGCGGCAGGGAAAACAAAGTTGAGGCTGAGTCACGGTAGGCAATGTGATCTGGCAACCACGCTAAATCTTTGTAGTATGGTCAAGATGATTTGAATGGCATTTTAAGCTCGGAACCAGACTTTGGTTTAACTGCGCTCTCCTTCCCATACTCTTTTGCGAAATATGTTCTCAAGTTTTCTATCTTTTTTCGAATATCTGCAGCTGTTAATTTTAGCAAAAATTCGTTTGTCCAACTTTTTATCGTCAAGTTGTTTGGTACAACAAATAAAATACAAATTGTACTGTACTGATAAAACATGACACAAATAAGGCCTTTGCATATACCTATAAAACCAATGCAACAAAACTCGATAAAACGTTTGATCGTTTTGTAATTTCAAAATCAACAAAAAAAGTTAACTAGAAATACATGCATGCAGCAACCCCTCGCCACTAACTAAGAGCATGCAACTATATTTTCGGAATTACATGAAGTACTTACGTAGGTTGTTGTCATAGCAACACGGCAATTGTTATATTAATTTTTCAAAATGACAAAATATTGGGTTTTTAATCCTTGTTTTATTGACAATTTTTTAAAATGGCACAAAATTTGTCATTGGTATGTCATTGCGCCAAATGTAAGCTTAAATTTGGTATAAAATACGACCTACTAATTACATATTATAGACGTTTTGAAATATTTATGAAACTAAAGTTTTATCTACCTAAACTTTGAGTTTGAAACAAAACCGTTTCAAGCCAGAAATACACAACGAAAAGCGAATAAAAAACGTTAAGTCTTTACCTGTTATTCTTTGACTATCTTTCTCTTGGAAACCCAATGCTTCGTTGAGATATAGTGCTATATTTTCTTTGGCTAAAATTCGCTTATTGCGATCATGATACTCGCTCGCTTGCTTGTCGTACAGTTGAGGGTATTTATACCATTCAGCAATCAACAACAAAATTTCTCTGTCCGAAAACGCTCTGCTTTTTTTTTCGTACACGTGCTTCTACAATTTGTACTTCCTTCGAATCTGTAGAGCTTGTCATACTTTTATCCGAGGGAAGCTTGTTCTTTTCATTAATTTCTACCGATATCGACATTTCTAGTTCAATATTTTTGCAGCAATATCAGTGTAAAATTGCAAAGACGTCACAGCCGACACGAAAAATGTGTAGTTGTGCTACAGATTTTTCGCCCGATTTTTCGAGTTGTGATTTGCTGATGCGAGGGCTTGCGACAAAATCGGATCACCATTTACACGCTGCGATTTGTCGTTTACGACCAATCGTGAGCAAAATTGGCCCGACAAATCGGAGCGTGTAAACATATATTAAACCCTTTTTAACAGACAGAGAACAGTGTGTTAGGATGGGAAGCAGTAAATCATCTTGGAAGAAAATCAATGGTGGACTACCTCAGGGAACTAAGTTGGGACCAGGGAATTCTTTATTAAAAAATTGGCAAGGAAGATGATGACACTTCAGCACTTAGAATTATCCCCCGATATTCACCAAGTCTACTCCCTGTAGTTGTGGATAAAATTTTTGATTTCGCTGTCTCGCGTGGAGTGAAGCTAAATCCTAAGAAATGTCAGAAAATTATGATATCCTTCCTTAAATATGATTTATATACATTTCCGGACCCCTGGTAAACCTTACATGGAATAGTACGTGGACTACATCCTCAAGAAAGCAAAGTCCCGTCTTTATGTACTCGGGCAATTAAAGAAAGCTGGTCTAGTGAACACGATCTAATTCAAATCTACTGTTCCTTGGTTCGGCCTTGCATTGAGTATACAACCCCAGTGTGGTCGGATTTGACCCAAAATCTAATTAATATAATCGATCTGTCTGAAAGCGTGCCTTATGGATTATTTTTCTCTACTAGTCATGAAGATGCTTTAATCCGATCTGAGCTGGAAATTCTAGAAAATCGTCGAGCAAATGCCTACCAGATGTTTGCTGACAAATGAAATTGGCGGACCACATAAGTCTTTTTACTATTTTACATCATAACATGTACTAGAAATACAGTGCAGATCTGGCAGTGTTCATTGCACTGTAAGATAGGTTAGTGTTATAATAAAGCTCACTTAGAAAATTGATACCCTGTATTACAGTTGCTGAAAAGATATCAATCTCCCACTGACAACAGTACTGTTCCCACTGTCGCAAATACGTAGTGTACTGTTTCCTGGTACCATCTCGCTACGATTGCAAGACAATACTTGTAGCTGAGTTCGAAAGTCCCTGAACCTTGAGTAATTGCCTGACACTTTGCATAGTAGAAGTCTCATTGTCTTGCTGAGTGGATGGATCCTTTGAGGTTCTGATGGTAGGTACAAAAGGTCTGGTTTTCTAGGTAACATAATGGGGGTTTTGCAATAAGCATATCTGTCAAATAAGGCCATCAAGACTGTGTTGGCCAATGTGGCACAACTATAAGTCCTGTGGCTATTTCACTGTTTACTTACGCAGAACTTTTAGAATAATGCTGAGTGGGGGAAATGCATAAAACTGGAGATTACCCCAAGGAATAGTGAAGGCATTGACTGCCTGTGCCCAAAATGTATTTTCTGCACTTATTATTCAAGTGGGAAGCAAATAGGTCTACATCCGGTGTGAAGCCACACTCTTGCACTCCCTTATCAAATATGTGGGAATCTAGCGACCATTCTGTGTCCGATCTGCTTTTTCTAGATTCTCGGTCCGTAATTACATTATCTGTACCTGGAATGTGGGCAACAGTTAACCAAACATTATGATTTATACACCACTCCCAGATATTGATAACTAGGCAGTTTAAATCTTGAGAGTGACATGTGGCCATTTGGTTTATGCATGACACAGCAGTAGTATTGTCAACAAGCACTTTGACATGCTTGTCGCTAACCACTTTGACAAATGATTTCAAACCAAGTAAAACAGCTTTGATTTCCAGGTAGTTGATATGGTTGGATGCCTCCTCGGGAGTCCAATGGCCTCCTGTGGGGGTACCTAGTGTGGTGCATCCCCACCCTGTTTTTGATGCATAAGTGGCCAGGGTTAGAGCAGGCTCACCATGGCTAACTACATTGCAGACTGATTCTATGGATTCAGTCCACCATTTTTTATCAAAGTCCCCTTTGTGTAAGTGTAGTGCTTGTGATTTATCTATATGAAGCCACCGATAGTGCAAGGGGCCGTACATTACCCCTGGCATACTGGAGGTTAATAACCCTAATACTTGGGATACCTCTCGTATAGTAGGGCAAGCATTTGTCAACAAGTTTTGGCAAGCATCTTTGGCTTTAAGGCTTTCAGGTGTAAGAGAAATAGTCATGGTGAGTTAAGCTGAAACCCCAGAAAGGTAATTTGTTGTGTTGGTTTTAGTACAGATTTGTCTGGGTGAGTGACTAGCCCCAGTGTGCTCAACAGTGTTACTGTAGCTTTTAAGGGGCACTCCACTGGAAAAACAAGCTTGGGTCATATAGGTTATGTTATAATTTGGGTCATATACATATATATATATATATATATATATATATATATATATATATATATATATATATATATTTGTTTTATGCTTGAGTGTCTACTATTAATTTCCTTAGCTTTTGGTGGAAAAGCAAATATTGTAGGAACTGAACATGGTTTCAGTTTTCTGCCTTTTTTACTAAAGCCAGGAATATCTTCTCTTTCATCTTCGTAGCAATCTGGGCTGAAGTGCTCGCTGCAGACGAATGAGTGTCCTTTACTGCATAGGTTTTCCCGACGTATATTCTGCAACCAAATACTTCGCAGTGGCCCGACGGGCAATCTATGATAGCTTATGTTTGTCCCCTTTGTCTTCCGATAACCATTTGTACAAAAAGGCACCATGCAGTGAGGCATTTTGCTTTATTATATAGATATTTTCACATAAGCTCATTCATAAACAGACACAACAGGAAAATACTAAATAAACACATGAGACAAACGAACGTAAGCAACACAGAGAACACGCGACAGTGCAACTGCAGACAACCCAACAAATGCCCGGCCGAAGGTAAATGCCTCACAAAAAGCGTGGTATATCAAGCCGAAGTTACAGCAGATAAGAAGCCCGTAAAGTACATTGGAGTCACCGCCGATGACTTCAAAACAAGATTTAGAAACCACGCCAAATCACTCGCTAACAAGAAGTACTCAAAGGAAACGGAGCTATCAAAGCATGTATGGGAACTGAAGGCAGCGAAAAAGCCATTCACTATCAAATGGTCGTTACTTAAGAAGGTTCCTGCCTACAAAGCTGGTTCCAGAAGATGTAACTTATGCCTTGAGGAAAAACTGACCATCATGAAGAACAAAGATAATGCCTTACTGAACAAACGAACCGAACTATTTACCAAGTGTAGACATGAAACGCGATACCTAGTATCAAACTGTAAATAGAGAGTAGCTTCACCAGATCTGTCAGTTGCCTGACGATCGCTTTATAGCGTGAAACTCGGAGTAGCACAGCAAGTCTACGAAATAAATATATATATATGTTGTTATGGGGAAGATAGGTCTGTTGTTTGTTTTGTGGGTTGTTCGCATGCTAAGTAGTTCGTCTTGTGTCTTGTATTCCAATGCCTTGTTAAAAGCTGTTACTATAGTATCATATTTATATCCCCGATGAATGAGTGCCACAAGTAGGTGGTTAAGTCTTTCATGGAGTTTACTGTTATCACTTATTATGCGTCTGTATCTTAGTGCCTGGCTGTAAATTATCGAGTTTTTGCATGATTGGGGATGGAAAGAGTTATTGTGCAATAGTAGTGTTCTGTCTGTAGGTTTGATATATAAGTCTGATTCAAGTTTGTTGTTTGAGTTAATGTAGATCGTTGTATCCAGAAAATTAACAGTTTTATGTGAGTATGTGCAATCAAATTTAATTGTTGGGTGGAACTTATTAATGTATGTTAAAAATTGTTGTAGTCTATCAATGCCATGGGTCCATATTGCAAATATGTCATCAATGAACCTTATCCATTCAATAGGTATAAGGCCATTGGGAGCTTTCAAAAGAAGTTCCCTTTCTAGTCTTGCCATGAAGATGTTTTTGCATAGGTTGGAGCCATAGGTGACCCCATGGCAGTACCATGAATTTGTACAAAGTGTTCATTGTTAAATGTGAAGGCGTTTTTAGTCATGTGTTAGTATGTCAATTGTGTACTGTTCCAATTCTGGTGTTAGTGTGCTGTGTTCTTTCAACATATCTAAGCAGGCCTGGATGCCGTGGTCATTCGGTATGTTGGTGTAAAGGCTTTTAACATCAATGGTGATTAGTATGATGTTTTCAGGTAAATTCTGGTTAAGTGAGAAGATTCTGTGGAGGAAATGTGCTGTGTCCTGTATATATGCTGGGATGTGATTAAGGAGTGGTTTGAGGAAGTGATCTGCAAATTGAGATAATTTTGCTGTGGGACCCCCACAACCAGAGATAATGGGTCTGCCTGGAACATTCTGTTTGTGGATTTTTGGTAGTAGATATAAGTGTGGAGTTCTGGCTGTTGTGTCAGTTGTGAGAAATTTATGGGTCATGTTATCTATTATCTTAGACTTGTGAAGGTTGTAGGCTAGTTTTTTTGTATCTTCTAATATATCTGGGGTTGGATCCTTTTGGATCTTTTGGTAATGATTTGAATCATTTAATTGTCTATATGCTTCCTTCAGATAAGAGTCCTTAGGCCAAATGACAATAGCCCCACCTTTATCTGCTGGTTTGACTAACAAATCATTATCTGTTTTGAGCTGATGTAGTGATTGTATTTCTTGCTTTGTAATATTGGAACGTGGGGGGTCGGTGGTTATCTGATAATTAGTCTTGATGTCATAATAAACATTAGAGATGTATTCCAGAAGATTGCTATTGTCTGGTATTGGTGCCGTAAAGTTTGTGGGGAGTTTGAACGGGTGTTTGGTATTTCTTGTGGTGTGTCCGAAAAGATATTTATTGTACATATTTCTTCTGTATTTTAGGAAGGATTCATAAATGTTGTTGTATGGAGCTGGTTTAGGGGTGGGGATGTAGTTGAGTCCTTTGGATAGTGCTGTTACTGTATGGGGGGAGAGTCTTTTATTAGATAGATTAATGATTGTTTTATTTTGCATGTTATGGTGTACTTTTTTGTGTATTTTGTTTTTGCTGAGAAATCTGTTGTTGTTATTGTTACGTCGGGATTTAGCAAAAGTTAGCATTGTTCTTTTGTTGTAGTTATTCGTGTAGGTGTAGTTAGTGTTATTATTAGTGATCTGGGTCACTTCTTGTGCTTGGGTGCTTTGTGATTGAGAAAATTTTGTATTTGTGACTGTATGTTATGTGTGACTTGTGGTGATATATTATTCATAGATCTGTTAGTGGGTGTATTATGTTTGTGTGCTGAAGTTAAGTGTGCCTGTGTTCTAGAGTTGTTTTGCTGTGAGTTTAAGCTGTGGGGCAGAGGGTTCCTGGGTTGATGTGGGAGGGGAGGTATGCGTAATTTCGGCATATGTGTAGGTGTGTTCAGACCTGTGTTTAATCGTGCCATCTTGTGAGTTGTGTTAATTTGCATTAGTGGTGTGAGTGCAACCTGTTGTGTTGTAGGTGTTGATGTGCTCGCTATATGGTGTTGTTTGTTGTGGATAAGTTGTTGACGGGAATCTATAGTGGGAGCATGTGTGTGCCTATTTGTGGGTGGTGGAAGCTGTGCGCCTCTTGATAATGGTGTGCCCAAATCTACTGTAGATTTCGTGGTGCTGTTGGGGAAGGTTGGTGTCTTTAGGTTATAAGTAGTTATTGTGGATGTGATGTGTCCTTGTTAATTTTGGGTTCTCATGGTGTGTTTCGGTTGTCTATTGTTAATTCTTTTTATGCGTTTTGTAGTTTTTTTCTGTGCATTGATCAGTGCTCGTTCTGTGTATTTGAGAAAAAGTGAATCTGTTTTCTCAATAATTCGTTGTGCCATGTCTTCATTGCATTTTAATTTAAGTTGTTGTGTCCTGTGTTGAAGTTTGTGCTTTGTGTCATTAGCGAACTTAAGCAGCAGACGTTTTCGAGGCGACGGCAACGTTATTTAACTGTGTAAGACTGGACCGAGAACGGCGTTTTCGCGCAAAAAACAAATCCTTAAGCAAAAACAATTTAAGCTGACGGCGACGACTAATACACTATGTCGTTCAGAAGTATTCGTGAAGGTGGAGAAATTTTGATCTAAATTTCACATGCTGTTAAAAGAACTCTGGCAAACATTCTAGAATTGCCTGGGATTAACAATAATTGAAAAACTACAAAAATTCATTAGGTTATAACGGGTGTACTTACATACGTCTTCGCCACAACGCCAAAACAAAAATTCTCGCATTGTTGTCGCGACGTCGACGGCAAGAGATTTGTAATTGCCATGCGCAGTGACACTCGTCCCAGTCCAAACAGAGAGCTAGCGTTGCCGTCGCCGCAAAAACGTCAGCTGCTTAAGTTCGCTATTAATGCAGTGTTTGTGGTGGTCAATAGTGATGTTCAGTAGTTCAAAGGAGGCTTCTGTCAAAGTGCTCTCCCAGCGATCACTGAGTCCTTTGTCCAAGTAGAATTTAGGTGTAAGTTTTATTCTTAGTCCAGGGGGCAATGTTTTGGCTGTTTCATGTTCTTGAAGTTGTGTCAGGTTCGTTTGTAGTTTGTTCAATTTCAATTTTAGTGCATAAATTATTTTAAAAGAGGTTACTAGGTTAGGTGGTATGTTGAGGAAGTCATCTTTGCCGTGTGTGTTGGGGAGGGGATTGTCTGTGTCTCCTTGTGGTGTCAAGTTAGGATGGATTTTGTTCTTGTCGGTATGTGTATGTGGGTCATTTGTGTTGGAAGTCAAGGGGATCTGTTGGTCTGTATGTACAGTGTTACCTGTCTGTTCATGCATGTCTAGTGTGGTATTGTCTGTCAGTTCGTTAAGTTTTAGTGTATCAAAGTTGTTATTTGTGTTAATTGTATTTGCCTGTTGTTTTGTATCTATGGTTTCCTCTGGGTTGTTTGTGTCATTTGGTGGGTTGTCATCAGTCGTTAAATCTATGTGCATGTCAAGGAGTTCGTCAAAGTTGATTTGTTCTAGTTGGAGGCTGTCATCGAGGTTGAATTCCTCTGTTATCTCAGCCTCATGAACCAATCTAGCAATCAAGGCTTCGTCGTCACCAGAATTGCTCTGATTAATCAAGGGAATTTGGTCAGGGTTTTGTAGGTTAGTGGTGGGGGGTTGGTCAGGGTTTTGTAAGGTAGTGGTGGGGGGTTGGTCGGGGTTCTGTAGGGTGGTGGTGGGGGGTTGGTCCAGGTTTGGGGTGGTTTTATAGGGAACAACTGTATCAAATAATGGCATAAATTAGGCATGCTGTATATTATAAGGTTACATGAATTATATAATAGACACAGGTAAGAAACAATTGTATGGATCTCACGACGGATCTGTTGGTAATATAGGCCTAGTTTGGTTCCGGGTGTTGTGGTATAATGCAAACAAAATATAATCATGGGTAAATGTGAAGTGAGAGGATAATATGTTGATGTCACAGTATGACTTCACAATATGGCGAGCTTAGATGCGCTCTACCCGTTCCCTACAAAATTCATCCACATTTTTTGTTAAGTAATAGGTAATAGGAACCATATTGGTGTCTAGCAAAATAAAATAATATTCTGTGACAACAGTCCCTTTGTCATAAAGGGGTAGTATAGGTGTAATATGAAATCTGCACTTAATATGTAATATGCACTTAATATGTAAATAGGTGTAATATGAAATATCACTTTGCATACATTTTCGCGGGAAACAAAATCAATATGGCGGATTTCAAGGTGGCTTTCAATAAAGTTTGCGAGACATTTGGGTTAAAAAATTTAAGCGAATATCAACAGCAATCGATTATTAATATTGTGGAAAAGAAGTCGGATGTGTTTGTTAATCTTCCGACTGGGTACGGCAAATCACTCATCTACCAATCTTTACCACAGATTACGGATATAATTTCCAAAGTACCAGGACATATTATTGTCGTTGTCTCTCCACTGTTAAATCTCATCGAAGAGCAAGTCGGTTATTTACGAATCGTTGGAATATCTTCAGTTAGTTTAAGTAACATCTACGATGAAGAAGCAAGAGATGTTGAAGAAGGGAAATTCTCTGTTGTTTATACAACACCCGAGGCATTGATAAAGAACGAACGTTGGCGTAAAACTTTGTCAAGCAGCTGTTATACCTCAAAGTTGTGTGCTATTGCAGTGGACGAAGCTCATGTCATTAGACAGTGGTACGTATAGATTGGTACAGTTTGTTTACGTTACGTTTTATTTCATTTTGTAAAGTTTGTTTACCTATCCGCTGAGTCCGCTGTCCTGAGTACTTTTGTCTGCCAAAAAAGTAAACAAAGTTTTATCTATCGTCCCATCTATACATCAGTAAGTAAACCGTTTGAGAAAACTATACTGTTTGTGATATGGTTAGTATATATGCTTGATTAATTATGACTGATTATGATAGTGCATGCTTTTTTGTATGCTTTTGAATGCTTTGAAGAATTTGTTTGGGTAAATTTTGACAGTATCAACATCTAAATATTATTAAACAAGCCACAAGGAATTTGTAATTTACAATTTACTGATGAATAAATTTCCTTAAATTCTTACCTATCTTGCCCTGAATGGGGCAATGAATAAACACAATTTAAAAAGTCCAGGTTTATTCAACAGTGAAAATTAAGGGGTAAAGAAACAAAATTGTCATAAAAGTATAAACTTTGACATGCCCTTGAATAATTGAAAATGTAATGCTTGCACCTTTTAGGGGTACTTCAAATAACACTGACAAGGCAGTGTTCCGTGAGTGTTACTCTCGCCTCCATGAGCTGAGGGCTCTGGCACCTCAAGTGAATATATTGGCCCTTACTGCTACAGCTACAAGAGATACAATGAGGACAATCGTAAAGGTATTGATGATGAAAGATCCTTGTATAATTTATGAAAGTCCAGCCAAACCAAACATTACATATTCAGTACATCATATCAGCAAGGATAAAAGTTTGGAATACTGTTTTAAATGGTTAAGTGATGAGCTTATTGAACATGGTATCAATACTACTCGTACCATAATTTACTGCCAAACAATTAAACAATGTACAGTTGTCTATTCCACAATAAAGGCAATGCTGGGCAATGATTTGTACATTGGTGAAAAAGCCAGCAATAAAAATGTCCTACTTGAAATGTTACACTCCTGCACTCATGACGAAAACAAGGAAACAATTTGCCATTCATTTCAGAATGAAACATCAGGGATTCGGGTGTTAGTGGCTATTATTGCCTTTGGTATGGGGGTTGACTGCCGTATAATTCATTTTGGGCCATCTAAGAACATAGAATCTTACATTCAGGAAAGTGGACGAGCCGGAAGGGATGGGAAGCAGAGTGTTGCTCATATAATTTACCATGGTTTGCTCCTAAATCGTGTGGGAAAAGATATAAAGCTCTATGTTAATACAACAAATGTAGGCACAAGTTGCTTCTAAGTCAATTTGATAACTTTTCCCAAGCAAAATTTCCTAAGCAGTTGCATTTATGTTGTGATAACTGCTCCAGCAAATGTAAGTGTGGGGCACCTAACTGTGGAGAATTGACAAAATATCCAGCTCAAATACGGCAAGATAGTACTGTTTCTAATTCATGTCAAATCAGAGAAGTCCTGCCTGCTCAGAAAATTTGCCTTCAGTCAAAGCTTATTTCATACCATAACTCATTTGTGCGTGACATGAAAAGTAAGTCAATGTCAGCAGAGTTTAAAACATTGATTGACATCAAGTTTTTAATTGGCTTTACCGTACAACAGATATCTCAAGTGCTGGATAATTGTGACAAACTTTTTTCTATTGATGACATATTAACTCATGTTGAGATATGGGACATTAAGCATGCACATAACATACTTGGTATGATTGCAGAGACATTTGGAGATTGTTGTTATTCACCACATACTTGTCCAACTGATGAACCTGATGAATCTGATGAATATCTTGAAGGTTGGAGCATGCTGTTTGATGATGATGATTTGTTTCAGGAGGCATTGGACAATTTATCTCTTTCTCTACTTTCTGTTTCAATGAATATGACAGCTGATGAATCAAATGACAGTATTGGTATTCCAGATGCTGCAACTGGTGTACTGGAGACTTTAATGCTTTAAAGAACAAGCAATGCAAACTAATGCTACTTTTTTGCTCCAATTTGTTTACATACATGTATTTTATGTACTATGCACAATGTCTTGAATAATATGTACATCAGGGGCCAGTTGTTCAAAAGCCAGTTAGCGTAACCCTGGGTTGACGTAAAATTCAAAGGAAACTTCCCAGCAACAAGTTTTTAAACTTGGAAATATTTTTTCATAAATCTTGTCTCAATCAATAGTGGTCTTAGTTGCTGAAGTTTTTAAATAAACGAAAATGTAGAAATACAGGAACTAAAACAGTGGGTTAACTTTAATGCAGTGTTAGCACTAACCCACCTTTGAACAACTCACCCCAGGTAATTAGAAAAATAAATTGGAACTAAAAATGAGCAACTAATTAAGTCAAGACTTGTAAGCAAATAAATGAGCTTACCCATCTATCTAGCTTTCACCCCTGCAATCATATTCTTTTTGTGTTCATCAATCCACTTAAACACTGTTGTCATTTTTAAATTGGCCATACGGTCCCTCTCAAACTTCTTGAAATGATTATACTGCCTGCTGTTGTGGACATTGTACACATCAATCACTAGAGCTCTGTTAAGCAATGTCATTAGATCTTTCTCAACTGAACTTTGGGTATGCTTTCCAGACATTGTTATCTTGTGAACACATGTGTCAATATTGTCAGTTATGCAGCGTGCACCTGCTTCTGCATGGCATATACGGGAAATCGCTTTCTCAGTGATATTTGGCCCAAGGTTTTTAATTGATTGCTTCAAGAACCGATTACTATGTTCTACATCGAGATCAAGTGGAACATTTTTGCCCACTCCTCCACTTGTATTTACACTCCTATTCCAGACAAACCTTTCCTTTTCTCGAGGTGAAAGAAGAGATTCAAAAAGGAAAGCTTGATACGGACACTCTAACGCATATTTTGTGCTGTTGACCATCAGCTTTACAAAGAAGCAAAAGGAATTTGTACTGTCTGACAATCCTTGCTCCATCCCCTTCCTTGACAGCATCTAGAAAATTCATAAAAAATAGACCTTCTTCCAACAAGGCACAGTTATAACTGTAAATGTCATCTTCAGGTCCTGATTTGGGGGTTGTTGCTCTGGAATTGCAGAGGGATCATGTGACATTTCATGCGTTTGTCTTCGCTTCCCATCATACTTGAACGTTTGTGGACAGCCAGGGAATCTGCAAGGAAATCTCCTTTCACTATTGTCTTGAATAGAAATGCAATCAGAAATTGCTTTTTCAACCGAGCTGTGGGTAAACACCAACTCGTCAACAATTTTTCCTGCTGCTTTATGCAAATATTGTTGCTTTGAAAGTTTACTCTGGTCATCTAAGTCTTCAGGCAAAGGGAAATTCTTTGGTTGACCAGACTTGTTTTCAAACCCAAGCACAGTCATAGCAGCAGCTATTATTCTTGACTTTAGCACAAGAAGAAGAAAATCTCTGTCGGCTCTGTATGCAGATTTAGAATCAGCTTTGACGTTTCTGCGATTTATCAGTGTCCGATCTGAGAAGAGTGTGCAGCTATCATTATCAGATTTTCCAGAAAAAAATCTGTTGAATATCATCTGGTAAATAGAGGGAAATATTTATTAATAAATACAATGTAATATTGCCTTTTTAAAAATAATAAATTTTATTGTAAATTAAAAGTATTCATTAGAATAATGATACATCAATCTCAAATCAAACAAGCCAACAGTAAGTTAGATTTGCCTAAAGTTATCAAAAGTAGATTTTGTCAATTCATTTGTTCACCAATTACCTACTGATAATAGTCTAATTTCTAATCTTCCACAATTACAACACAGTCAGTTATCCCCTGTTTGCATTTTATCATGTAAATGATCTTCCACAATTAATCTTCCACAATTACAACACAGTCAGTTATCCCCTGTTTGCATTTTATCATGTAACATTTTATCATGTGTTTGCATTTCATCATGGTAACATTCAATACAAGAAAATACTGTGCATGCATGTGTAAAGCTAAAAAATCAAATGTTTTGGAGGGAGGCTAACATCACACCAACTAAAATGTGATGTATATACAGAACAAAATGTAACTTACACTTAGAATTTTCACACCCGTATGCCAGTCCCCCAGTTGTAAAGTCAAGCCCTCTAGCCGACTTTCAGCTGTATACCCATTGGAACGTGATGCAATAACATTCACAGCCCTTTCTACTGTTAGCTGATCACCTGCAAAGACTTGTCCATCATATGAAATGGTGGAAAGATCTTTCTGACCTTCATTTAAACAATAATTACCAGATGTTATGTTACAAAATGAATCAAAACCTTGCAACTGCTGAATCAGATAATGAAGTTCTTGAAAGTAGTGATTCTGAGTATTTCCCTTCAGATTCCGAGGCTTCTGACAGTGATGATGACAAATCACAAACATTACCTAAACAAAAAGAGTTTATTGTTTTTGAGAATGAATTATTGAAGCTTTTCAAATTTGGTCAACAATGTGGCAGTCCAATTGACACAACAATGACCCAACATGGAAGTATGGTAACAGTTAAAACCAGTTGTACCAATGGACATACACTTACATGGGAATCACAACCATGGGTCAAAGGAACTGCTGCAGGTAACCTGTTAATAACAGTAGCTATTGTATTTAGTGGCAATACTTATAAGCATTCTGCAGACTTTGCAAAACACCTAAATCTTCAGTTCATCAGCTCCTCCTATTATTACAAAATTCAAAGAAACATTATTTTCCCAGTTGTTCAGAAGGCCTGGAGAAAAAACCAAGCAGAAGTTGTAAAGCAATTGAAGCAAACAAAGAGTGTTGATTTATGTGGTGATGGGCGGTGTGACAGCCCTGGTCACTCTGCAAAATACGGAACACATACACTGATGGATGAGAAATCAAATCTAATAGTTGAATTTAGCTTAGTGCAGGTCACAGAAGTGTCTTCCTCAAATGCAATGGAGTATGAGGGCTGCAAACGATCACTTGAATCTGTCATCAAGGAAAAAGTTCCCATTCGTTGCCTAACAACAGATCAACACACACAACAATAACTGCTAAACTGAGGACTGTCTTTCCAACAATTAATCACCAATATGATGTATGGCATCTTAGTAAATGGGCAACAAAAAACAAGGGCGCACATTAGGGGGGTGTGACACCCCCCCCCCCATCTTTCGTGAAATATGTCAAAAAATTCGGTCCAGAATCCTGGCTGGAAAGACGAAAGTCGGTCCGACTAAAGTCTGAAAAGGTTAACATTTTGTGCGTTGAAAAAGAAAAAAGTCCATCGACTTTGCGAATAGTGCAAACACAATTCACAAGCCAAGATAGAAAACGTATTTTCAAGTCCAAAACGGTATAGCGTTTTTTGCGGCAAAGGCAGCGAAGGGGATGTTGAAAATGCGTTAGAATTAACAAATCTTTCTGCAACACGTTGGGTGGCCCGGGCGGATTCCATTCGAGCTGTTTGGTCAAGCTATGAAGAGATAGTAGATGCGCTAAAAGAATTGGAAAATGTGCAAGATGCAAAGACTAAAACGAAGGCGAAGAATTTATTGGCGAGACTTTGTTCGTTCGAGTTCCTTGTCATGGTTATGTTTATGAGGAATATCATGATGAAAACCAAGATATTGACGAAACAACTTCAAGCAGTTGACATTAATGTCGTCGATACTCTGGAGGCTGTCAAAGCAACCATTGCTACATTGCGCCACTTACGTAACGATGAAGACAATCTAAACAAGTAGATTGATGCGGCCATTGTCTTCGCGGGTCGTATTGGAATCGACGCTGTTGAAGAATACCAGCGACATCATCGTCCCAGACGCCAACCAAAACGAATTGACGAGCAACCGGAGACTGCAGCACACTTGGATCTGAACGAATATTATCGAAAGGAGTTTATTCAAATACTTGATCACCAGATCAATGCTCTCTCGGACAACGTTAAAGTAGCCCTCGACATAATTGCCCCGTGCATTTCCCTACTTCTTCCACCATACAAAGAAGATCCCAAACGAGAAGATATGATGTCTTTAACCGAGTTATTCCCTTTGGCCTTACAGTCTGACGTCGATGTCTTGAATGTTGAATTAACAATGTTTAGACAACATTGTTACGACATGCCAGATATAAAAACAGGACGTAATCATTCTTGGGTGTGAAAAAGATCTCACTGATACGATTGACTTGGAGAAAGTTGTTGATCGTTGGGCCAAGCAGCCAAAAACCCAACGCCTAATACGTGTAAAGTAATTCAGATCGTCATTTGAAATAAACTGTGTGAACTATTTAAAAGATAGTGTACTGTTCTTTAATAATGCTTTGTGCTTTTAACGGGCTACTTTTATGCCATAGCGTTTATACTAGCCGCCCGAAATTACATTGCTAGACGAGTTAGTGCGATTACTTTGCATCGAACTATTAAATTTTTATAATTTTTATATTAAACTTCACAACTCTAAGACTGTGATATTATATATAGTGTCTTGCTAACATCGGTTCATTCGAGCATGCATGCACACTTTAAAAAAGATTGCTTTTCTTAAAAAAAAACATAGTACAAAAGTCGGTCCCAGACATAGTACACCCCAAGTTTTTTTTGAATGTGCGCCCCTGACGAAAAAGCTCACCAAAAAAGCAAAGAAAAAAGACTGTGAAGAGTTGACAGCATGGATTCAATGCATATCCAATCATTTGTGGTGGTGTGCAGCAACCTGCAGTGGACGGCCAGATGTTCTCAGGGAGAAATGGTTATCAATGTTAGAACATATTGTCAACAAACACTCATGGTTTCACTTTCCCTAAGTTTCAATTTGTCAAGAAGTGTGGCCATGCTGCTATTAGTAAAAGAGAGAAAAAGAGCATAACCTGGTTAAAGAAAGGTTTTCCTGCTCTAGTTGCCTTGGAAGATGTGGTCAGTAACCAGAAACTTTTAAAAGATTTGGCAGAACTCCACCACACTGGTCAGTTAGAGTCCTACCATTCCCTCATGACAAAATATGTCCCTAAAAGAGAGCACTTCCGCTATAATGGAATGGTGGCTCGAACACAATTAGCCATCTTAGACCACAATGCAAATACTACCAAGAGCCAGGCAGAAGTGAAAAAGACAGCTTGTCAAGGAAAAAAGGTACAAGCTGGTTTGTTCAAAGCAAAGGAAAAATTGGGTTGTGAAGGAGATCAAAACTCCAAAATCATATAGCTACATTGAAGGCATGATGGATGATGTCATCCTCTGCCAGGAAGGCAAAAAATTCCCCTACAAGCCAACTCAACAAGCCAAACACAAAGCACCAACCCCTAAGCCCTGTAAACAGGACATTATAGCAAAGCATCAATCAAGGTTGGGGATGGCTAAACAGTAAATGATTTATTACAATGAAATAAATACCTTGGATTCTTATTCATATTTATTCATCTGCAAAGCGAAAGCCAACAAATACAAAGTCATCCTCATCTCCAGGAGGTGGAAAGTGGGCTTGAATGCAGCTAACTACACAAGATGGTAAAACCACTCGTATATTCCGTCCAAGAACTCCCCAACACCAACAGACAAACTGCCGATATGCAACATGTCTATTGACTTTGTGTTCTGGACCTTCGTATGCCCTTCTGCCATATTCTTGTTTATATTGCAACCAAGCAATTTGCAAGACCCATCGATCTAGACATCCCGTCTTGAAAACAGAGTTATCTGTGACACAGGTGTATGGCTCTCTGGGTTTCATATACTCAAAAACCTCATCGTTTTTATCCCTGACTTGTAAAATCTCGTGACAACACACACACACTCCTCTTCTCTGTTCATCATTTGACAATGCTCACACGAGCACCTGTACACAAAAATCAATTTTCAAGTCAACCACATCATTACAGTTTAAAAAGAAGGGGGGGAATAAGGTTTGGTGTGTTTATTAAAGTAAATTATTAGGAGTTACCAGTCTAGGTTATCCAGTTGAACAGCCTGTTGATCTTCATCGGTCGACATATTCTCATTGCCTTCGCTGTTTGAGCCAGATTCATCACTAACAGAATCACGCTTCGGTTGAAATTGATAGCCCAGGACTTCGCCTACTTGTAACATATCTCTATGAAATTTATCTGAGCAAGACGAAGACTCGTCTGAGCAAGACGAAGAACTCGAGTTCGAAGAAGACATTTTGAAAAGCTTGCTTTATAGTTTATAAAAACATACAGCGAATTTCGGGAGGAAAGTGTGAAGCACTCGTTGATGTCATAAAAACGAAACCGCTGAAAATCCGCGTCTGCCGGGAAATTTCAAAATGGCGTCGGAGTTTTAAAAAAATACAAACTTTGATGAACGATTTCTTCTTCATTACAAACATTCAGAACAAAATATTTTAGGGATAACCTAGTAAGGGTATGATCTTGAATTTGACTCTAACTTGTTTTTCCAGTGGAGTGCCCCTTTAATGTTTTCAAGACATTGATCATAATCATTTCCTTGGAGGTATGAGTCATCAATATACCATACTGATAAATGACCAGCCTCTCTAAGGGTACAATATACTGGTTTCATTAATTTGGTAAAGTTTCTGGTACAGCAGGCCAATCCATTTGGGTAACAAGTAAATTGATAAAGTTTGTCTTTCCACTTAAATTTTAGATACTTCTGGTGCACTTTATTGATTGGGACATAGTAATATGCATCTTTGATGTCAATTGTTGCCATGTAGCACCCTGGCTTCATCATAGAGACAGCTGTCCATATAGTTTCCATTTTGAAATGATTATACTCAACATACTGATTGAGTGCTTTTAAATTTAGTATCATGCGAAATGATCCATCGCATTTATCGCAAAGAAAAATTGGAGAGATGAACTCACCATGTTCATGGGCAGAGCGAATGATAGCCTCTTTGTTTATTAATGATAGTATTTCGTTGTCTATGAATTGATTTTTTGACCCTTTCCATGCTGGTTGAAAAGGAAAAGTAGTTTGGACTGGAATGCTTGTAAATGGGATCATTTCGCCTGATACAGTCGTTTGAATTTCTGAGTCAGAAGTAATTTTCTCCCATGCGTCTAAATATTGGGCGATTCGCCCTGCTTGAAATGAACTGACCTGGCATTGAAAATATTCTATAAGATGCGGGAGAAATATTTTGTAATGGCTCACCTCAATTGAAGGTAATCGTGCGATGGCTGTGTTTACTTCCTCGATTGAGGATCTTGTCATTTCGTTTACCGGTTGTATTGGTTGAATTGGTGCCTCTGGTTGCCGCGATATTTGCATGTCGGATTTCAACTGTATGGCTGAGGCGCTCACCCAAAAAAATGGCGCCCTTGGTTTTGACGAGGTATAGAACTTTGATAGTTCCCATTTTGCATTGCAGGGTTTGATACACCTGCAGTAGAACCAATTTTATTAGTAGCACGAATATGGGTGAGCTCTGTCTGGAGGTCATCGCCAAAGAGAAGAGATGTCACTGGTACGGTAGGTGAACACAACATATCATAGTCTTTGTGGAGGCTTGGCTTAATGCTTTCGCGGCGGCGTTGTGTGATTTCAAAACACACATGCCCAAGCAATGCCAATGCGTTGGTATTCATTCTGGCAAGGTCACCTGGGCAAAGTTTGGAGCTGTCAACTTTTGCTTTGAGCAAATGTTCAGTACTCTTTAAGACAATATGCCCGACCTTCGTAACTTGTTCCTGAAGGCAAGAAAATTTTAGGTCTTTCGCCCTTGCGAAGCGGTTAAGCTTTCCCCAGATTTCTGGGTTGACTTGGGTTACGGCGAGTTTCTCGCAATTTTCAGGTCGGTGATATTTTTCAAGTTTTTCCTTAAGTTGATCATCACCGAGCTTTTGAAGCCAGCGTTTGTTGGCAATGTTTGTGAGTTTTTCTGAGACTGGATTGTCAGTTTTCTCATCTTCGTTGAGCGAGTGTTCGATTTCGTCTAGTAAGGTGTCGTTTTCCTCGCTTTGAACCGCTCCGGTGTTTTTGTCGCTTTCCCGATCGTCTAATAGTTCCTCCGAGTTGGATACTTTGTTTGTGTCTGATTCAGACTGTCGATGACTGGCCAATTTGGCTTTTCTGGCAGATTCTGCCGATGTGTGCAACTTGTCTTGTTGCTCGTGCAGTCGTTTGAGCGATTCGCCCATTGTCATCATTGTGCTGTTTATATAAGAGAGCATTGGTAATATCATTCTCCGAAGGTTCCTCCAACATTTCACTGGTTTCCATATCGTCCAGAACTTGATCTTCCTGATTTCCACCATAACTTATGAATTATTTATACAACTTTCAAAATTTTGTACTGTCGCTCGAAATCCTTTACGCAACTGAAGCTCGAACTCCCGTTCGCTATCTCACGTGACTTCGTAGCGACGTAGACCAATGGCGAAGTAGAATTCCCTAAGGTTGGCAACTAAATCAATTACGAACATACACCTCCCATGAAATAAAGCATAAATACACAACGAAAACGTAATGAATTACAAAATAATTGAATGGTTAAGAATTGTGTGGTTAAATTTACTACCCTTGTGGTGAGTTTCTGTTTCGAAAACCTCTTAAAAACGTTGTATACGTGTCAAAGTTTTTAATGTTTTGTAAAATCATAGTTAATAGACATTGTTAGGAAGGCTGAGTCACGTGACAAAATATGTTATTGTTCTAGTTTATGGCCCGTGACGTCATTGCGAAGGTGCACAATGGCCCATTCATAGCATAAAACAGTATGGGGTCTTCCTGTTTATTCTAAAACATTTTCGTTTTTGTGTGGCCGTTTACGGTTACGCCCAGCGCTAACTGCAGCATTTTTGGGTGCTCTACGTCTCGTAGACATTCTGGAATCAGTATTTTTAAGATACCAACCAGCAAAGACGATTAATCAAGAAAAATGCGAGAGGAGTGGGTGAACCAAATCACTAGAAATTGGGTCATCGATGCGGATTTGAGACGCCAAATAAACGAACGCAAACTGCACGTATGCGAAAAGCATTTTGAAGGAAAGTTTATTGAAAGGTGTAAGTATCGTTTATGCTGAAAATTTACATGATTTACCATTTTACATTAGCATATTTATGCATTGTATAGTCATATGCATGTTTATGTGCGATTCGCTGCTCACAGTGGGCCGTCATCAATGGCTCTTTGTTTACTGATATTGTTTGTATTGTAGACGCCACTCGTAAAAAGCTACTCCCTGAAGCTATACCGACTTTGAATCTTCCCGAAAAATCGTTTCAAACTGAGACCAAACCTAGAAGAGAAGTTGTACGGCTTGAAACTGACACAGGCTCCGTAAGTACCAGTAAACAATCGAGTAAAGTATACCACCATTTGGATAAACTCAAACATAAAATTGCCATGGTAAAGTTACCTGGCTGGTCGAGAAAGGAATACAAACAACATTTTGTCTTCGAGTACGTTGATACCAAGCACGCATTGCCTGTGTATTCTGTGACTGTGGACTCGGGCCTTAGGTTTTCTATTGCAGTATTTGGCTGGTTCTTTCCTGATAACCATGAACTGTACCTTGAACACAAACGGTGCTTGTTCTATGTTACAATTTCAATGCTGTGCAAAGCCATTAAATCATTTTCTGTCTGTTCTGGTTTGGAACAAGATATGCCCAAGATTTCTCCTGCAATTGTAGCACATTCAGTTCCATTGTTCACTGAAGTATATGATGAAGATGGCCCACCATTCCAATTAGAAATGTATACAAGGTCCTGTGATTGTTTTGTCCTTTGCAATTCAAATCAATGCAGCAATTGCCTAAATATTGATGGCAAAAGCAAGAAATCAGCTGCTGATATAAATCCACCATTGCCTGTAAAGGACAAAGCCCCTCTTGCTGCCTGCAGTAAAGAGAGGTTAATTGCAACAATTCAAAGGCAGCGTCTTGTGTGCAAGGATCTTAAAGATCAAGTTGCCAAAATGAGTAAGGATATAATGCCGAACAGCATCGAAATTGACAAGAATCTGATGTGCTGGACATTTTGAAAACGAGTGATTTGAAAAGTTCACCTCACATGGAATTGTTTTGGCAACAACAAAAAAAATTGCTAGCATCTCCTAAATTTGACAGGTGATATCATCTTCACGTCATCAGATTCTGCTTGTCATTACACTCTAAGTCTCCGTCAGCTTACAGAGAATTGACAACATCTGGTGTCCTAGTATTGCCAAGTGAAAGAGTCTTACGGGATTATCGAAATTACTTTAAGCCAAAACCTGGACTTAATGAAGAGAACATCACAAGATTGAAGAACATGACCATGCAGCTGTTTGATGTCCAGAGATACGTTGTGATATCATTTGATGAAATAAAAATCCAATCAGATTTAGTTTTCAGCAAGCACAGCAATGAACTGATTGGATTTGTTGATCTGAGTAATGAGGTGTCTAATGCTGCAGCATTCGACAAACCAACAACAATTGCTACCCATGTCTTGGCATTTATGGTTCGAGGTGTTGCCAGTTACTTGAAGTATATCCTGGGATATTTCAGCACTGAGAACCTGATATCTTACCAAATAATGCCCATTTTCTGGAAGGCTGCATCAGTTTTGGAATTGTCATGCAATTTGTGGGTATGTGCAACAGTAAGTGACGGTGCATCTCCAAATCACAAGTTTTATGACCTCCATATTAATCTTGTGGGAGAAGATCATCCTCCACAGCTGGTACATAAGACTGTTAACCTTTTTGCACCTTCCAGATGCATCTACTTTTTCTCTGATGCTCCTCATCTAATCAAGACGGCAAGAAATTGTTTATTTTAACTCAGGTCTTGGCAAGCATACCAGGTTGATGTGGAATGGTAAGGAGTTAATTTGGAACCACATTGCTCAACTTTATCATTCAGATATGGAACAAGCCTTGCATCAGCTTCCCAAGTTAACTCCTGACCATATCAACCTTAATTCATTTTCAAAAATGAAAGTAAATCTGGCTGTACAAGTGTTGAGCAAAACAGTGGCTCTTGCACCTCGTCGACATTTTGCAAGTGGAGAAGCAGATGAAACAGCAAAATTCTGTGAGATGATGAATGGGTAGGTTTTTGTCTGCTATATTATACAATATATGTTGTATATGTTTATAAAAGATATTCTTAGTAAAGGACGGCAAATGTAATAATTATGTGGTTAAGTTACTATATAATTATCACATTCATTTGTTATTCCTGCAATGGAAATGACCTTGTATAGGTGTATATATTTATACCCTGCAGCCAGTATTTGCCTTGTTTGAAATCTCTTGCTTAGTTGTTGTATCTATTTTAAATCAGATTTTTTGATTGCCTGAATGTCTGCTCCACAACTGAGCACAAGAAAAAACGGAATGAATTTTTGGCCCCATATACCACTGCCGAAGATAGCCGATTTGATTGGCTACAGAATACATCCCTTGCCTATCTTGATGCATGGTATGAGACTACCCAAGCAAGGCCAGGAAGTTTCTCTGATGATCACAGAAGTAGAATGTTGCTGTCTCAGCAAACGTATAAAGGACTGAAAACAACAGTAAGTTCCCTTATTGATGTGGTGAAATTCCTGATCTCAGAAGGCATGGAGTTTGTCTTGTCAGAACGATTCTGTCAAGACTTGCTTGAAGAGTACTTTGGTCGTCAAAGAGAAAGGGGCCGTTTCAGTGATATAAATTTTAGATATAGATTTTCACAAAGGTGTATGGCCGACAGTGATTTCAACTGTCCAAAATATATGTGTATCAGTTTTTGTGTCTATAAATGTTTCTTTAGCCCTATTTACATAGTGTGCAGCAAACTCTACCTGGGGTTATCCTTAAAAATGGCCTTAGCTGAAACTGGATTTTGCCCTCCTTATGTTAAATTATATTGTAAAACTTACTTTGTAAAATTATCTGGGTTACAGCCAAATGAGCCAAATATAATATAAACAAATGCTTTTATTCCCCCTCTAGAATTTTATAGCAACCTTAGGTGAAAGTATGGTTAGAAAGTTGGCTATTCCTAGTCTTAGACGTGGCATAGGCAGCATGGACTATATATTAGCACATTGCTTATCATAGAGGATGATCTTGATGAAGAAAATGAAGATATGGTGAATTTGCTGAACAGTCTGAAGAGGAAATAGACCAACAAAACATTCACTCATCATATTCATTCATACAGCATTTAATTATATATTCATTTTGTATACATATCATGTTTCCTATTAATATATATACATCATGTTTCCTATTAATAGTAAATATCCATAACAAGAAATACCAAGCCCCTTTGAAAGTAAGAGATATATTATAGAGTACTAGGTCACATATACATAAAATTCTCATGCATTTTGTTAAAAGGAAAGGACTTAAATTTTATACCTGATATTCTCATCAGAACTGTTTTCCTCTGATGTTTCAACCTCATCATCTGTAAACAATGATGTGTTTCCTCCAACAGAAGCAAATGAGGCATGGCTTACAGAAGGAACAATGCTATATTGTATAAATGAATGAATAAATAGTGTTATAGTAAATTTGAGTTTCATCTTGCATCAGCAATTTCGATATAGGCACAATTTATGCCAAGAACAGCTTATTAAATTATATTAGTTGTGGCAATTATGCATGAATTAGTGTAAACCCCAACTTCTCCCACCCCTGGAACTTGTGGGGATTTGATATTATTTAATTTGCAAATTAGCTAATTAACCAATAAAAGGACAAATATGTTGGTAATCCCCAGCTAATCCCAACATAGGCCAAAGGTGGGGGCAGGGGTTTAGATTGACTGGTGCATTAACTTTCTGTACCTGTCATTAAGTGTTGTTGACTCACACTGTTTTCCCAGAATAGGAGACTCACATGTTGTGGAGAGGGGATGCAATCCACCTTTCACTGGTGTTGTTATTCCGCCTAAATATCTATGCTTATTTGAATCAAACTACTATTAAAATATAATCCCAAAGGAAAATTGTCCATTTACAGGAAAATAACGACGTATTAATCTTGTTTTCGCTTCCAGTTATTCGTAGTATAAAACTTATTCATAACTCTTTAGTTAATTAAAGATTTACCTGCCGGATTTGTGTTTGCGCTCGTACTTAATTGTTCAGCTGGTTGTTTGCTTTGTACGTACCCCCTTGTTTCACGATCATCAGACCTTATTTAATTGAAGCATCTGATGATCAATGATCTAAGCTGTTTTTGAATAAATGAAGCATATGATGAAAAACTATTTATATAGTCTTGCCTTCTTCTATATTCCAATGAAAGTAGATGTGCTGCAAAATCACTACTATCGCTACATAATCCGTATCCAACAATATTTTCAGCGTCTTTCCAAGATTTAAATATTGTCAAGGATAGGAATATTCTCTTGTGCTCGCTGTCCCAGTTTTTCTGCGCATTTCGTCCTTCGTGTTTTCTTTTTCGGCCAGAATTCCTTCGTCTACTGCCATCCGAGCCTCCTAAAGAGTCCGCCATATTGGATTGACAAACTTGAAAAACTACGGCTGTAGTTTTTCAAGTTAGCGTGCGCAGAAAAGATGCGCAGATATTGACACTGCTCCTTTAATTTATGTTGGCTCACAATGTCTTTGGCATGTGAAAAGCTTCTAACCCTAACAAATAGTTTGACAAAATTTTCTAAAGCTAATTTGCTGCATTCACTTGAAATAGTAAAGTCCAAACTTAAAGTGATGTTTTCCCAAAAACTGAGCATAACTGGTTGCATTAAGATCTCATCCACTATTTTGTCTACAGGAATAGAAGTGGTTACGTCAGCTTTGCTACCCATGATGTGCTTACGGAAGGAAATCTTTGCACTTTTGGCAATCCCTTTAATGTTTTCATTAGGAGACCATAAACCACCCAACGAAAGTGACTGTACATTTTCATCTTGTTCTGCATCCTCCAGCTTCACTGACTTCAACAATGCTTGTAACTCTAAACTTCGGGGTGAGTTCCAGTGGGGTGAATTATTACTTTTTTTAAACATTGATTGAAGCACATAACCACCAATATAAGAAAGTGGCCCCAGCTCTTCAGAGTTAATTTTGATTTCATCACTTTCCTAAAAGGAAAATTGCAATTAGTGATACATGGAAATATTTTTTTACTAATACCTACAATGACAATTGTATAAACAGAGCATTGTGGCTATTCTGTGTGTGTCAAAATTGCAACAGTATATTGAAATGACAATGGTGAGGAACCAATAAATCTGAGTTAATGGCCAACAAATATAGGTCTTGTACTCAATGGGAATTAGTAACAATGTTATACATATAATTCCCATGTGTAAAAGACCTTGTGTAATTAAAATTTCAAAGGGTTAACTTTTTTAAAAAAAACTCGGTCTGTATAGGTTTGTAATACAACGCATATCAATCTACAAGATCCCAGACTGGAAAGTTTGCAAATTGCGCACCAGAGATTTCAAAAATTTGCTATAAATTATATAGGAAACATCAAAATTGCACGCCCGAGATCTTGGTTGCAAAATACAAACTTTCCAGACTGGACAAGATCCATACTTTCGAAAGTGTATATAAGTAAACAACCATACCTCGACTTCATAAGCTATAGACTGCTTGTGATAAGCGATCAGTTTCTGGGGAAGTTGATCAACAGAACATTAACTGCGACCTGCTTGTCACAAGCTGGAAAAAAGCTTTTCCAATTTTTATATACTTCTCCATAAAATTTAGCCATGAAAGCGTCTTGGTTGCACTTTCGAGAAAACTTCGAGAAGACTTCGCTCACAAACTTCAGAAATTGCTCGCTTGGCTTCAATCCTTCAACAAGCTTTATGATTTCCTCAGGGTAGAGATTTTCTTCTCGAATTTTTTCGCCAATTTCTTTACAAAGCCTTTCTAATACAGGCATGTCAATCGTCCGTTGTTTAAACTTTTTCGAGGTGGAAGTTATCGACATCTAAATCGATGTTAGAATCGCTATCCGAGTTACTTTCGGCCATATTTTACGGAAAAACTCAGGAATACCCAATCTTGGGAAACTCGCTTGTGAATTGTTACTCCTTTGATATAACACAGCTGTGCACGTTCATGTACCACGTGACAAATATTTCAACATTCGGGCGGCAAGCCTTTGATGTTTGCTGGCCTTCCTAACCATGTCCCTGTTTATATTAACTATGGTTAAATTTTACCTCTGTAACTATGCGGGATGCTTTCATCCTGCCACTGGAAAAAGTTTTAAATGACAAATATGTACAGCTATTGGCTCAACTGTGAATTTTTAAAGTTAAAACTTTGACAAGCCAATCGCTGCACGTATTCGTCATTTAAAACGTTTTCCAGTAGCAGGATGAGAGCATCCCGCATAGGTACAGACGTAAAATTTAACAAAACATTAAAAACTTTGACAGGTATACAATGTTTTTTAAGCCGTTTTCAGAAACTCTCCACAAGGGTAGTAAATTTATCCAGCCACACAATGGTCTTGTTTATTTTGTAATTCATTACGTTTTCTTTGTGTATTTATGCTTTATTTCTTGGGAGGTGCATGTTCGTAATTGATTTAGTCGCCAACCATAGGGAATTATATTTAAGAAACTACGAATGTGTTTATGTGTGCACTGATCTCTATATGAAACTACACACTGAATTGGGAATATGATTAAAACACAAGTATAAATACGCATTATCAACAAACTTTCCTTGTGTTTCACGCTGTAGTCAATTCTTGGCGCTTCTCTGTATTTTCCCAGAATTAATCTCTCTTCAAGAGTCTTGTCGCGGTCGTTTTCGTCTCAGTTCTTGCCTTTTTGGATGTCTTAATTGTTTGCTACTCCTGATATTCCGCCATATTCTTGAGATCAGAAATGACCACCCTTTGCTGGTTGTGAAAGTTGCCAAATCTTTTTCGAAAAATACAAAACGTTGTAGTGCAAAAAGCAAATTTAGATAATTTCTGTCAATTGAATTCGTGATTAATCAATCAACTATAAATTTTAAATCTGGCCAATCAGTGTTAGCCATTCATGATAGTCCGCCATATTGTTGAGATCAGTGAGGATGACGTCATGACATACAACTTTTACTACCTACCTATCACGAGCAACGACTTTGAACTTCGCTAATACAAAATTAGTAACCCTCGTTTCGGGCTTACGCCCGGAACGGCGCAAAGCGCCCTTGGCTTGGGGACAAGAATTGTGAACATAATTATAATCTAGGAACTGAGGACCTACATACAATATGAACACGTACAGAACGGTTTTCTGATTTTATTATCTGTAAATATATTCAAAATTTGTTGGTTTTTACATGCTTCTGCATTTTATTTATTTTATGTTTAGTGTTTTATTTTAATATGCTAATAATTAGAGTAATAGCATCACATTATTGCAAACGTGTAATTCAATTTTAACAACTAAGCGTTTCTTATTAAACCATTCCATTCTATTATATCACAACCCTAAAGAACCCTTCGTGATGACGTCATACCTGTTACTTCTGGTCCTAAACGGTCCCCTTCTGATGATGTCATACTCATTATTTCCAGTCCCAAATGGGCGGGATAGACTACGTGTGGCAACCTGCTCTGGTTCGGTTAAAAAGGAAAAAAGATTATGAAACAACTGTTTCTGTTTACAAAATTTTGTGATGTTTAAAAATTGGCTGACCAGCCAGGGGGACTTTCCTTTGGCGAATGCCAATGAATCTTGTGTTTGTGTGGTTTATTTTGTTTAGTTTCTCTCCATTTTCCATGTTGTTAAAGGAAAGATTAAGAAGTAAAAAGATGGCTCACTTGCAGAATTGTCTGGTTATTTTTGTGTCCCCCGCTTCTCGAAGTGTACGTCATTTCCACGCGCCACGCGAATTGCCCTGGTCATGCTCTGGTAAGTGTCGATCGTCGTAGTATTCTCTGATAAATAGATAGGGAAAACGCGTTCCAAGGACCAAAAATTGATTTTTTAAAAAACTGGCGCATCCAAACAACATTATTGGACTAAATTATTTGAAAAACCGGGTTGTTGTTTATAATGTGTAATAGGTAATAAATTTAAGAAAAAAGCGATTGCTTGTTGCGTGGTGCGACCACTGAGCTATAATATTACTGGAGGACCTGCTCGTGGATAAGAAGTGAAGCCAAAAAAATGGCGGATTTCGGTCGTTGCTGATGCTATCTCCATGACAACTGGTCCACTATTCTCATGCGAATTACCACTGACCAGGCTCGTTTCTTGAGCCCGCTACTACTTTCAACCCCCCCCCCCGGTTTTGTCTATAAAAATATTAGCTTTTTTCAAAGAAGTTTTAGTATACGAATTTACAATTTCGATGCAAAATTATTACCTTTGAAAACTCAAGATAAGAGAAATGCGAGATGCGACTTTAAAAAAAGGTAAGAGACTTTTACAAGTATTATTCGAAGTATGATTTTTTTCTTTTATACTCACACGTAGATGTACTTAAGTTCTGGCAACAAATATTATATTTTAAAATCCATTTGTCGTGCTTTTTAATGCCAACTTACTTGCTTTCTAATTAATGTATCTATAAAAGGAATTTAAACTATTATGACCATGACAACTTGTATTTGATCTTTTGGGTTTAAAAAAATAAAACTATTTTTCACTTTGGCATGTTCATGGTTTACTAATTTAAATATGAACATGTGAGCACTCAAAGGAGTTCATAATACTGCATCAATTAAATTAAAACACATTGTCATGCACAATTTGGACAGAGGCGTAGTGGGTGGGGGATATAGGGAGGCAAGTGTGATACTGACACTTGCAAACCTTGACTGTTAGTAATTTAACAGAATTTAGCTTATTTATACTGTTGATAACCACCTTCCCTCCAAGAGAAATTAAAAGAATGGTTTTGGTATGTTCCTGGTCATGGAAATTTATTGCCCTTTATGTACTCTAATGCTGTGTTTTTGTCACATTCATCTAATACATAGAGTTGATGGATAGTTGATCTATTATAGCCTAGCTCATACATAATTATACATAAAATAATGCTATGCTGGGCTTGCATGGGCTGCCAATGGCCAAATTTATGCAGGCCTTATTTTGGTTATGGCAGGTGAAAAACTGGACTGCCAAGTTGAAAAAAAATGGCAAGCAAAATTAAATAAATAAGTTTAATTAATATCAGTTTATTTCATTTGATTATCTTAACTAGTAAGAAACAATGATGACTGATAAATGTTCCATTTAGCATTTTTAACTCATGCATGATATTCTAAGTAGAAATCCAGATCATTTTGCTGTCTAAATATGTTAGTATATTTGCACTTTAATCCAATATTTCCAAACATTTTCTCCTTTTCAAGCCCTGATGCAATGTTCCACTGTTTTGGCCCGAGGTTTTTACCTATCTCCTCTTATTAAACCCCAGTTATGAGGTTGTGTGTATGTTGCAGTTCCCATGATGTCTACAATTTCAAGTGTTAAACACAGGTTACAATTAAAATACATTTTTTTTTATTTAATACATAGTACTGGTACAATGCAAGTACTGTATTTGGAATTCAGGCAAAGGGGTTGAATAATATATAGCATGACTGTATAAATTATGATTGAAATGATATGAGACATACTGTAAGTATGAAATGTCAGCCCATCCCATGATTCACCTTACCAAAAAAGATGGTGGCGAGTTATTTGTTTACCAGAATGCATTGTATATGGGTATCAAGTGAGAATAGGTAAGAAAAAGCTTAGCCTTTTTGATGTCAGATATCATCGATGTCAGACTTTAAATGATGTCAGACCACATTGCATTCTGGTAAAAACGACATCTGCCATTTTTTTGCCATCTTGAATTTTTGTCTTCATCTTTCTTAGGTTCATGATTACACATAAACTGACTATAATGTGTCAATGACCATTACTAGTGACGATGCGGTAAACTGCAATTGAGGAATATTTTATTAAATTAGATTTAACATATTAACATATTTTACATTGATATTAATAACATATTTTTTACATATTAGAGGCCCTGTTAGGGGTTTTAGGTATAAGGTATATTTACCCAAAGTATTTTAGTTATAAAGTATAAATAACGATAGACTTTTGGGTATAAAGTATAAATGATCACTGGCGTTATACTTTTAGGTATAACAAAAACTGACCGCAAGACATTTTGTGTCAGCTATTCGAGGCCTTTGGGAGCATTTATTTGTCAATAGTTACCAATGCTGATCGCTTCTAATATCTCGACAGCCTCAACCTGAATTTGCAGAGTTGAAGCTCCACGGCGGTATTTGTGAGAATATAAAATCTGCTAAAAGTAGGTGTTACTGCTACACGCTTTTCGGATTATAGTTGCAATTAAACTGTCACATTCTCGCTTCTACACTGGAAACTTCGAGCAAAATGACTCTTTAAATTCAGAGGTGGTGTCCAAAGAATGAAAACAACCCGATAAATGCTTTTGCAAGGGTATGTGTACAATGCTAGTGTACAATGCAACTAAAAGAAAACAAGAGCTGCTGGGGGTACTTTTGGGTATAAATGTGTCTGCCATTTTAGGTATAAATGACCTCTTAATAATACGTATAAGGTATATTCAAGACCCCCCTAACAGGGCCTCATATTAATTTATTATTAACTTAAGTGCACAATGTCGATGGATATGCATAATTGTCAATATTGCACTGTAATCTATTAAATTTGGGAAATAGAATGTGTCTTGCTAACATCAGTGTTTCACAGATAATAAACAGAGCAATGGACCATTCCCCAATTAGACAAACTTTTATATTCGAAAACAATTTTAGCACAGTTGGAAAGAGCTTTCTAAATTTAGTGGAATTGTGAAGTTTAGTTGCAAAATATTTTAAGATGTCGAAAATATAGCAATGTAAAATTTGCGAATTTTGTATACTTTTGTATTACGCGGGAAAAAGCGTTACCACATTCTCACACAGTGGTAACGCTTTTCCGTTCATAATACAAAATTATACAAAATTTGCAAACTTTACAGGACTATATTTTCGACATTTTAAAATATTTTGCAACCAAACTTCACAATTTTACTAAATTTAGGAAGCTCTTTCCAACTGTGCTAAAATTGTTATCGAATATAATAGTATACAAGGAAATGTTTCTGGGCTGTGATTGGTTGATTCGAGTGCAGTTAATCCCAAACATCACCCAAAACAGTGCAAAAATCTGTAACAACAGTGCAAAAATCTGTAATAAGCTCTTTGAGCGATGGGATTTACTCGCTGAAAAACCAAAAATATGGCGGCCGAATTTTCAAGTTTGCTTAAAGATTTTGTCGAAATTTCAACACAATTTGGGATTCTTCTCTGGCAATTATGATCACAAAACAAACTCTAAAGTATGCTGGAACTTTGTACATAAAACTTTTAGCCATGGCTTTTGTAAACATGATTTTTTTAAGCGAAGAAATTCGAGAATGAGTGCACTTGCATAATGCGAAGTTGTAAGTACAAAATGCTTGTTTGAACATTTCCTTTTTATATTATTAATAAGTAATAGTATAATTTCTCGTGCAATTATGGAAAACAAGCACTCGTGAGTTTTTAAAAACCGCAAATAGCACTCGTCCTTCGGACTGGCGCTATTTTGCAGTTTTTTAAAACTCACTCGCGCTTGTTTATCCATAATTGCACTCGAAATTATACTATTACCTATACTAAAAGTTTGTCAAATTGGGGAATGGTCCATTGTATGGACAGTATTAAGGACTGAAAATTAGCCACTATCCCAACTAGTAAATGTTATATACACTTGAGCAGTACATATTTTTCAAACACATGTGTTGCTAATGAAGAGACTTGGATGTTTATATTGTTTCAGTTTATTTGATTTTAGTGCAATATTGTCAACCAAGTTTGCCCACCAAAAAAACATAATTTTAACCTTAATTGGCTTGGTTTTTTTCAAAATTAATAAAATTTACCTTAAATCCTATTCTGTGATTATAAATTGAGCCCTGGCCTATTTGTGTAAGTTCAATTCCTTCAGTCAACAATATAGACTTAGAATCAACAATATCACACGTAAATTAGAAATACAAGGCTGACAATAAGACAAAAGAAGAAAATCAAACCATTAACCAACATTAATTATGTAACATGCACTATGCCTATCCAGTGACATTGTGCAAAAAAAGTGTGCAGTTTTTGCAATCTTTAAAAAAATTTTTTTAACTTTTCTTTCTTTTTTTTAAGCAAGCTTTGGCCAAGTGGCCAAGGCTGCCACATTTAAAACATCTTTTTCCTAAAAGACAGAACAAAGACCATGTTAATCTAGTTGAATGGTGAATAAAACTTTTAATCAACACACTGTGGATAATAATGCAAGTGAAAGATAATGTAATTACGTACTATTATAATCACGATTTTATCCTGTAAAAAAATTTTGAGGTTTAGAAATTCTACAGGGCTAATCGGGTTAAGCTTTGTAGAATTAACCTAATGTAAATTATAGCATCTAAGTATATAGATTTGTACACAAGTATAAACGGTCATAGCTAAGGATTAATTTGGATTGGATTGTTTATAAAATGTTGTTATAAACAGCTTTTTAGATTTCCAAAGCAAAAAAAAATCTGAATTACTTTTAATTTTGCAAACCAAATACAAATGGTTTACATTCCATACAACTTTTCCATCACCTATTGTATGTTCAATATTTAATACAAAATTCACTTGCTCTGCAATTCCTTGCCTCATGGCCTGTTTTGTCACAATTGTTGCATTTCCTGGAGAAAAAGTAACATGGCATGTGAATGATGTTTACCTATGTTTTAATGTATTTTACATCTGCTTGACAAAAATTACCATTAAAGCCTTGTTGTTTTCTTGGATATCATTTCGTTTATTTTTAAACAAGTGTGAGTCATGTGCAAATAACTTGCATTTGGATTAAGTAGCAGCAACATTTTGAAATATGTAGACAGTACAATACTTACCTTTAGGGCAAACTCGGGCCTTATGGCCCTTTGTTTTGCAGTTGTAGCAAATTCCTAGGGAAAGTAGCATATCATTTGGAGTCGATATTGAATGGCAGATATTCATATATTTGTGTGTTCACATAAGCATAAAAAATCAGTTTGAAAAGAATTTGTAATTGGGCCGAACATGAATACTGTGCCCCACCCCACCCCTTTACAATTATTGAGAAGCAATTTATTTCAGTTTGCACTTAATACTTGTTTTACTTGAATGCCAGGTAGATTTGCTTGTGAATGAGGTCAAGCTCACCTTCAAATCCTTTGTCAGTTTGGGAATTGTTGACGTTGACTTCATTGACTCTGTTGTTGTTGTTTGTATCTGTATGACCATGGGTATAACATACAAAATAAGTCCAAATTGTCTGTTCCTTACAGGAACACTTTTTTATTTTTATTAAATTCAAGAAACAAACTGGTCAAATTTTCGACTTTAAATGTCTAATACATGTATAAACTATACCTTGCTCTTCACTTGATATCTCCTCACAGCTGGACATCTGCAAAAATGATACAGAGAAGTATTCAACTACATATGTTACCATTAAAATATTTTGCTAAAACATACAACGGCGTAAACTAGCCCGACAATGTAGTCCCACTATGCAAATTTCAAGTTATTTTCAAGTTATTATTATCATACATTTCTTTCATTTTCACAGTCAATGAACATAAAAAAATTTGCATAGTTGAACTAAATCGTCGGGCTGGCTATGCTCTGGGCTATTCTACTGGAAGCATGTGAAAACAATACCGTGTGGAACTGAAATTGACCTTGGCCATACACTTTTCTGTTAACGTTATGGATACAAATGTGAAAAAAGGATTTTAAAGGTTTTACGAGATGAAAACATTTATTTATTGAAAAAGGGTGCGAATTAAACTTGATTGGTCTAACAATAAAACCAATAAAAATACTAAAATAAAGTTTTAGGTTTTAATATTGACAACAAATAGGCGCGCAACGTGGACATATACCATATTCATCACTGAAAACATTGAGGTAAAAATAGATTTGCCTACCTTGAATTTGAGCCCTTTTATACATTTTAAATTCACAAACTAAATAGCAATACAAATGTACATACCAAATTTTGGTGAGAATCTTCAAGGTTCTATATATACTTACTTCTTTGATGGGTTACTAGACAGACTACATTAACAACAGGTACGGGTTAGCAGTATAACAATTAGTAAAAACCAGAACAACAAATTAGCAAAATAGTAAAAACCTTCTCATGAAATGTCATTTTGGACGGATGCACGGTTTTGTCAGATCGTGCAGAAAGTGTGTGCATATTTTACAACTGCTTGCATATAAGCAACATGTTCTCTTGAAAACAGGGGTTTGGAATCCGAGAAATGCTGTGCGTATTTATTAAGAGTATTGATGGCAAACAGGCAAGTATGGTGATAATTTATCAAACGAATCTAAATTACGCTAGATAATATAACTGCAGGTGAAACTACTGTATACTTTTGCATCATTTTTGGACGGTCATTCATTTTCATATTCTGTTCATATGAGCCCGGTGCAAATACACCTACAAAACATTGTTATTGATTCAGACGAGGAATGGCAACTATACCGTGATGCATTGCGGTGGATTTTTTTTCCAAATTTAGACTTTCGCGTGCACTTGGAAAAAATTTATGACTTTCGTCGAATTTTTTCTCGCTGAAAATAAAGATTTTTTCAAAGTTATGTATTAACAAAGTTAATAATATGTTGAAAAATGTGTGTAAATGTTGTTTGGTTTTTTAACACTTATAGCAGCAATAATTTGCATATGTATTCACCTATTTTCCGTGTCAATGCAGAAGCCCCGAAAATAGCTTTAATATATGTTGGAGTTTTTTTAGTTTTAAGTAAAATAAGTCAACAAAAATCACATCAGTATAATCCAGAGATATTGTTCTTTCAATCAATACCAAGAAATAAAAAAAGACTCCAGAAACTGATGAGTTATCCCATTTTCAAAATGAGGTATTTCTGTCAAATTCTGGGGATACTGCGCCCAATGGCACGAATGCCTGCTCAAAATGCCGCGACCAAACCAGATTCATGTTGAACATGAAATCCTATTTATATTTTTAATTTTAGTTCACGTAAACGCCTGAGTGATATCCTTTATAAATTCCTCTTATTTATAATCTGGTATAATGGCAAAATGTATAAATTTGTTATATATTCATGGACCTCGAGTAGTGATAGTTTAAATATTTTCAGTACATGCATTGATATGTTGAGGTTTTTTCTATTTTTGTGTTTGTTCATTGTACTCTTGCTGGTTTTTCTCTTATTAGGTGCTAAATTGTGCTATGTTTGGCAACTTTTATCATCTGATCAGTGAGGAATAATGTAAATACTGAGAGTAGGAAGGAACTGTCATGAGATTTAGTATATTGTGTCTTAATAATGCCACTCAAGTGATAACAATTTTAGAGGTTTACAAAGAAATGTAACTCTTCTATTACTACATCGTTAAGAGCAAAAGCATTGCTTTTCATATTTGATTGTATACCTTTTATGTGTACTGATGGAATGAATGTGATGCAACATTTTTAAAACTTTATTGTTTTTACAGTATACCATTTTTTACACTGCATTTATTTTAATATAATTATTATTATCATTAATTTTTATTAAAATATACCACAAATTACAATTTAAATCTTCTAAAAAGAGTAGCTCCTGCCTTTAAAGTTCCATATTTTCTTCTTTGCATTTTTTGAAAGTCAAAAATTAATAAAAAAAAAATAAATAAATAAAATAAAAAAAAATAAAAATAGGGGATAGGGGATAGGCTAGAGTCAATTGGAAAATGCACTAATATTATCCAAGTTCATATCATGGTCAGTAATGTTTAATGGTGATCGTCTTCTTGACCTTGACCCTATAAGACATAATATAGCCGAACGCAGAATTGCAAAAGACACTTTTGCTCTGATCCAGGATATGGTGTTGGCATAGCTTTTGGCTTTCTTGTCAGCGATTAACTCAGCCAAACTGCTGTGGTACCTCAAACACTCAGCTGCCATACACCTGTTGTTGTAAAGACAAGGAGGGTGAATGTTCCATGCTCAATTTCCAAAACTCTGCTTGCATATTGACGTTTCTTCTTGTTTTCGTGTTGCCTGTATATCTGATTTGGTTGCAAATCTTTATAAGAGTCAGCATTTGGATGGCACGCACGAATGTCGAAGAATGCCGATGATTGCTTTTTCCAGAATCCACGGGCATGGATATCCAAACATGCATCAGGGCTTTGTTCACACCGTCATTCAGTATCTCACCAGTAACTTTTTGAAGTACTGGCTCCACTTCAACATTGATACAGTACTTAACAGCTCCGCTTCCAAATCACGGAGCTCATTGTGACGTTGTATAATGAATCCACCTCGACGGCAGATCATTGCATGATCTATGGTGAATTGATCACCGCATGTGCAGACAGTTGGCATGTCTGCCATTTCCCAGTCATATTGTAATTTCACTGCATCTCTGAATTCTCTTTTGTTAAGATTGTAGTGTAGCTAAGCGGAATCACTGTCAGCCAATTTGATGATCCTTTCTCAATGGCTAGTTTGACAGCTCGCTTTGTCTTTATCAGTATAGATTGTTTTACCTGCTCGAATCTCTTGGTTTTATAATCATCCTTCTGTTTGTGTGTGCTCAGCAACACTGCTCTTATTTCATGAACATCGGGAGGTTGATGGACTTGCTCCATGATTTGCTTCACGAGGGGCTCGGTAACTTTGACTGAGGTCTCATACTGAGAGGCCGAACACTCAACTGGATTTGTAAAACCAAGTCCTCCCATATGCACAGGGAAACAGAGCAGCTCACGTTCTCCTTCACTTAGCGTATGATCTGTGAGAGCTGGTATTAGAACATCCGTTATAGCGCGCTCAAGAGGTTCCAATAAATCTTGAATATCGGGAAGTGTCCTTAGAAAATATGTCCAACGGTGGCGTAAGCCAAATGTAAAGGCTGCATAGCATACCTGAGGTCGTGATATGGCCAATTCGGCAAGCCTGGTGACTTCATTTACCCACCCTTCTACTTTCTCACCAATATATTCATCAAGAAAGAATCTCAATCCTAAAGCTGCACCAAGATGACTATGACCATGGATCGTAATATTAATAGAGGTATCCCTGAACATTTTCATGGCAGCTTGTTTTCTGTCAGGTTTGATGACCAACCAGCATTTTTCCGCCTTTGAAAAATCACCAAGGGCAGGACCATTATCTGATAGCTCGTCCCACCATATTCTGACGTCTTGAAGGAGACCAGCCCCAGCTGCATCATCAGCGAACCAGCTCTGTTTTGCTTCTGTAGAGACATGTAGCTGCGTTATTAATGGCTGAAGGCTAAGGGCGTATTATCATTAATTATAGTAATGCTAATAATTTTTGTACTTTGACAAAAATAAATTTTATCAAAATCAATACTGTCTCACTATTTTATTTAAAGTATTTTAACAAGGAAAATCACTAAGCCCATACCCTGTACCCATATCCTGGGGCCAGTTGTTAGAAGCTGGATTACTTAACCTTGGGTTAAAATTTAACCTGCTGTTTTAGTTTGTGTATAATTCTGCAAGCCTGTTTATTTCAAAATGCCATAGAAGAAAATTTCTTTTGATACATACATAATTCCTTTTGATACAGACATAATTCCTGAAGGAAAATTTGCTATGAATTTTGCATTAATCCTAAGTTGAGCTAACCAGCTTTTGAACAACTAGCCCAGGCTGCTGCATAATAGGATTTGAGAGGTTAGCACGATGGCTTGGGTTCTGCCTGACATATTTTGCTTTCAAGAATTCTCTTGTGGATCCACATCTTCCCCATTTGCAGTGTCTTCTACATCCACAATTTAACTATACTGCTGAATTTCCTCCACTTCATTATCTGCATTCACTACCTCACCATCAACATTGGTATCAATGGGTGTTGTCTCATCTTTATTCTCTAACATTCTATGTGTATGAATGTCCATCAGACCATCAGTCGACAGGATTGTTGGTAAATTACAGCCGTGGCAATTGAAGTGTTCCTAAAATATTGCACCAATTCATCTGCTCACTAGAACAAATTGATTTGACAGTTGGTAGAACTGTTTACAAACTTCACAAATCTGACCATCTCTGGTCACTTCCTGCCTCATTGTGATTGGCCGCTTGTGCCAAAGCCAATGGTGATTGGAGCATTCAACAGGAAGTTGATCATTATTTAGGAAATTGTAAAATTTTCAAATGTTTTATCAAGTGAATTCGTTCATGTTGGCAAGTGAATTGATACATTATTTTAGGAACACTTCAATTGCCACGGCGGTAAAGCAATTACAGTCAGTTTTCTGATGCTGATGTAATTACATTATCCAGTTCATCATCTTGACTATCTGGGTCACGTGGTGGAATAGCTTGGGTTCTTGGTGATGATAAAATATCAAACTCCCACAAAATAATGTTATTAAATACCCGGTCACCTCCATCCTGGTCATCATTAGGGTCACAAAACTACAAATACATAAAATAAAAATATTTCACTATTATATGACGAGGTACAGGGTTATAGTATTAGTTTTAAAGTTTCATGGTTCTTGGACCTGTATGACTCTGAAGTATAGTTTTTATGTGCAAAATATCAAATTAGTTTTCAGAACCTCATTTTGCCAATACAATCTAGTTTTTTTTTTAACATGGAAACAGTATTATTAACAAGTCTCAAGTACATAATCAGAGTAATTTAAACTGTATAAAATTCGAAAGAATACTAATTCGATAACATCTCAAAATGTTTTTATTTCAATGATGTAGTACATGTACAGTACACAAACTGTCAACAAGACATTGAAAATCAGCACCCAGATAATCTTACCTTAAAAACACAGCCAGAATGGTTTTCTATCAATGCAGTACTGCTGCATTCGTCGAACATTTCATCACTTTTATGCCATTAACCACTCATGGACAAAGGACAATTCTTCTAATGTCCAAACTACCATGAAACTAACATGAATCTCATGACATTCAAGCTCAACACATGGTAATCCATCAGGAGTCAAGGTTGTCTTGATACACAATGAACAAACAGAAATTCATGTTCATTCAATAATGAAGCATTCTTCCCACGAATACAACGAAAATTCGCAATTTTATTTACAATGATTAATAGTTTTATGACAGATCTGCCGACAAAATCGATTATATGTAATAAACCGCCCATTCGCGCGGTGCATGCTGGTATAGTCACCACAGCTCCTCTGATTATTATTGTTTAGTCTATAATATATAAATACCCACAACAGACGTGTGGCTTTACACGATATAAACTACCTATGGCTATATATACAAGGATACAGTAAAATATATATGAATGAATTACTCAATTTAGCTAAAATTGTTAAAAAGGCCCCTATTTAAAAATAATCATCTAAGGGGTTCTGTTCTTACTTTTGGTAAAATGAAATCATGTTCCCCTTTTTTAGCATATTATGACGTAAAATTATGGCAAAATTAAAAAAATTAAAGTAAAATGTGGCAAAATTATGACGTAAGCTTTATTTTTTGTGTCCATGCATTAACCACAGTTTGACGACGTCATGATGCATTACGACAGTCGCTCTATTTGCGCCCGACAGTTCATCCTCTTCTGATTGTTCATAACTTTCTTGGCTGGCATGTCTGTTTTTGTTGCTGTAGTTATGGAATCTATATGTCAAGAAATATTAATTGAATTCCGATTAATTACTTATCTTACACGGTCGCAACTTCTTACACAGTCGCAACTTACTCGATCTTGTGTAATAGAAGTCAGCTATTCCACACTGGATTCCGAGGTGAAGTAATTGTAACACGAGTGAATCACACATCTTGTATATCGATCAGGACATCTGCCAAAAATTGTAGACTTTATCAGCAAGATTTATAGACACGGTGTTTATGGTTAAAAATGATAGATATTAAGATAAAGTAAATACGTACCTCTTTAAGTTAGGATGTATCGTCTTCAAACAAGGCCAAACCATACATAACCGTACATTCCAATGCGCAACAGTAGCTCATAGAAACAGCTCGCATGTACTACAGTCATGACACCACTCATTTCCTGCCTTGCCAATCCTTGAACACATCTAAAATGTGCAGGTTTCATTGACACTGTTGCATCATCCATGGCGCTACCGTCCTCAAAACACAGCAACAAAAGCTGTACCAGGCGGCCTTCCTCTTAAAAATACATTGTTTTTAACAGTGAGTTTTCGATCGCAGTGTGAAACACACCATTTGGCAGTTAAAAAAAATAAAGATTGCCCTTAGAGGATATAACTGATCTATTGTCTTTTTGTTTGAACACAACTCAGTTTGTGCTTGAGGGCACTTATTACAAACAGGTTTTTGTAACAGCGATGGGCTCGCCGGTTTCGGCTGTCATTGCTAATTTAGTAATGGATGATATTGAACATAGAGCCCTAACAGCGGCTCCGGTCAGCCCATCGTTCTGGAAGCGATTTGTTGATGATGTGATCTCTGCGGTTTCTCAAGATGAGATTGTTGTTCTTTTGCAACATTTGAATTCAATTGAGCCTTCTATACAGTTCACCGTAGAACGTGAGACTGATGGGAAGTTGCCCTTTTTGGATACTTATGTTCAGAGAACTACTGATGGGAAGTTGGAAACTGTTGTTTATTCTAAACTAACTCGTACTGATAAATATCTGTCATTTAACTCGCATCACCCGGGAAGCCATAAAAGGTCTGTTGTTACAACTTTGTTTCAGAGAGCAGAGAATTTAACATCGAACAACGATGCTAGGGAAAACGAGTGTCAATATGTAACCAATATTCTGAAAGAAAACAATTATCCTAAGAGCTTTCTCTACGATTGTTTAAGGCATCCAACCTTGACACATTGCAACTTTCCAGAGGGTGATTCCGCTGTGAAAGGTTTTGCAATAGTTTCGTACATTCAAGGAAATGCGGAACCAACCAGGAGGGTTCTTAATAATTGTGGTATCAAGGTTGCCCTAAAACTCGTTCAGACATTGGGACATATTTTTGCAAAACCCAAGGATCGCGTTTCGACTGATCAGAAAACACATGCTGTATACTCTATACCATGTGGTGATTGCGAGAAAGTATATCTGGGTCAAACAAAACGCCAGTTTTGCACACGTTTGAAAGAACATCAAAGGGTCGTTTCTAATTTTAACAGCTCAAAATCAGCTTTGGCTGAACATGTGAGTGAAACAAGCCATAAAATTGCATGGGAAGATTCTAAAATCATTACCACTAACAATCGTTATGGTCAAAGGCTTTGTCTGGAAGCCTGGCATATCAATGCGAGCCCTTGTGCCTTAAATAGGGATGACAGAAGTCATTTACCACAAGAGTATTTACATCTTGTTGGTAGATGACGTCACCTTGACAGCATATAAGTCATGAGTTTCAACATCAGACCACCCCTGATGAAGACACTTGACCGGAGTGTCGAAACGTTGGGTTGTGAATGTAATCTTTGTTCGGTGATTTCATTCACTTAACAAAACCAGAGTAGCACTTATTATGTTGGATCAATTCTTTATTAAAATTCAAACTTTTTAAATTTTTTAGTCACAACGTTTATTAATAATTTTACACTATATTTGATATACCAGTTTGTTGGCTCACGTTACTAACATTGTATTAATAGGAACCGGCCATTACCTCGAAAGCACACATATGTGCCCAGGCCTTGCTGAAAACTACTGGTGACTGAACAGCTCAAGCTTTGACAACTGTTTACGCACTACCTTATCGTGCATTCTTGCATTCCTCATCTTGCTTAGGTGGTGCATGCGAATCTTTACATAACTCCCGCTGCAGCACTTTATCAAAGTAAAAATGTGGTTGTTAATCACAGTCAAATCAAACATGTGTTGGTCTAACATACTGAAGACCCCACTTTTGACGCAGACGTGTAACACCATCCTAGCGATGGCAATCGAAAGACTAGTAAAGTGTGGCAAACCACCGCCCGTTGCATTTAACATCCTTACAGTAGTATACACTTTTCAGTTTCCTCGCAGATTTTTATAACTCCAAGAGAAGGAAGTTTCAGCCCACCATTCGTTTTCCACGTTACAAACAAATCTGGAACCAAATCTTTGCTGGACGATAATGCCGCTTTGCATTGCATACAATGGATAATCTTTTGCTGGATAATCTTTTGCTGGACGATAATGCTGCTTTGCATTGCATACAATGGATAATTTTTTCGACCATTTTAACTGTTTTTTTTATTTATTTCATTTTATTTATTTTTTCAACCATTTCAACCATTTAAATGGATAATCTTTTGCTGGACGATAATGCTGCTTTGCATTGCATACGATGGATTTTTTCAACCATTTTAACCACATATCCAGCGATATACGATATTGCCGCTTCTTTATACTCAGATAGTTCAATGGCATTTGAAACATCGCAGTAATCATGATCACATGAATCTGGCTCTCTCAACTCCAAATCGTATCTTTTTGCAATAGCCACTTCAGAGATTTCAGTGGGTTGGGAGTTGATTATAGACTGAAAAATAACTCCAAATGATCCTGGCTCATCTTCTACGTGAGGAGATACTTGAGCAACGAATTCTTGACATTAACCACACCGTCTGCTAATCCCAAGATGGATTTCATGCACAAAAAGAAACCAAGAAAACCTGTTTTCCTTGTTGATGCGAGGATCTTCAGACCATCAACACATCTTCTGCACATAATTATACGCTTTCGTTGAATAAAATTTTAGGGTCAAGACAAACTATCTAAGCTCGGGAGGGTACGCTCCAAGGTTTTTCTTCTTTTCTGTGATACTAACCTTTTCATTAGCTCCTTAATAGTAACTCCAGAGAAAGTCGTTACTAACATACTCGTGCATTCATTATGTATGAGATTTTTCTCTTTTAATTCACTTACCACAGCAGCCAACGTGCTTACCTTTTTGTTTCCTCGCTGGGTTTTCTGCTGAGATGACTTCAGTCTTTTCTGTAAACTTTTAACTTTATGGTTAAGATAATTTATTTGATTTTTTAGTCGATGAATTTGCACATCACATTCACATGGTTGATTATTTTTAGAACTACCAGCCACACGTGCTTTTTTCGGAGATTTGCACAACTCATTTAAAATCTCACCAGAGAACTTTTGCTTACCTACAGCTGTTACGTTGATTTGACTAACAAAAATATGAAGTACTTTGAATATTTGTTGACGCCCGCGATAAACAAACAAAAAAGCGCGCGAAAATAGGAAGCCATCTTGAACGTTTGAAGTACGTTGAAAGTAACGTAAAGAAACGCGAAATATTGATGTTTTAAGTCGTAAAGGGTTGAGTTTGGTTTATGGTTTATAAAGTTTATTGAAGTAACAGTGGTTTGGACAAATGTAAGTGTAAAGAAATGCATTCTGTAACCTGAAAAATTGCACTTATAATGTAAACATAGTCGTAATTTTGTTTATTATTTTTCTTTGTTTATATAGCTTCAGATTGAATATATTTGCATACTTGTATCAAATATTAAATACTGAAACCAAACTACTGTGTATTGTGGTAAATTTTACGCGCCATCGGTCCACCTACTACTCTACTTACGCTAACTTCCCCACCTGCGTCGTTACTACTTATCTCCTGTAGGTATGTATTATCCAATAGCTGTTATTACAGTTCGGCAAGTCTGTCGTAAGATCCAGCGGTATCTGCTCAGAAAACACGCGGAAGCGAGGCTATCGGGTCAACAAACGACAGACGTATTGTTTTAGTAAACATTTATGCGATTTAGCTTCAAAAACGTTGCTCCTTTTTTTATATCGCGTTTTACAATAAAGCGTCAGCTCTCCTGTATCATGACAAGGCACTGTATATCTTATGGATGTGTCAACAGGAGCGATAAGCCAGAATGTACTGAATTATCGTGGCATTCTTTACCTATGAAAAACAAGAAATTGCTTCGACTCTGGTTGAAAAATATGAGACGAGAAAACACTCCAGTCACAAAGAATTCGTATCTATGTAGTGTTCATTTTGCCAAAGAATGTTTTCATAAAGCAATAGGCGGTACAAGAGTATATTTGAAACCAGGATCTGTTCCCACGATATTCAATTTTTCCGAAGCAAAGCATACAAGGATAAGGAAAGCGCCCCTCGATAGATCCAAGACGAAGTCATCTGTGAAATCTACGGCTAAAAGAAGCGCCAACGTTGTCGTTGATTTACATGAAAGTCAAGATCCTTCAGCTTATGAAAAAACTATAAACAAAGACACTTGTACTACCGACACTAACATTGTGAACATACTTGATGATGAATTACAGTATACCATAGACAACGATCGTATTGAACCACAGCAGCAGACGGAGAACGAACTCACTGGTAGCAATTATGAACACCTGCAAAGTGGACAGCTCCAGGGCATGGAAATCGAAGGAGAACGTGTCAAAGAGCTTCTTGAACATTGTATTGCTCAACTTGAGGTGAAACTCGAACAAGAACGGACAGTTAAAAAGACATTGGAACAAAAGCTTTCGAACAACACTTTCTGCGTCGATAATATAAAGAACAACGCAAAACTTTTTAAATTCTATTCTGGCTTTGAAAACTACGATGTTTTTAGCATGGTTCTCAACTTTCTCGGGAGAGAAGCAGCTTCCAAATTAAACTACAATAACAGAGATTTAAACAGAATGGATTGTACATTAAAACCCGGTCCTCAAAGAACTCTTTCAGTTGAAAACGAATTTTTTCTAGTTTTGTGTCGCTTTAAAGTTGGCCTACTAGAGGAAGATCTAGCTACGAGATTTGGAATATCCCAGAGCCTTGTTAGTAAAATTGTCATTACCTGGACCAAATTTATTTACTTCAGATTCAAGGAGTTGAACGTATTTCCAGATAGAGATATAATAGAGCTACACAAACCAACATGCTTCAAAGAAAAATACAAAGGGACTACAGTTATTATCGATGCAACAGAAATTTACATAGAAAAACCTTCAAATCCTGAAGCTCAACAGCTAACCTTCTCAAGCTATAAGAACAGTAATACACTCAAGGTGTTAATCGGTATCACCCCCAGTGGCAGCATTTGTTTTGTATCAGATCTGTTTGGTGGATCAATATCCGATAAAGACATCACCTTAAAGTCTGGATTTATTGAAAAACTTCAAAGAAATGATGAAGTCATGGCAGATAGAGGTTTCAATATTCAGGAGTTACCGGAAATTGTTGATAAAGGTGTCAAAGTCAACGTTCCCCCGTTCATGAATGAATCTGGTCAGTTTACTGAAAGTGAATTGTTGAGAACTCGACAGATTGCCACCCTCAGAATTCATGTTGAAAGGGCGATTGAACGAATCTAGAACTATCATGTACTTGATTTCATACCAGTAACGTTATGCAAAAATGGGCTGATTGACATGATATTTTTCGTATGTGCTATGTTTACCAATTTTTTACCTCCCCTTGTGAGTTAACTATTTACAGTCTGTTGTGACAGAAGTTGCTTTTAAACCCGAAATGGATCTAAAATACCCAATTTTTAATATTTTTCGTTTTTAAAGCCAAACTGAATGTTCTTTTAAAGCAATATTGCAATACTAATTTGCATGTTGTTTGCGGAATTCGCTATCGTTTGACAAGTTGTTGATTAAAATTTACCCTTGTATCCAATGCAGGTTCCTACAAAATTCTTTAATTTTGTTCCACAAAACTGAAGTATATGTATTTAAGCTGCAGTTTAAGTATTTCAAAAAAATTCTAAACGCTGTCTCGGCTGTGCGCCGGAACGCGAGTGTGTTTACAGTATAATTATGATTGCAAATTCCTCTGAGCGAGCAACTTGCAAACAATATTGCAACATGGCATCGCAATATTGCAATATTCCTCGCAAAAGAAGATCCGGTTTGGCTTTAATAAAAAAGCACCTGAAACTAAACTTGACACGGGTTATATTAGACACTCTGTCAGTCAGAAAACGCTACTACTTCGCCGAAGCATTGTAAACAATCTCGATATTTCTTCTCTATCAATCCGATGTCTTGTCAATTTCAATGTTAATTTCATTCCCAAAATAACTTTTTTCGTGAAAACGTTGAGTATTGAGTAATACACAAGTGTCAAAGAGCGTATAAAATTAAAAAAAAGTACCAACATTTTGCCATTTTAAAATCTTGAAAAATAGTCCGTGTGCTGTGGACCGAAATTGTTTAGTTTCGTTGCCGTCATCGCGGTGCTAAGATAACTTTATGCTATTTTATAGATTTCGATGTGCTTAATTCAAATTTTGTTGTTCCCACTCGCGTAAACCCGCAGTTTTTTTGTAAATGGTAATCGAAGTTACTGCGTTTCGGCCATTTTTGATTTGGCGGCACCTTTCATCTTACGGCATTTTAACATGAAGTATTCGAAGTCATATGGCACCGTAGGTTTATAAACAAACTCAGTTTCGTTCGATCTTTTTATTTCGACACGAATACAACCCCTTAAAAGACGGAATCAGCTATAAATCATGTAAGTTATTTTATGATCATTAAATAAGAGTAGATAATGTTTTTACAATTTTTCATATCACAGTATATGTATTGATATAAAAGTATTTATTACTGAAATGTATATCTTGTTAAAATATTCCATAATAGTACTATTGAACATTTTATATTAAACTACTTATTTACTGTATACGTGTATTTACAAGTTAAAAAATTTTGTCATCGCTTGACCATTCAGGAGATTTGTCAAACTCATTCTCACAGTTTGTGCAGTCAATACATTGGCACATATCATTACATGTGTTTAATGCTTTTTTGCAGGAGCACGGTTTGGTTGCACAACCTGTTTTACACTTACAACTTGCAAGCAAAGCATCTGGAGCACAGTTTCCATCCATCCACTGAATACTTATTTTGCCTTCTTGATATAATTTGCAACCATGGTTGACCGGGCTTGGGGCATCAATGCTACAAGCTTGTAGATTGCTGCTTGGTAATTGGCTCTCTGGAGATGCTTTAGAAGGCAATCATTATTTGGTGGCATAGAAGAATCAGAAAATTTTCCAAGTCGGACCATGTTGTACGGTAGAACATTGACACTGGATTCATTTTTTGCCTTGTGCGATTTTCATACAGCTGCTTCTATTTCCTTTTCGAACTGCTCATCAAAGGAAAATTCAGCTGCCACAGATGTTGGGTCATGCAATAGGATATTCTGTGAAGATACCTTACTGTAAACATGAAATGAGCTGGTTGAATCACATCCTAGAATACTTGACATCGCACAGCAATTAGGTGAAGAAAAATGTAGAGCATCAATTGGATTTCATCCACTTACCTGGAAATGTATGCATAACACATTCTTATATCATTTGCAGTGTGATCAAACTTGGTCACATGGACTTAGACAACACCACCTGTAAATACTTGAAACATTTAGAATAGGGAAGGGGTTGTATGAGTGCATCTGACTGAATCTGGTAAACGACTTGCATATATGGTCACTATTTCATTATCGTTCATGGCCATGTCTGAATAGGTCCATGCTCCACTCACAGGAATTTTTTTAGTAAAATGTGCAATAAAATGACATGTGTAGGGGAAAGGGATTAGTGTCCTTTCTTCAGTGAAGGGGGAGGGGGGTTGTACATAGTTCTCAAAGGTTACTCGTTTGGTAATTTCTAGGATGTGATTCAACCAGCTTATTTCATGGTTACAGTAAGGTATCTTCATAGAATATGCTATTGCATGACCCAACATCTGTGGCTGTATTAACCTCCCTGGGAGCTGAATTTTCCTTTGATGAGCAGTTCAAAAAGGAAATAGAAGCAGCTGTATGAAAATCGTACAAGGCAAAAAAAAGAATCCAGTGTCAATGTTCTACGGTACAACATGTTCCGAATTGGAAAATTTTCTGATTCTTCTATGCCACCAAATAAAGATTGCCTTCTAAAGCATCTCCAGAGAGCCAATTACCAAGCAGCAGTATGGAAGCAATCTACAAGCTTGTAGCATTGATGCCCCAAGCCCGGTCAACCATGGTTGGAAATTAAATCAAGAAGGCAAAATAAGTATTCAGTAGATAGATGGAAACTGTGCCCCAGATGCTTTGCTTGCAAATTGTAAGTGTAAAACAGGTTGTGCAACCAAACCGTGCTCCTGCAAAAAAGCATTAAACACACATAATGATATGTGCCAATGTATCGACTGCACAAACTGTGAGAATGAGCTCGACAAATCTCCTGAATGGTCAAGTGATGACGAAATTTTTTAACTTGTAAATACACTAAATAAGTAGTTTAATATAAAATGTTCAATAGTACCATTATGGAATATTTTAACAGGATATACATTTCAGTAATAAATACTGTTATACCAATATGTACACTGTGACATGAAAAATTGTAAAAACATTATTTACTCACTTTGAGCACTCGAATTGAGCACATCGAAATCTATAAAATAGCATAAAGTTATCTTAGCACCGCGATGACGGCAACGGAATTCGATTTCTAGCAACTTTTTCGATGCACAGCCCACGGACTAAAAAATAACAATGTGTTGTTTGTTTTGATTTAGACAATTGAAATGTGGATATCGTTTGACCCGGGTTAATTGCCTTGCGCAATTTATGTGTAACTTTCTTAAATGAGTACATTGCACTATGATCTTTTTATGGTATGAATTATTTTATATAAAATTAGGTGTACTATGTTATATTTTGAATAGATTGGATGGACATTTTAAGTTAATACATGAAAACAGCCAATGTCAATGAATGTCAACAAATGTCAATGAAAATGTTTGAAATGTATTTACTGTAAAACTTTACCCAACCTCGGAAGACCAAGTGCAATTCTTGGGTAAGCAATTTCTGTTGCAATGTACAAATCATAAAACTCTTCAAGTTTTGGCACATCAATGGTAGCAAACTCTTTGTCCTTCCTGATACAGTATATGATAATGTCTCTCAGATCAGACAAAACAAAATCCGCATATTCATATTCTGTACAATGTATAGTAGGGGTGTTTTTTGTTTGCAGTTAGGTTTCCACCATGCATTTTGAAAATGCCCCTCTTACAGACTGCCTCTGTTAGAGACATTTGATTAGGATTAGAAAATATTCTCTTGACTTCAACTACACATTTTTCAAGAACGACCCCATCAGGAGATGCGCCCAAGAAAGGACGGCTTAATGAAATTACGAATCCTACTTTATGTACTTTGCAACCCAGCTGGGTTTCATATAGTTTTAAAATTTTTCTTTCATCTTCAAGTCCTTGTTTCATTTTCTGACTCTGGAAGCTTGCCTTGTATTGTAGAATCTCCCTAATGGCTTTAGTGGGACTGGTTGAAGGTTTTTGTAGAGCTCTTTTACATTTGGAAGCTGTTATTCGATATTTTCTGTGCTGATTCCACAGCTTTGACTTACTTTGCTCTCGTGTTTTGATCTTAACCAAGTCTCTCTCGTCCTTAGAAACAAACAAATTTTGTTTTACTTTGTTTGCTCTTTAGTAAATTTCATCGAGCGAAGCTGGTTGAGTTTTTAGAGGAGAGATGATGTATTCAACATTTTTAGGCTTGTCACTGGACATTAGTTTTGAAAAACCACAATCCAAGGAAATAGTTTTAATATTATCCATTAGAGTTTGATTTGCTACTATTGTACTTGATTCTCTAAAATCAACAAACCTAGGATCATGGAGAGCTGTTTTCACTTTTGAATCTTTTCCATACACCTTTTTACTAAAGTCAATTTTGTACACCGATCTTGCATCTAATTTCTGTTTTCTGGGCTGATTCCAAGTCTGAAGTCTGTCAGTACATGTAAGGAATTCTCTGTTACTAGCACCAATTCTAACAAACTCTTCTAAAGCATAACATAATGCTGCAATATGCTTGCAACTAGCGAAAAGTGCTTTTCCTGCAGGGCAGGGATCACAGCTTGCGAAGGTAATTTCTCCAGAATTTTTCTCAGATGTAGCAAGAGAAAGTCGCATATTATATTTGAGATTCTTTTTCATTTCAGGCAAACATACACACCGGACGTGAAGCAAGTTTGCTCGCTCATCTAAAGCAACCTCAATCCCTTGAACATGACCATGTTTGAAAAGCCCGAATGCTTTGTTGTTCAAATTTTTGTAGTCTCTATTTCCTTCATGGTCACCCGCTGTTCGTTCGATGAAATAGTTCATTATGTTTTCGATAGTAAAACTAGGAAAACTGTCTTTTGTTTTTAGAAGCGGCTCCCAATTTGCAGTTTGTAGAAATTCTGTAGGTGTTTTCTTCGAAATGGCGAGACTAGGTGTATCGCAAACGTCAGTGCCACTAGGTCGCAAGTGCATATATTTGTCAATAAAATCGTTTTCCCATCCATTTTTCAAGTAGCAAACAACTCTGTAAATGTAAATAAAGCTGTATGAATCGAATGAATAATTAGTTTAACTCAGTTTTTAAGCTAAGAGAATAACGTTGCAATATTTACCTGTGAAGGAGCTTGCGTTTGGTTCCACTTGTTGACGCGCTCCCAGTCTTCGCTGTTCCGGTACGGTAAGATAACCATACTTGCAAATCTTCCTTTTTTAAATGACCTGGGCAAGTCCCATTTAATAACTGCAGTTTTTCGTCGGGAGTAAAGAAAGCAGATTTTGAAGAATCCATTAATTCCATTATATTGTAATTTGAGCACGCTTGTTTACTGATTTACATATAATAGACACAGTAATTATGTTCTTGCGATGACCCGATAGCCTCGCTTCCGCGTGTTTTCTGAACAGATACCGCTGGATCTTACGACAGACTTGCCGAACTGTAATAACAGCTATTGGACCAATTCAGAAATCTCTTCATTGGCCATCTGTAAACCTGATGCCTCATTACTTAAATTACTCTGGCTTGTTACTATTAATTGCATGGAACCAACGTTTTCATCAGACATACCATCTCTTCCGTTAGTTCCACCATCAGGACATAAAACTGCATTTTTTGGTACTTGCATTCTCATTCCTTTTCACTTGGAAAAGTATACAAATAGCAACTGAGGTAAATGTGTACATTAGGGCCATTTATACGAGTGAAAATAAGCCGTGGCTTAAATAAATAAGTCGAGAACGTCTGTATAAACGTACAATTTCTTTGCGACTAAAATAAGCCACGGCTAATTTTAGCCCAGGGTTCGGGCCTCGTCTTAAATTGGCCGCGGCCAATTTTAGGCGGGAAAACGTCGTAAAAACGCTTCATTCGCGACCAAGGCAAGTCTATTTATACGATGTTTATTAATATTATTTATTATCAGTTTAGTTTATTAATATGATGTTTGCGACCAAGGCAAGTCTGTTTATATGATGTGTTGTCCTATTTATACAAGTGTTCTGGGCTATTTTAATAAATTTAGTAAAACTGGCGTATAAAAAGCTGTGTTCTCGACTTATTTAAGCTGCAGCCTATTTAAGCCGCGGCTTATTTTCACTCGTATAAATGGCCCTATTGTGTAAATGTGTACGTGTCTCATTTGAGTGAGAGATACAATCTGTCACAAATGTAATTGCATCAAGTTGGGGGAGCGGTGGGAGAGGAAGATGTTGAATTCCCAAATTTTTGTGTTTTGTCAAAAAATACCTCCTCACCATGTAAATAAATTAATGGTGATATGAGAGAATTCCTATAGCTAATTAAGACTAACAAAGAACTGTCCTGACTATGAATGCAAATTGCATCAAATGACAGACAAGCTTAATCACAAACCTTAGAATATTGGAAGATTGTTGGCACGGCATGCGGCTTCAGTACCACTCTCTGCCCAGTTTTGCCCACCATGTCTGTGCAAAAATGATTCGAACAAATACGACTGCTGGCTTGAGAGATTATCTTTACTGGTGCATCCTTGTTTATGCTTTCAATCCATCTGGCATTCTGCTTTGGATTTTTGTTTGCATTTGGGAAGCTTAAATAAGTTTTACCCAAAATTTTAACCCAATGAAGTGAATGAGTGACAGAGTTCTTTTATGAATAAGTATTAATTTTTGTCTGTCATTGAGCAAATAAAGCAGGATATTTTGAGGGGTTTTAATTAGTGTCACCAGATGGATATTATAGTCAGGGAGCATGTGTAGTTCCATGGGATTTTCATGAAAAAAGCAAGCCACCTACACACGTAAAAACGCACAAGTTGCTACAGACCTGCAAACAAGTTGTAACAAGTCTGTTCACAAGTTGTTGACAAGATGTTTTCGCACTGCTTGTTTCGAAGTTGTTAGAACAAGTTTGGAACAAGCTGTTGACAAATTGTAACAAGCTTGATGGGACTATCAGACCTGTTACAAGATTGTTTCAACAAGACTGATAGACCATGACCAATATTGTTACAGCCTTGTGTTATCAATCTTGTAACAAACTTGCTACAACAGGATTGTATCAGAGTTGTTAGAACAACCTTGTAAGAAGTCTGATATTTTCGTCAAGCTTGTTACAAGTTGTCAACAAGTTTGGAACAACCTGTTGACAACTTTGGAACAAGCAGTGCGAACACATCTTGTTGGCAGCTTGTTGTTGCAACAAGTTGTGAGATTTTTACATGTGTATCCAGGAATATTAATTGGGCCCCAATGAGCATGAAAAATTTTGTCGGCAATTTTGCGACCTGCTCTGACGGCTGTCCCAGGGGGTGGACTGGGAGGACATTTTCGCCATTACTGAAAAATCAATTTTTCTCTATAACTTTTCGACTCTAAGGAAATCTTTCATTTTGATAGATCCTACCTCCCTAAACTACGAGTCAATGAGCACAAAGAAGCTATATTCAGGAGAGTGATGTGTTTGCTGGACCAAATTAGGTCCGCCATTAACGAAAATCGGATTTTTTACTCTGACTCAATGCAAATTGGACCAAGATCAAAAATGTGGGTTTCTACCTCCACAATTATATGGTCAATTAAGATGATAGTGCTAAATAAATCACTTCATCATGTTATTTTGTGTGTGAATTCAAAATTAGTTGATGGCAGACATCAACTGTCAGTAATCTGCAAAACCTTATCTTCATAAAAAATGCCTTAAAAGGGTTCTGTGATTCTTAAAACATTGGATATGATGAAATAAATACTAATCATTTATAAGCCAATGATCAGGGAGTTATCCAGCCCAAGAATCACGTTACTCTATAAACACTGAAGTTCTGAGGTTACTACTGAAGAATGATTATCTTCCTCGTAGATAGGCAGTTTACACAAGGCTCATCATCATCACCGCATGCGCAAAGATCAGTGCAGTTGAGCCCTGCCTTCCTACACTGACATCTGTTCGTTACACATCCCTTGGTGCAACGGCACTTGATGAGATGAAGAACAGCATCCGGGGCGGGTCGCTGCTGGGTCATCACTGGATACCTTCATGTGAATCAAAAGAAAAACCTCATAATTTGATATTTTTTGGTCACTTTTACGATGATATGCCTTAGATGAATTACCTTTCTCCAGAGTCCATCCAAAGTCTGCCGGTGAGAGAAGCCTTGGGTTTGGGATTATATCGTTCTTCCATACCATTGCTTGATAATGGGCACGTAACATCGCCTGTTTCAGGGCTGCCTTGGTAGGTGGCAATCTCTCAGACTTTGCCTCTTTCCTTTCGAATAAAAACCATCTAAGTTCATTGACACTACTGATGTGGGTGCCAGGCAAGTACAGCAAGCACACAAGCTTCTCTATGGCAGCCAAGGTTGAGGGTAGAGGCAGATCAATGCAGTCACTGTCAGCCTTTAAAAATGCTTTACAGCAAGCTAGCTTGCTTTTCTCAGCAAAGCTTCGTTCACATCGGCTCCACTCCACACATGAAAACCGAAACAGCTGTTATTCTAGCTAGACCAAGGGCACAGACTATGGAACAGAGGAGGATTTTTCGATGCCACTGTCCTCTGCCGTTCATGAATCCCATCATCCATCACATAGGTCTGCGTGCCGTCTCAGTGCCAATACAAACACATCAGTGTCTGGCAAGACGATGTCAATTCTTTTGGCTCATGACACAGTGGCATCTACAAGCGTGCAGCAGCAGTTTCGTGCCGGCCTCCTGGCTGCTGTCAAGGTATTGCATGTTTCTGTTTGTTCCTTTACATTTACTAGAGAGGCTCAGATTTTACTGCCGATGCCTCTACCGCTACCTTAATCTATCTTTTAGCCAATCAGATTTGTCGTACCTACCTGATTAACCAATCAAATTGCTTAAAAATCGGGAAAAGGTAGCGGTGGTGGAAGACTAGAGGAAGTCAAATCTGAACCTCTCTACTATCCCACGCCACCGTCACACGTAAATCCTCTTCACGGCCTTTCTCCAGCGTCTTAATGGCAAGGTACTCTGTAAGTTCTTTCTTGGTGTTAACATGTGCCAGAAGTCTTTTCATTGTTACCTATAAAATAAAAAGTTACAATCAGTTAATCTGAAGTCTAAAAATAAGTCTATAAAGAATTTAGTTTAAATGTTCTACTACCTTGGAGATCTGTATAATTCTGTAACAAACAGGATCTTGACCTCCTTGTCGCAAGACTCTAGTAGCTGTTTTGAGGGAGAGCGGCCTACCAAGGCAGCCCTGACACAGGCAATATTACGTGCCCATTACCAAGCAATGGTATGGAAGAACGACATAATCCCCCACTAAAGGCTTCCCTCACCGGCAGCCTTTGGATGGACTCTGGAGAAAGGTAGTTCATCTAAGGCATATCATCATGAAAGTGACCAAAATGATATCAAATTATACGGTTTTTCTTTTGATTCACATTAGTGGTATCCAGTGATGACCCGCCGCGGATGCTGTTCTTCATCTCATCAAGTGCCGTTGCACCAAGGGATGTGGAACAAACAAATGTCAGTGCAGGGAGGCAGGGCTCAACTGCACTGATCTTTGCACATGCGGTGATGATGACGAGCCTTGTGTAAACTGCCCATCTGACCCATCGTCTGAAGAGGAAGACGACGAGGAAGATACTTCGTGAAGATAATCATTCTTCAGTAGTAACCTCAGAACTTCGGTGTTTGTACCGTAGAATAACGTGAATCTTGGGTTGCACAACCTCTTGATCATTGGCTTGTAAATGATTAGTATTTATTTCATCATATCTAATGTTTTAGAATCACGGAACCCTTTTAACGCATTTTTTGTGAAGATAAGGTTTTTCAGATTACTGACAGTCGATGTCTGCCTTTAACCAATTTTCAATTCACGCACAAAATAACATGATGACGCATTATTATTTAGCATTATTACACGATTGACGTGGTTTTTTTTGTTGTTCATAGACCTTTATTTAGCATAATTGCTTGCAATTTTCATTTGCACGACTGTATACAAAACTTACACGACAATATATGGATATTGTCTTCCAACTCCAGGACAATATACAGATATTGACTTATAAACTCAGTAGATTATTTTCTTAAATTTCTTTTCTTTTTCTTCGCGTTTCAACTTTCATGTTATGACCTTGTGATAACATTCGGGAGTATTTTTACTTAAAATGCTTTGCTCTTCTACACTAATATCTAACAGAGACAGAGACTGAATTTTCCTTTGTTCATTGTTCAAACCTTGTCAATCGTGTAATAAGTCAGTTAATTATCGATAACCTCGGCCTGTATTTGGCTAAATGCCTTGGTTATCGGTAATTAACTCTTACTTATCATCTTAATTCACCATATAGTTGGGGAGGTAGAAACCCTCATTTTTTATCTTGGTCCAATTTGCATTGAGTCAAAGTGAAAAATCCAATTTTCGTTAATGGCGGACCTAATTAGCATGCATTTTGGTCCAGCAAACACATCACTGTCCCGAATATAGCTTCTTTGTGCTCATTGACCCCTAGTTTAGGGAGGTAGGATCTATCAAAATAAAAGATTTCCTTACAGTCGAAAAGTCAGAGAAAAATCGATTTTTCAGTAATGTCAAAAATGTCCTCCCACCACACGCCCTGTGACAGCTGTCGAAGCAGGTTGCAAAATTGCCGACAAAAAATTTTATGCTCATTGGGGCCCAATTAGCATTCCTAGGTAGGTGGCTTGCTTTTTTCACGAAAATCCCATGTGACTTAATTTCATGACATATGCTCCCTGACTATTATTTGATCATTATCTATAAGTTTAACAAAGATCTATTAGAAGTACAAATATGGTGATGTAAATGTATGAATTAAGTCAAATAATTGACTGTAGTGTTTCCTGTAATCTGTAGCAGAGGTTATACTTTTTTTACAAACAACATAAATAAAATGCAGGCATTATATAAAGCAGGACCCATAAATGCAAAAGGGGAGAACATTTTATTCCTTTAACTTGACTTGGACTTAGCTGGATTGGACTTCAAACTGTGAAGTTTTATGTATAGGATAATCTGGATAATTATTTTAGTTTTGATAATTTAAATGCGGATGTATCTACAATAAGATGAACAAGCCAGGACACTTATTGCATACATATCCTCGCTATTATCTTGCACAGATCTTTTACATAAGAAAATTTTGTTAATGAGCTGTACGTTTATAGACGCAAAACAGGTGAGAAGCAAATGAAGTAAATAAATGTTAAATGTGCATAATGTGCTCTTCATATAGAAACTCTCTTGATAAAAATTGTACTCTTGTAAAACTAGAGGCGGAGGCATCTCCATTGGTGTGGCAAACAATCATATAATTGTAAACAAAGTGAATATATCGAAGTGTCGTGCAACTGAGGTCCAATAGTATCCAAACTATTAGCGGTTCGCAGCCTTGCAATTAATATTTTTATGTTCACTTTTTACTAGAAGCGAATTACACATTCACTTTTTATACTGCAAATGAAAATGCATTATGTTTTTGTCTGTTTCGCATGTTTCTCTTCATTTTCAGTCACTATTTATATTTGACGCATATTTTTAAACATCTTATCCAGAAAAAAATGGTAGTTTAAAACCAACACCAGCATTTAAAAGAGTTTTATAGAGAATAGTATTTAACACAGCACAAAATGTGATATATTTTTTCTCCCATTTTTTTGTTTATTATTACTAAAGTAAAGTATGAAAACAAAGTTATAAAATGAACAAGTTGCCAGTCCCCAGGTCCCTGCGTTTTTTGGCGGTCACCGTAATGCATCATGGGATCGATAGGGGGCAAACAAATCATCAAATTTGCAAATTTTATTTGTTTCTCTTCCTTTATGTAAATTAGTCAAAGATAAATGCTCTAAATTTACATTTGTTTGCTTAAAATGGGCAATGGAAACCATTGTGCTGTTTGGGGATGTGACAATGACAGCAGGTACCAATTAAAACAGAAAATTTTACTGCATGTTTGGCGTGCTTAGATTTTACTCTCCTCAAAACCAGACAGACATTGTTAAATGGGGTGAACTTATTTCACGAAAACATTTTACAGTAACGAAGAATACAAAAGTTTGCTCTAACCATTTTAAACTCGGATATCGATGTCGAGCATCATGCCCTTATCCAACGCTACACATGAAAGGTTACAAAGATCAAGACAGTAAACAAAGCAAACGAGCACCACCTAGAGACAGAGTCGTAACAAATCACTGCAAACGAGAACGTCAAATGAAACGAAAAAGAGAGGAAACAAATGACGATGAATGTTTGGAACCAGATGAAACTGAAGCAAGAGAATTTGTAAAAGGTAAAGTAGATACCTGTGGCCTTAGCAGTACTGCGGATGTGAATATTGTACAACATTAAGACATGTATGTTTCACCAAATGATTCTGTAAATAATGATATGACCTCTGATGATGATAAGATTATTGACGACTTGACTGATGATGAAAATGATGCTGGTGATGTTAACCCAATCTTAATTAAGAGGGCAATGTTTATTGATCAAGCTACATGCAAGAAGAACTGATATCGTTACACTGGATTAACAAGAGAGAAATTGTTATTAGTATTTGGATTTGTGAAAGAAAAGGCGAAGTCAATTCGTTATTGGAGAGGAACAGTAGATACATGCCAGTCACAAAGCTGAAGAAGAAATTGCTCTAGAGCCCTTTCCTCATGGGAAGAATATGTACTAACCCTAGTGAGAACAAGAAAAGGTTTTGATGAAAGATTTTTAGCAGATACCTTTGGCATTTCACATGGCCAAGTGTCAAGAATATACAACACTTGGGCAACATTTCTGCCTCTTGAGCTTTCCCCCCTAGTTCCATGGCCCACCCAAGCCCAAATATCTGCCAAGTTGCCCAAACGGTTTGTCAAGTTTTCTAACGTACGTGTTATTGTGGACTGCATGGAACTATATATCTAAAAACCTCACCTGCCATCCAGTCAAAAAATTAGTTGGAGTAGCTACAAACATTCAAATACAGCCAAAGTTCTTGTTGGTATCACACCATGTGGGGTAATATCATGTGTCTAATTATGGTCTAGAACCATTTCAGATAAGCAGGGGCGTAGCCAGGGCCCTGACTTTGGGGGGGGGGTGAGCTCATTTAAGAGGTGTCGGGCGACATCCCCACCGAGGAAATTTAACATTCTATATAGGGTTTCTGAAATTCAAAAAAATAAGGGTTCCCCATTCTGGAAGTTTGGGCAAGTTTTTTGGTAAACTGGTCTTCTTTCTTTATCAGATAATCCCCCCAACAATTTTCTACCCGGATTTCAACGTTTTGAAAAAATGGTTTCTCGGATGATTGGGGGGGGGCGACCGCCCCCCTTGGCTACGCCCCTGCAGATAAGGAAATATTTAGACGGTCAGGAATAATACAAATGCTTCAAGAGGAAGATGGTGTCATGGCAGACAGGGTTTCTTGTGCATGATCTACTTGTCACCAAAAAGGTGCACCTTATTTGTCCAGCCTATTGTAAACGCATAAGATTATCAGTAAAAGGTGTAACGTATTCACGTAGAGTTGCAGCCTTGCGATCCCACGTTGAAAGGTACATTTTGAAACTGAAACTTTTTAGAATTCTTTCCGGAGTTATTCCCTTAAGCATGAAGTTAATGTTTGATCCTATTGTTAGGTTATGTGCTGCACTAGCAAACCTTGGGAAAAAATCCAGAAAATAGACTACAAATATAGAGTTAGACTTTGTTTGTTGTACCATTATTTCTATAGATCACCAAATTATATATATATTGCTTACAGTTAGCAAACTTATACAGTATTTACATGATTGACTTTTCATTGGGCAAAAAATTGTAGTAAATAATGCAAAAGTTGCATGGTTAAAGGGAAAAATGTAAGTCTCTGTTTCCTGAACAAAACTTAGTCTGATAATCCAGGGCTACTCCAACTGAAGACAATATTCCTAAAATAATTAAACATTAGCAATTCCATTAGCAAACTATTTCAGTAGCTCCACAAACATGTATGGTATGATGCGTTCAATATAAAATAATGATGCTTTTGCTGAAATATTGTTCGAAAACTCCTGATCAAAATGAATTTGAACAACATGAATACCTTTATTAGTATAGGTAACAAAATCACACACAGACAATCCAGTGACTGCCATAGCTGTTTGAACTTGATAGTAATGAAGGTGATTTTTATCAAGGTGATAAGTTCCATTGTCATTTACCTTTCCCCCAATACTATGGAAAAGAAAAGCACTTTTTGCATCCAGGTCTTTCCCAGTATACGGACATTTGAACTCAACTAGTGTACTCTTACAGCAGTTGCAATTCCTTATGCTATCTGGGGTTGCACCAATAAATGGAATACTGTTGCTTATCAACAGCCCTGGTTCTGTGAAATGCATGTTGGTGGGCCGACGTTTGTAACACTTAATGTAACACTCTCTTGCCTTACTTTCATTTTCAGTCCCGTACTGCATTGGTTTAGGAAGTGTTTCTGTGGATTGTTTTTGTTGTTCACAGACAAAGTTTTTATTGTTAAAGTGACATCAGTTTGAGGGGTTTTTTCTACAATGTTTGGTCTGGTACATAATGATTTGATTTTTTTGCTAGTGATTAGTAGATGCCTTATTGTATACCAGTTACTACTCTCATGTTTTGCAGCAGTTACCTTTGAGATTTCACTTCTTTCTTGTGGTGTGTAGGACCGTTTTTCCACAAATTCTTTGGCAAGTGCAAATACATTGGTTGCGATTTTCTTTCTATTTTCAGCAACAAAACGTTTTAGTTTTGACAAAATAGACAACTTTGAAAGACTTCTTTCAATTTTTATTTTACTCATTTTAACTGGTGGTAAGTAGTTCAAAATGGCTGCATCTGGGTCGATTTGTTGCAATTTTGTTGCAAAATCCATTTTATCCAGAAATGTAGGATCTGTCCTATTTTTAGGAGGCCTTGGGTCGAAAGAATCAATCCATGATTCATCATATGGTGTGATTTTTCTTTTTCTTGAACCAGTTGAGTGTGAAATTTTTATATCAAAAATAGGAACTGGGTCTTGGGTAGGTGCAGGTTGTAGGCCCCAATATGCAGGTACTGATGTCACTGACAAACGATTCCCAGAAAGAAAATCCTCCAGTGAAAACAAAGCTGCCCCCAGATGCCGGCATCCCTGATCTGCACCACCTTTACACTGACAAAATGCAGAGTAAATTGATCCCATTTTGTCTAGAATAAACCCAAGTCTATAACATCTTTTCCCTTCTGGGGTCTTGTCTTTCTGGGTTGGAAATACTTCTGCAACAACCACATGGAATGTTTCATCAGCATCATCAATGCTTTTCTGTTTTAATGACCTTACATAACCATCTAAAAAAAGGGAATAGTCCTCAAAAGACGGCGAAGATGACAAAGCCTTCTTGTCATAATCAGTTCTGCTCATGATGAGATGATTGAATATATCCAGCAGTCCAAATGGTGGTAAAGATGATAAGTCATTTGTTAGCTCAGTCATTTGGAAGGGATCAGGCACCTTGGTTCCATTAGGCAAAGTTGAACATCTTTCTAGGTGTGGTGTAAGGTTGTCATTATCAAAGTTAGGATCCACTTGTAAATCCATTTCAAATACAGCCTTGGCAAGGATTATCAGTTGAGCTCTATTATAGCTAGATGCAGGAACCCCTCTTTGTTGAACATACATCTTAAGTTGCTTAACATTCATGTTATCAAAATCAGAAACATCATTAGCAATAAGGAAATCTGACTGTTTCTCTGCTTGTTTGCTTGTACAGCAAGCAGACTCGAGATCTGTTTGTGCTTTTTTATGACTGAATGATTTCTTATTTGAAATTTTGTTTGCTTCACCTTGTTTAGTGTGTTGTTGCATGGCTATTTTTGTCTTGTCTATATTGTCACTGTGCTTAACATTTAATTTCAGACCAGTTGTCCTGTTTACCATAGAGGTTTGTTTTTGGATTGAGGGGGTTTCTGCTGGCTTGCTATCTGTTTCAAAATAGGCTTGATTTTGTGTGACTTTTGTTTTTTGTAATTTGCTAGTTGTCTTATGTTTTGTGCCAAGCTTTTCTGCCACTTCATTTTTTTTCACACTCTTAACAGGTTTTTTATCATTCATTTCATTTTGTTTGCATTGTCGTTTTGGGGAGGATTTGTTTGTTGCTCTACTGTTCTTAGTGTGTCTGTTGTTTTTCGTATCATGATGTGATGATTTTGCTGATGAGTTGGTTTTGTTTTTGTACATGCACACATACTCTTTGCTTACAGTGTCATTGTCTATAATAGTGTGATCACGGCTGTAACCATCCATATCAAGGTAAATAGTTGTGGTTTCAGGATGATTCTTTGGTTCAGGGCTCTCGCAACATGGGCCAGTTGGTACTAGCAAGTTAAAATAATTAGATAATGGATGCCAATCATTATAGCTAAGTGTAACTGAACACGTACAGTTCAATCGTGCAACTGACGATGGAAAAGGTACCTTTTCGTTAATGTCATGACGGAACAAAGGTTTAAATTTTAGCCATTTACCTGTCAATAACGAATATAGAAATATCTTTCTCCTTAGCAAGGTTGCACAGGCCATGATATCTAATGTTTCAGCCCACGTACCAACAACCTTACTCTTTCTCAGATGGGCCTCCACGTTCTCTGATTTAAACAAAAACGACTCAAAAGCAGTGGGATAAAGCTCAATAACGTTATTGATCATTGCTCTCAATTTTTCATCCAACGTTCATCCAAAGCGAAATAGGTCTATAAAAACAATTACCGTCTCCTGAAACGCATATTTCCTTTCTTCCCTCAGGAATACTGTTCGATTTCATTATTTTGACAAAGAAAATATGCAAATTTTAAGAGATATAAATTTTTAATGTATTTTTTCAATATTGTGAATTTTGTTTGCCCCCTATTGATCCTACAATCCATTACGGGGACCGCGCAAAAACATAGGGACCTGGGGACCGGCAACTCATTCATACTTACTGGTGTGAAGAAATATTTTCTCCTGCCAGAGCTCCATGACATGCGTATATGCAACAAAAGTATGGCATTTTTACGTGCGAGTTTTTTATTTTACAAAAAAGCAAAATCACGTATAGAGAGAGAAAGATGCGATGTTTTTGCAAAAAAGTTAGTAATTTCGGGAGGGGGAAGCCTCTGTGAAATCATTAGGATCGCGGTTGGTCAGTGGTAATTCGCACAAGAATAGTGGACCAGTTGTCATGGAGATGACATCAGCAAGGACCAAAATCTGCCATTTTTTCATCTTCAATTGCTTGACAGAAAGGAGCAAGTTCTCCAGTAATATTATTATAGCTCAGTGGGCACGAAATGCCGCAGTGGCCTCGTGGTTGAACGACTGTCTAGTTTTGGTTCAGTTGTGGATGAGTTCAAGGGCTGTTTGTATGAGAGCCGGGACGGACGTTTGCTGGGACGGGACGTTACTCGGGATCCCGGCATGTATATGTTTCCATATTATTTATCACGTTCTGTTTATACGAAGCCAGGACGTTCTTCGTCTCGCCTAGGCGGGATCTCGCTTTCAGCAACCGGGATCTCGGCTGAAGCGGGGCGTTTTTCCTCATATAAACGGTTTATCCCGGGTGATCGGGACGAAATTATGCTGACTTGCAATATTGAGATTCGGAAGACTGCCGGAAACAGTCGGAAGGGCGGACACATAACATAACATAAAAATGGCGGCCAAAAGAAATGCCTGTGGATAATGTTTTAAGCCAAGATCTGCCTCCAAAAAAAAACCAAGGCATATTCAGATTTAAAGATGAGCATATCTACAATTTAATGAGCTGCTTATTAAATTATAAAGTTAAGTGTGAATTCGATAACATCGACTTTGATGCGGACAAACATACTCAGTATACAAAAATCAGAGATGACATGGCCGATATCTATAGAGATGAAGAGGATCTGTTTGGGCCTTTGGAGAACGAGAAACCGGACAAAACCGCTACTAAGGAGGAAAAAGGGTTGTTTAATGACCGTAAGAAACTTGTAACTTGTGGATATAAGCGAATACAAGAAAAGATTAAAGACCTCAGACAGGGGTTCTCAAAAGCAATTGTTAATGGCACGTGCAGTGGTAGTGGCAAATTTGTATACGAACACTACGATAGACTGAAACAGATTTGGGGTGGTAGTCCTAATATGGAGCCACTTACATGTGGAATTGACGCTTCATCTGTCAACATGACTCAAATCGACGGCGACAATGCCGGCGAAAGCGAAGACGAAAATTTAGAAAACGAAACAGTTGACAACGACCAGTTATCTGGTATGTTTTAATATTCGACAGTTGTATTAAAGCATTATCCACATTCGAGGCATTTCTTTTGGCCGCCATTTTTATGTTATGTTATGTGTCCGCCCTTCCGACTGTTTCCGGCAGTCTTCCGAATCTCAATATTGCAAGTCAGCATAATTTCGTCCCGATCACCCGGGATAAACCGTTTATATGAGGAAAAACGCCCAGCTTCAGCTGGGATCCCGGTTGCTGAAAGCGAGATCCCGCCTAGGCGGGACGAGATAAAGAACGTCCCGGCTTCATATAAACAGAATGTGATAAATAATATGGAAACATATACATTTAACAAAAAATGTTTATACTTTGTAGTGTTAGACTCCATTCACATGGGACTGGATCCGTATGGTCACCATATCAATTTGACAAGTTTCAAGACGAATATGACTCTTAAATTTGTGATAATATTGCAGAACTCAATTAAAGCGTACCATGGAAAAAGTGGTATAAGTAAAATGTGACCGTAAAGTGACCGAACTAAATGTTGAGATCAACGGATCAGGTCTCGTGTGAACGGGGTCTTAAATAATTCTATACAGTCTGTATCTCAATACCCACAGTCTGAATTTCACCGTTTACGCATTGTAGGTCATGTCATTTATATAAGAAAATATCATTATGTGGCATCATCACATTTTTATTTGACAGTCAAAAATCTATATGCCCTATTATCTCTATATTGCCTAAAATCTTCTAATGATTATAAGAATTGAGAAGATTTTTGTTTTAAGAAAATTCTTATAAACATTCTTGTATGTATGTTTATAATAAATGTGTGACTTATATTTTGATTACAGAAGATGGTGATGTTGAAAGTGTCAAGGATATCACAGAAAATACAGATACAAAGACAAATAATACCACAAACAAGGACCATTGATGAAAAAAGAAAGCATCTCGAAAGACGTTTGTCAGCTGCACAGTGTGATGCTCTTCTATTGAATGAAGCCAAATAAGACAGGGCAGAGCGTAAAGAATTTCGTGAAATACTAAAGGTCTTGAATGAATCCTTTATCACTACTTTGAACAACATGAGTGAGTCAATGCGTGCTATTTGACAGTGCATTGTGTAAGTTCAACTTCCTATCATAATGCTTCACCACAACCACTTTACAAACTGCAACCAGATTGCCACATACCTCAACTACCACAGGCACAGCAGTATTTTCCTCCACAGCAGCTACCCTCCTCAAGTGATTTTATTGAACTTCAACCAGCAAACACTACCTTTCATCATAGAGAGACATATGGTTCGAGGTAATTTATATATTCTAGTAGCTTATGGTTATTAAATGATGGCTTTTAATGTGTTTAAGCCTTGTTTACGTTTTTATTCAGAATAGAAGTACCCAAATACCTGTAGTTATATTTTTATATAGCTCATTTTTGATTTTATTGCAACATCGGTAAAATATTTTAAAATTGTATGAAACGTGTGGGTTGAGTCATACTGATTATTTGAGTAAAAATATATTTCCTAGTCTATGTAGTTTGAGCCCACTACTATTAAATACAATTTTTTTACTATAATTGTAGGATTTTATTGCAACATTGGACGAGGCCATGTTAAGAAAACTTGCTATAAGAAGCCTACGGAGAGGGATTGGTAGCATGGACTACATAGAAACATTGCTGATAACAGAGGATGACCTTGATGAGGATGAAAATTTTGGTGAGTTCAGTAACACAGCAACTGATCAAGCAACTGGTTTAGCACTGGCAGGTAGTGAACCTAGCAACCAAGGTCCTATTCCTTCCAACACACAGAACTTAGATGATGTGGGGGATTCAGCATCAGGTGCTGTTCCAGATTGGTGCGTTTGTGGTAAATGTCATCCCATGCCACAAGAAGTCGAGAATAAGTGTTGTAAATTTAAAAAGTGCATAACACTTTCTTCTCCATTTGCAAAATTGTGCTTGGACCCTGATGTGGTAGAGCTATGTATAAGAAGTACAGGGGATATTAGAAATGACAGAGAAGACAAAAGCAGGGCTTTTCGAAAAGCAGCCTATAAACAATTTATACTTGCCCGCTATGGCCATCTTGGTATGGGAAACAGACGAGTCTGCCCTTCATGTATAGTAATGAGAATAAGGAAACAGTGGCCATCCATTACTGCAGTTTACATGGGGTATAGAGAACATTAGTGCTAACACTCAGACCAACAGTAAACTATGTATTTGTAAACATATATTTTCATAATGTGGCCTACACTAAAATGCACTAGCTAATGGTATATGTACTTAAAAGAATGGATTCATCAAATATTTTATTTCATGGCAAATTTAAATTTCGTTCATTTTCTCACAGTGCCACCTGTTTCAAGTATTAATTTTTCAGCAAATAATATCACATGCAACTAAGATTATGTCAATTAATACTTACTGAATGTGCCTGAGGGAAATAGTATGTTTTCTAGACCCGAGAAATGGCAAGCAGAAAAAAGCAGCAGTTGAGGTTCCATAAAAAGCTGTTTCCTAAGGTACGCACTCAATAACTATTATGTTATTTACTAAGTGTACCACAATTTATTATAAAATGTATGTTTAAATGAAACATTTCTTCCCAAAACAAAATCTTGGCTCTGTCAACTTGTTATTTACTGGTGAATATAAAGGAATGTCCATCACTCAGATGCATTGCTAATGGACAATCAAATTTCTTGACTATCACATGATATAAAAAAACTAGATTCATATTATTAATCTGACACTGCAGAGAACAATGAAAAATTCATTGTTATAAAGGGGGTTTGACCTCACATCTACATATTTTTTGTTGTTCTCTGCAGTGTCAGATTTATATGAAGCTAGTTTTTCATCTCTCCGAGGATGGTTGTGAAATAGAATTGAATCGTGTGATATGCTTTTGACTACCAAGAAGCAAGAAAAGTTTAACTTTGACGCTTAGAATATGATATTTGATTAAAAGTTGATCTTTAATTTGAATTTGCCTTGATACGAAACTTAATTTTTGTGTACATTCATTCATTCAATTGTTATACTAATAATCATAGAAGACCCAAAAATTTCAATTTAACAGTCAAAATATTTACATTCGATACAAATATGAAACTAAATTTGTGTGTACATGCAATTGTATTCAATTGTTATAATAAAAAATCTTAGAAGCCCAAAAAATTTCAATTCAAGAATTAAAATATTTACACTAGTTATATATAAAACTAATTTTTTTTGTACATTCAATTACTTGTACTAACAAATTTTAGAAGCCAAAAAAAAACAATTTGTAAGTAAAATATTTACATTTATAGATATACACTAGACTTGCCAACATTTTGAGTGACGTGGGGGATTTAAAGCTCTATAATATAGCTTTGCATTTTGAGGAAAGCTATAAAGGGTCATACGTTGCATCCTCGAGCTATGTTGATTGCTAACAAATATGCTTGGATTCAACAAAAAATGAACTTTTAGAAAATATTAACATATGCAATTGAAATGCTAAATAGAAATTGGCAGTTTAACATTTCCAAAAACTTTGCAGGAGATAAAATCAAGCCACAAATGTCAGACTCTCTCATGCAAATTGAGCAAGTTGGCATGCCTGATACACTGTCACTGCATTTTGAAATGGCAACAATTACTGTCACCAACGTTTATTGTTTTGTAAATCTGCTTCTTTGTGCAATGATTTCCTTAGTTGGTGGTGGTGGAACATGTGCAGTTGTTGGTGAGATAAGGGCAGGGTCACTCGTGTTCAGATCAACATGCTTTGTAACTGGCTCTGTGTCCATAGCTCTCCTCTTCATCATGTGGGAAATAAGAACTGGGATGTATTCATATCCTTTCTCTTGTTTCACTTTTTTAATGTCCCACTGCCGGGTTCTTGGATTGTATTTGCGCGTTATAATTTCGTCACCAGACTTAATTTTTTCCTGTGGGAGGTTTACATGGAAATTCCAGTCTATAGCCGTGAGTTGCCGTCTTGCTTTGTAAGTTTGATAACTAAAATTTAGTTAAAAACATTACATTCTGGGCTTTATTGAAGTTTAAAATATCTTTTTACTTGCTCAAAACTTACTTAAAAGGCACTCTCTTAGGAGTGTACACCAAACCAAGACTGTTTGCACACTCGATACTTCCAGTATGCCTACATCAAATCAAAAGCAAGAAAATGCTTATATACACTTTATCTTTGAGACATGTAGATTATACCATTAACAACTCAGACTTCTTGAAAGACACTAAGTCTGCCACCAACACTTTCACCTTACCTGAAACAGGTATAATACTTGAAACTATCAAGTAGTTGAGGGTTTAGAATAACTTTTGTAACTCTATAGTCTTTATCCCGACAATAAAAAAACGTAAGACTTTTATCATGGCTATCGTCATCATCCGCATGGTCGCATTGTCCCCCTAGCCATTGGTGCTCGTCACAGATGTGGTGCAATAAACCAATCCATTTGCCCTAAGTAAATATAAAAAATAACCATCCTGAGGTTTCAGCAATGCCATAATATAAGTACAGTTACTGTAATAGAATTAGACATATAATTTACTTTCATAAGTCTCAGTGCTTCTTTGTCAGTGGTGGTTTCATCTTGGCGGCATGCACTGGAGCAGTACCAGAAATGTCTGATGATGTGGGGAGACCAGTCTTTTATTTTCTGCATTTCTTTTGGTTTGCTTAACTAAAATAGACATCAGCATACTAAGCAAAAATATGTTAATTGGTCTGACAAAGAGATTCTAATATTGCTTTAAAATACTCACATACTGTAACATACTAACCTTTGTCAAACATTTTTTAATACTTTTTGACTTGTGTCGCGCATCCATGCTGTATATTATTTCTTTATATTTTGATTTTAAAATTAAAAAAGGTAACACATGATACTCATATATTTAATACAGTTCTATAAACTACAGAAACATCTGGATTATGATGATTGCAACAGACATTTTTGTTTGCTAACATACCCATTAATGCTTTTACAGAAGTGGAGGCATCAGTCACTAGCTCAACCACTTGAATTTCCTTAGTAAGGCGATCAAGACTTTGCTGCACTGCCTCTTTCTCCATATTTGTTGAAATTAGACCAACATGCCTCTTATCCAAGACTTCAATGTCAAATTTTACCTTATATCACTGGCTGCATCCCCCACACTATCATCACTGTCATTCTCCTCATGATCACTAAACATTGATACATTGCATACATTGGATATTGTGGAACTAGACATAAATAATTTGAGGTGCAGTCAATATATTTTTGCTATAGTCATTCACATGTAAACATGTATACTGCAATCAGTACCTCTCAAGGACAGTTGCATCAGATTGAGTAAAGCTTATATGTGCATTAATAGTTGCAACGCTACTGTTATCTACTTCATCTCCAATAATTAGGGATTCAGACAGAGATGGAAGCTGCAGTCTTTCCCCAGTTCTCAGTGGTGTGGACGTTTCTTGACCTTCAATAACTAAAAAACGTGCATATTTGTAACCAGCCCTGTTGAATTCATTTAGCCATTCAATTTAACATAGAAACCCCCCACCCCCCTATTTTAGTCTCCCTTATCAAAATCATCTTGGGGGCTGTTCATATGGGCCGGGCTAGCCCGCTTTGCCGGGCTGGTGCTATTTTTTCGGGCTCTCGCTTCGCATACTATTTACATATTATTTCGATATTGTGTTCACGCCGGGAGCTCATTGTGTTCTTGCCGGGAACTCGCTTGACAGTGGCGATATCTCGGCGTTGCCGGGCTCATATGAAGTATCGGAACGGGCCAGCCCGCTTTACCGGGCTGGAAATTATGTCACAGTGCATGCTCCACTCTCCTCGTGGTTGTTCATTTCAAAATGGCGTTCAAAACGAAAAAGAAGTATTTTCGCTGGAATACAGATATGGTCGAGAACCTAATTAATTGTTTATCTTCCTATAAAAGTTCGATGGAATACCGCAGCTTGGATTTCGACGCAGACAAACCAGCACAATACAAGTATTTAAGGATTGAAATGGCTAAGTTATATGGCAAGACGAAGAGTTATTTGGTCCTGTTTCACTGACTTTACCTAGTGAAAATACAGAGGAATTCAACGACGAGGAAAGAGAACAACTCAAGAAACAAGAAGCACACGAGAGAGAGCTAAATCAGCAAAGGATACCACTGCATAGTCGAAAAAGTTAAAGAAATACGACAAAATTTTTCAAAGGCAGTTGTACAAAGAACAAGAAGCGGCTGTGGAAAGTTTGTTTATGAATTTTATGACAAGTTAATGACAATATGGGGTGGTTCAGCTAATACTGAGCCACTTTCCTACGGTGTTCAAATTCATTAAATAATGAAGTTGGTGTGCAGAGTGATTCTGACTCAGAAGATCAAGATGAAAATGTAGATCATACAGGTAATACAAGTGTTATTGTTGCACCCAAAAAAAAAGCCAGCTGAGAATTCTGTCATCAAACTTATTGACAACAAATGCAAGCACCTCGAAAAAAATTTATCAGCAGCAGAAAGAGATAAAATTTCAATAGATGAAGCAAAAGAGGATCAAGAAGCTCGCCAAAATTTCATAGCTGTGATGAAAGATTCAAATGAAAGTTTCATGAAAGCTATGGCCACTATGAGCAAATCACTTTGTGATTTCGGGGCAGGGATCAGCCACTCAATAGAAATGCTTTGCCAATGCAACTGCAAACCGATCACACTCAGTTCCTCCAGCTGCACACTACCCAGTTAACCAGAACATTTTTAACCAAGGTTTACAATCCTATCATGTGCCACCAGCACCATGTCCAGCATATCAGTCAATGTACACTGGTGGAGAGACTGCAGCAAATGCTTCAAGTTCAATTGATGAACAAATTTCGTATGAAAACTTAAACTAGTTTATAATGAACCAATAGCTTGTAAAATAATCACTTGTGAAAAAAGTTATTGAATGACTGTTGATGTGCTTTAAAAGTTAAACAAAATTGGGTTGAAGAGGTTGTAAGTTTTCATATCTTTATTGTTATATTCACATTTTGTTGGCATGTGTAATCATATATCCAGTGGGTGTTAACATGATCCCTTTGTCTAGAATAGGATAAAAGGTGGATTAGTTTTGAAGTATAGAAATAAGCAGATAGCTTGTCAGTCTGAAAACAGAGCCTAAAATGTTTTTGATAAAATCCTGCTGTTAAACCCATTGAGCTGCAATGTGCCCATTTGTCTAATGCTGGATGATTTTATTCTCTGCAGCTTAATGCGTTAAGAAAATTATTACATCTGTTTAAAGTATATCTATACTATATATGAATGCAATGGAATTTACTAAATTATAAACCATGGCTTATTTCCATACAGCAAGATCACCCAGTCTCTCACCTTATTTTGCTAAGTGGAACTATGTGCAGTAAATAACATGCCTAATAGTAAAGTGTAAAATTCTAAATACTTTTATCTTGTTATTATTTGAGAACATTTTTGTAATTTATGATGCTCTTGTTGCACCAATGTTGTTAATTAATCAAAGAATCAGAACACAACTTTTGCTACAGTGTCATTACCTTTGTATCTTGGAAGCCAGCATTATAGTGTTAGGTGATCAGGAAGACATGTGCGAATATGTGAGGTTAGAATCTTGCGAATAATGTCACCTTCATCACTAGTAGAGGAGTACACTGGATCTGGTAAGTTCTTATGTTCTTCCTCATTTGCTCTAATTATTTCAACTTGCCTTCGTACTAACTCATGATCAACATCTGTTTTGTGCAGCTCACAAAAATTATGTAGTGTAAAACAGGCATAAACAACCACAGGAATTGTTTCTAGTTTTAAGTCCAGTCTCCTGCTCCGGATTGACCATCTTGCCTTGAGCCTCCTAAAGGCACATTCAATTGGATTTCTTGCTGATCTAAGCAGCTGATTTAATACTACTTGTTCATTTGTTTTACAGCTCTCATATTCCTTTTGACAGAATGGTGTTAAGGGGTATGCCGGGTCGCCTATCAAGTAGTTTGGAACAAGGTTACAACCAGGAATTACAGATTGAAAAATCCCAGGCAGGTTGCCACTCTGCAACTTGTGGTTTAGATATGAATTAGAAAATACTTTTGCATCATGTGTGCACTCCCTGGCCACAAACACTCCACATCCATGAATAAACCTTTATAGTCACAAACAGCTTGAACGTTGAGGTAATAAAACTGTTTGTAACAAAAGTAATCCTGGGAGTTTTTTATTGGGCGTTGAATTGGGACGTGTGTTCCGTCTTTACATCCAAATGCTTGAACCATGCCAAACTTTGCTTCAAATTCTGACACTTTTCTCCTCATTTCCTCTTCATCTTGCGGCAAGTGAATGTATCTTGGACCTAGGTACTTTGTAATTGACTCGCACACTTCAGCAATGATAACAGAAGCGGTGTTTAATGCAATACCAAATGTGTTTGCCGTCATTCCTAAAGAACCAGTATCTTTCAAGTATTACAAAGTTATTGCCAGTTTTTTGTCAGTTGACAGAACTCTGTAATTAGGTGATGACAGATTCGGTGAGATATACGGGAGAAGTTGTTCGGTTAGATTCATGAACTCCTCTCTCGTAAGTCGGAAATTTTTCTTCCAAGTTTCTTCTGGAGTTGCTCCACTGATCATGTTTCGGCACCATTGCTCCGTTCGGCCTGGCTTAAACCAGCATCCTCTGTTACGCCTCATTAGTCGCCTTTGTCTAGCGATTTTCAACTTACGATACAGTGCAGATCGTTTTCTCGTCATGAAAGCCATTAAGCAATCATTTCTGTGTTTGAGATATATTTGGCAAGCCACAAGAAAGCCTTGAAACTGAAATATTGCCGCAAATAAAGTGCCGGCAATTGCGGGCAGTAACATTTTGACTACCCTCTTGCTTGATGTAAACAACTTTGAATTTCCCGCCACAGCACGCGTAAGTTAATTACCGACCGTTGGCCAAGCTAGCCCGCCTCATATGAAGGAAATGAAAAACTAGCCCGGTAAAGCAGGCTAGCCTGGCAAAGCGGGCTAGCTCGGCCCATATGAACAGCCCCTTAGGATACAAAACATTTCAACCCTCTTCCACAGTTGCCAACTTGGTGGAAAATTTTGCTGAAGATTCCAATAAAACAAGAACCCCCAACCAAAACAATTAAGCCTATGCAGTGGATTGAAATTTGACATATTTTGACTTTGACTTATCACGTATCCTACATGCACCTTTATCACTCACAATGAATCCAGTATCAGGATGAATTCTGATATCACGAATGTGAAAAATATTGATTATGTTTGTATTCTTATTCATTATGTATGCTGAGTTAAAAACAACCTCTCTTCCCCACTGTGCAATATTCAAAAGAATAAAATATAAATATTAATCTTCCTTGGCAAATAATGAAGCTGTCGTTCAAAAATGTGTTTCACTATACATATTTTAAACTTAATACACGATTTCCTTTCTTGCTATCAGGGTTGCCAGATCACTGCATTTTTGAGGCCAAATCGTCATTAGTGCAGTCAAGTAAACAAAGAAAACAAAAGGCAAGTACAAAGAAAAACAAAAGGCAAGTACAAAGAAAAACAAAGAGCATTGTTGAAGATTTGGCCTCAAAAATGCAGTGATCTGGCAACCCTGCTTGCTATACAAGTTTCAAAATCGCTAAACTAAAATCTATCTCACTAAACAAGTTTTCATCTCACTAAGCATATTTTCATCCTCACTACACAAATTTTTATCTCACTAGACAAATATTCGTCTCGCTAAACAAATTTTCATCCGACTAAACAAATTTCCATCCCATCAGACAAATTTTTATTTCGCTAGACAAATTTGCATCTCGCTGGACAAATCTCCATCTCACTAGACAAATTTTTATCTCACTACACAAATTTCTATCTCACTAGACAAATATTTATCTCACTAGACAAATTTCATCTTACTACACAAATTTCCATCTCACTAGACAAATTTCATCTTACTAGACAAATTTTTATCTCGCCAGACAAATTTTCATCCCACTACACAAATTTTTATCCCACTACACAAATGCAACCTTCATAGGCTGGTTTTCACTCGTTTCCATCCATCTAACTGACATAACGTCATTTTCTCAATTTTTAAAGTTGATTCTTTTCGGATTTTCTTGAATAATTTGGTTGGTGTTAGGAGAGGAGTTAGGGTTAGGGGTTAGAGAAGGGGATAAGAATAGCTCATTACCAGGAGCACAGTTAATAGACTAAGAGTGAAAGAGGCACAGATCAATCTTGACTGAAGGGGGGGGGGGGGCAAAATGGTTGAGTGGGGGCTTTGCTTCCCCCCTTTACCACTTGCTTTGTTAAAGCCTTGTACATATCAATGCTCAATTGGGCATATTATTTCTAAGCAGAAGATATACCAGCAGAAGTTTTTGAGTCCTCGCTTAATCAAGGCAATTTCTTGCAAGTAAATTACATGCATCACATTTTGAGGCCGGTTCTTTGGATTTTTAAGACCCAAGGAAATTTTAAGGCAAAATTTTGGCTAAATCAAGAAAATTTGAATGGAAACACTGCTGCTCGAGAGCACATTTTCCGATTGTGTTCAATGATCGAGAAATCACAAACTTTTGCATTGCAAATGGCAAATTTCATGTTGAATGATGTTAATAAGTCATGTTTTGCAAATTTTGCGGTTCTTGGCTGCAAAAAACGTACAAATGTTGTCCGAGATGTGCTGCAAAAGTTCTGGAAGGCGGCTGTGACCAGTCCATGAAACCGCCAACTGATGATGACAAATCTTGTGGCAATGGCAAACACAATGTAGTATCTGTGTCAACTCCTATAAACGACCCCAAAAGGCCATGTTCTTTTGTGGATTATGCACCAGACATTTGAAATCCCCGCACCCCCCCTCCCACCTCGGGAATGTGCGGGGCATTCACTTTATCCATATGTGAAAGTCGGCGATATACCCTGCCACCAGAGCAAAACAATACGGTGATTTCCCCTGCCCTCGGAGTATTGACCTCGCTCTTTAACAAAACAACTGGAATCAGAAGAGATTTCAGTCGAATACAAAGTTCATAGCACAACTCATTTCAAATTTAATTTCAAAAGTACCTTTAATATTGTAGAAATTTTACAATCATTTAAAGCTCAACGTGATTCGGACCGTGTATCCTAGGAAACAGGAATTTACGCGTTGTTATTGATCACTCTTCGCGAGGCGTGACCAATCACAATGCGTAAATTCCTAGGAAACGGGAATTTACGCATTGTGATTGGTCACTCCTCGCGAAGAGGACCAATAACAATGCGTAAATTCCTGTTTCCTAGGATACACGGTCCGGATCACAATTTATGCATAAGGTCTATTACCAACACAACCTCTAGATATACCTGGCAAGTTGTTTAATAAAGCCCTGGGTAAGCTATGGTCAATTTAAATCAAGTAGAGAAGATAAGAAACAGGTTTCAATGTACCGTAAACCTCTGAATATAAGCCCCCGAACATAAACCCCCGTTTATAAGCCCATCTCACATTATGGGTAGATGTCCGTCGTGATTGTGTCTGAAGGCATTACAAAAGACGTTTTGGCCCATAAAAAAGCACGAATACACAGATAATCTAAATTCTTAACACGATAATGTTCTTTTTGGGTATACCTGATTGTTTTTTCTTTATTTTCGTTTTTGCAAAAACATAAAATGTTGTCCATGTATAAGCATTCTGTCTATAAGTCCCTCATGTATAAGCCCATCAAAAAAGGCTTATGAAATTATATAAGGCCCAGGGCTTATATTCTGAGATTTACGGTAATTTCAAATCCTTCACTGTCAACCGTCAGGCTGTTTTGAAGGGAGTTTTCAAATTGAATGAAGTTTGGAATGAACTTGAAGAAAGTATACGTTACCCAAAGCATAACTTATGACTTTAAAAAAATGTCTGCAGACATGCTAAAACTTAACAATCTAGGTAAAAACATTGCAACTGCTTCTAAAATTGTTCTCCGTTAATAAAAACAATCAATAATGTCTATTTCTTCTTTTTTCTCTTCTCATGACGCACTAGTTTGCAATCTATAAAAAGTACAAAAGAGGTTTAATTCTTTAAAACGCATAACAGCAAATGCCATTGAAATTGAAACATACCAGTCACATAATGAATCTAATACAATACATAATTATATAATTTTTACTTTAATATTTGCGTAGTAATAGTACTTTATAGGGCAATTCCATGTAACAGACATTACACAATTTTACAACAATCAAAATGAACAATGTTTTTTTAAAATACGTTTTCTGGTAATTAACCAAAAAAATTAACATTCTTATCCATAAAAGATTCAAGAATGCATTTCTACAAGACAATTGTTGAATAATTTTATGATTTCAGAAATTTGAAGAAATTTATCAATGTAACGGACATTTCACCAGAAATGACATATGCTCATCTGCAATCACACAAACCTGATAATCATCTCAACTAAATATGGGTTCATATAAAATGCCATCATCTGCACAAACTACTTGCATTACTTTGACACATTTGGAAACATTATTAATCAAAACACATTTTATTATTGAATAAATTATAAATTTTCACATAACAGACATTACATGAACTTTGTAACGGACATTACACTTTTGTCCCATACCATTAAAAGTAGTAAAACAGTGTAGCAAAATATTTCCTTGGCACTTTTTATATTCTTTGCACAACAATTTGGACATTTAAATAAACAAACAGGTAAAATATCAATAACTGATGTTCTATTTACATGTAACTATTCCAGTCTGCTCTACCTGATAGTACCTGTTACTCCTGTTAGCCACTTTGAGATCGGTACTGTACATCACTCAGTAGTTTTAACACTCCCATCTGCTATTCATTGCTTCAATTTTAAAAGTTCCACGATTATTGATGGGTTCTGGAAATGGAATCTTTTGAATGATATCCTGAGGCAGATAATCAATCTCATCAGGTTTAGTTGGCCACCTCCATCCACCAGCACACTTTTGAAACACTTTGATTCGAGCACCTTCTGAATATACCTTGGTCACCTGGCCTGGGAATAACTCTCCTTCATACTGACAAATGACAAAATCTCCTATATCAACTGCAGCTGGTGGTGCATGCTTCTTGCATGCACTCTCATACCACTCTTCTAACTCAGAGTCATCAGTTTCATCACTGATTTCAGAAATTTCATCATCAGGGTCAGTTTCCCCTTGGACTTCAACCTTGCTACTGAACTCCTTGCACTTGATGGAACCATTTGCCAAAACTGAGACAGAATGCATCTTCTTGATTGACTTGACAGGCTTATAAGATGTAAAGGCACTGTCAGGTTCCATTTCTCTTGCAGATGCTTCAATAACCTTGGCTGACACTGGAATTACATCAATCTTTCCCTCTTTCTTCATGGCAACATTGGAGAAGTCGTCCAATGTGTTTACCACAGCTTGTCGGCTAAGAGTTTCCAGCCACACATTTCTTTTCACCGTCCCTCCTACTCCATCCACTGCTCCTTTTCCATGGGAGGTTGCAAAGAAGTTCCAGTTGAGACTACCAAGGTGGTGCCTCTTACATAGGGAAGGCAGATAATTGAAAATATATTTATTCTTGAATTGGGATGAAGGCCCATCTGAGAAAATATCAGCCTTCTTGATTCCATTTTCAGTAGTTAACTTGGACAGCACTTTATCCATGAAAACACAAACACTTGTTTTGTCATGGTCAAGATCATCACTGACAAAGCTCTTCTTCTCTTTCTGCAACCATGCACAAACAGTGAAAATAGTCAGTTGGTTTTGATTCCAGTAGGCTGACTGAACCTCTCCCTGGTGTTGTAAGGTATAATTCTCACTAAAATCTACTTGAATCACTGAACTTTCACTGGAAATGCTCACTAGTTTATTTTGAAAATAATTGCTTTGTTCTCGTTTAATGAAAACATGCTATAGAAACTCTGGCAATTTCTCTGTCAGGCTTTCAATTGCTTCGAGTACTGTCCCTGATCTAAAACATTTCGTCAGCCTCTTCTTTATTGGTGATTTTTCATTTTCTCTTGCACTTTTTCTTTTATGGCTTGGCTCATACTGCCCTTCTTCTCTTGCCCACTCATACCAGAATATTTCTTGATTCAGTTCTGTTCCTTGAAATTCACTGTTAAACCATGTCGATGTCTTCTGTGAGCATACATCACAGTTCCCACTCATACACTTCTCCAAATAGGGTAAACACACAAAATTTGAAACAAAATCACTTGAGTACGTTGGGAAAGCAGGTATGGCTTTGTGAATAGCTTCACACAGAAGGTAAATATTCTCATGATACATACAAAGACAAGCGTCTTTGGGAGTTTCTGACTTGTGAAGTACATTTACTGGCTTAAGTTCTGCAAATTTTGACTTGCCTATCTTTAGTTGAGGGTTTTCAAGCTTGAAGAGTGAGTGAGTCTCTTTTACTGTGTAATACATGTGCCTTTTCTGGAGCTTCACTTTATCCTGCTTTTTCCACACCGTAACATAGTCTTTTTTGCCAGGGGCTTGTCTCGAGATATCATCACGACAATAAAATTCTTCAACTTTTTTTATTGTTTCCTCACTGCTCACATGTTTTGCTCTTACACTTGATTTGATAAGCCCCTCCCTTTCTGCAAGTTTTGTTACAACCACTTTTTTCTTTCTTGGACTGCCAGGCAAAGATTTGACAGCCCTAGAAACTGCTTTTCCAAGAGATCTCTTTGATTTGTATGGTGTTTGGGGTTCTCCTTCATTTAAATCAAGTTTTTTTTAGCCCTGCACTTTGAAACCCTTTCTCTATTCAGCTTATTTCTATGGGCTGGTCGTCGTCTTTGAAACCCTTTCGTCGTCGTCGTCGTCGTCGTCGTCGTCGTCGTCGTCGTCGTCGTCGTCGTCGTCGTCGTCGTCGTCGTCGTCGTCGTCGTCGTCGTCGTCGTCGTCGTCGTCGTCGTCGTCGTCGTCGTCGTCGTCGTCGTCGTCGTCGTCGTCGTCGTCGTCGTCGTCGTCGTCGTCGTCGTCGTCGTCGTCGTCGTCGTCGTCGTCGTCGTCGTCGTCGTCGTCGTCGTCGTCGTCGTCGTCGTCGTCGTCGTCGTCGTCGTCGTCGTCGTCGTCGTCGTCGTCGTCGTCGTCGTCGTCGTCGTCGTCGTCGTCGTCGTCGTCGTCGTCGTCGTCGTCGTCGTCGTCGTCGTCGTCGTCGTCGTCGTCGTCGTCGTCGTCGTCGTCGTCGTCGTCGTCGTCGTCGTCGTCGTCGTCGTCGTCGTCGTCGTCGTCGTCGTCGTCGTCGTCGTCGTCGTCGTCGTCGTCGTCGTCGTCGTCGTCGTCGTCGTCGTCGTCGTCGTCGTCGTCGTCGTCGTCGTCGTCGTCGTCGTCGTCGTCGTCGTCGTCGTCGTCGTCGTCGTCGTCGTCGTCGTCGTCGTCGTCGTCGTCGTCGTCGTCGTCGTCGTCGTCGTCGTCGTCGTCGTCGTCGTCGTCGTCGTCGTCGTCGTCGTCGTCGTCGTCGTCGTCGTCGTCGTCGTCGTCGTCGTCGTCGTCGTCGTCGTCGTCGTCGTCGTCGTCGTCGTCGTCGTCGTCGTCGTCGTCGTCGTCGTCGTCGTCGTCGTCGTCGTCGTCGTCGTCGTCGTCGTCGTCGTCGTCGTCGTCGTCGTCGTCGTCGTCGTCGTCGTCGTCGTCGTCGTCGTCGTCGTCGTCGTCGTCGTCGTCGTCGTCGTCGTCGTCGTCGTCGTCGTCGTCGTCGTCGTCGTCGTCGTCGTCGTCGTCGTCGTCGTCGTCGTCGTCGTCGTCGTCGTCGTCGTCGTCGTCGTCGTCGTCGTCGTCGTCGTCGTCGTCGTCGTCGTCGTCGTCGTCGTCGTCGTCGTCGTCGTCGTCGTCGTCGTCGTCGTCGTCGTCGTCGTCGTCGTCGTCGTCGTCGTCGTCGTCGTCGTCGTCGTCGTCGTCGTCGTCGTCGTCGTCGTCGTCGTCGTCGTCGTCGTCGTCGTCGTCGTCGTCGTCGTCGTCGTCGTCGTCGTCGTCGTCGTCGTCGTCGTCGTCGTCGTCGTCGTCGTCGTCGTCGTCGTCGTCGTCGTCGTCGTCGTCGTCGTCGTCGTCGTCGTCGTCGTCGTCGTCGTCGTCGTCGTCGTCGTCGTCGTCGTCGTCGTCGTCGTCGTCGTCGTCGTCGTCGTCGTCGTCGTCGTCGTCGTCGTCGTCGTCGTCGTCGTCGTCGTCGTCGTCGTCGTCGTCGTCGTCGTCGTCGTCGTCGTCGTCGTCGTCGTCGTCGTCGTCGTCGTCGTCGTCGTCGTCGTCGTCGTCGTCGTCGTCGTCGTCGTCGTCGTCGTCGTCGTCGTCGTCGTCGTCGTCGTCGTCGTCGTCGTCGTCGTCGTCGTCGTCGTCGTCGTCGTCGTCGTCGTCGTCGTCGTCGTCGTCGTCGTCGTCGTCGTCGTCGTCGTCGTCGTCGTCGTCGTCGTCGTCGTCGTCGTCGTCGTCGTCGTCGTCGTCGTCGTCGTCGTCGTCGTCGTCGTCGTCGTCGTCGTCGTCGTCGTCGTCGTCGTCGTCGTCGTCGTCGTCGTCGTCGTCGTCGTCGTCGTCGTCGTCGTCGTCGTCGTCGTCGTCGTCGTCGTCGTCGTCGTCGTCGTCGTCGTCGTCGTCGTCGTCGTCGTCGTCGTCGTCGTCGTCGTCGTCGTCGTCGTCGTCGTCGTCGTCGTCGTCGTCGTCGTCGTCGTCGTCGTCGTCGTCGTCGTCGTCGTCGTCGTCGTCGTCGTCGTCGTCGTCGTCGTCGTCGTCGTCGTCGTCGTCGTCGTCGTCGTCGTCGTCGTCGTCGTCGTCGTCGTCGTCGTCGTCGTCGTCGTCGTCGTCGTCGTCGTCGTCGTCGTCGTCGTCGTCGTCGTCGTCGTCGTCGTCGTCGTCGTCGTCGTCGTCGTCGTCGTCGTCGTCGTCGTCGTCGTCGTCGTCGTCGTCGTCGTCGTCGTCGTCGTCGTCGTCGTCGTCGTCGTCGTCGTCGTCGTCGTCGTCGTCGTCGTCGTCGTCGTCGTCGTCGTCGTCGTCGTCGTCGTCGTCGTCGTCGTCGTCGTCGTCGTCGTCGTCGTCGTCGTCGTCGTCGTCGTCGTCGTCGTCGTCGTCGTCGTCGTCGTCGTCGTCGTCGTCGTCGTCGTCGTCGTCGTCGTCGTCGTCGTCGTCGTCGTCGTCGTCGTCGTCGTCGTCGTCGTCGTCGTCGTCGTCGTCGTCGTCGTCGTCGTCGTCGTCGTCGTCGTCGTCGTCGTCGTCGTCGTCGTCGTCGTCGTCGTCGTCGTCGTCGTCGTCGTCGTCGTCGTCGTCGTCGTCGTCGTCGTCGTCGTCGTCGTCGTCGTCGTCGTCGTCGTCGTCGTCGTCGTCGTCGTCGTCGTCGTCGTCGTCGTCGTCGTCGTCGTCGTCGTCGTCGTCGTCGTCGTCGTCGTCGTCGTCGTCGTCGTCGTCGTCGTCGTCGTCGTCGTCGTCGTCGTCGTCGTCGTCGTCGTCGTCGTCGTCGTCGTCGTCGTCGTCGTCGTCGTCGTCGTCGTCGTCGTCGTCGTCGTCGTCGTCGTCGTCGTCGTCGTCGTCGTCGTCGTCGTCGTCGTCGTCGTCGTCGTCGTCGTCGTCGTCGTCGTCGTCGTCGTCGTCGTCGTCGTCGTCGTCGTCGTCGTCGTCGTCGTACCAGCAAAAATACATATTTTGGTGAAACTGATTTAACCATGTGGTCATTCCTGACTTGCCATATTTCACTGAAGTACCTGAACTGAGTTGGGTTTGTATTTTCTAGTTCTTTCTTAGCTTTTGCAGAACCATTCAAGAAGGTCAATAGTTGCGGTCTGCATTCTTGAAGATAGGTGGAATAAACATCAGTTGCACCTTTCAACAGTTTGATGTCAGTGTCACCACATGGTGCACCATTGACTCTATTAATATAGACATCCGTTGCTGCACTCATATTCTCGCGTAATTTCTCTACGTCTAATCCCTTTTCCCTGTAGTTATTTCCAGTTAGGGTTGATGGTATAAACAGGTGACTATGCGCCAACGCAAGGCAGCCGTTTTGAAGTTCTACTCTATTTAAATAGCTGCCGCCGCTATGGCGAGTGGAAACAAAGGTACACGTCTTGCCGCTTACAACGTGCCTTTCAGTCCACAGAAACTGAGCTTCTACTCCATTTCCGTCCACACGAATGCAATCTTTATTCCTCATATGATGGCAAAATGCGTCATTGTTTTCCAACATTTTTAGGTCTGGAGCATGCTGTGCTGGATTTTTTTGAAAATTAACCTGATCTTTCACTACTCCTATACAGGCTTGAGGGGTAGTGTTAGATTCCATGATGTGATATGAAGTTGTTTGCAGGATGGAACTATACTTTTTAACATAATCAACTCTTGTCGTTGTTTCAGCACCTTCACATAATACCCCCGTCCCTTGTGAGTATATGTAGTATCTAGCCGAAACCCCGCTTGATCGTCTTGGTTAATCAACACCTTGTTACGACCGTCTAAAAGCTGCAAAACATCCAACTCTTTGTAGAAAGCACAATTCCAGTGTGCATCAGGGTTATATTTAACATTGAAACCCTAACCTGATCTACGACACGTAACCTTAGCGATTCCTTTGTACCGTTTTGCCGAGAGTTTCCTTATACCATAGCTTATCTTGCTTGTGTTGTACTTCTCACGAAGATGTTTTTGAATTCTTCTGTATGATACCTTTGGCCCACGTCATCTGTTTCCATCAAATGTAGTTACCCCCGTCCTTCTCCATGCATCTGCTCTGCACCTTTTGCTTCTTACGTATGCTTCTGCTTCTATGTTAGGGAATTCCTTGACAATAGCTGAGACTCTTTGGCAGCTTCCTCTTCAACAAGCAATTTTCAGCAATTTCTTTTGCAAGTTTTTGTTTTGTTTGACATTGAAGGATACGCCTCTGTTTCTTAATCATTTTAAGCCCCTCTACACAATTGAGCTGGGTCACAGAAAGCCATTTTTCTGGATCATCACTTTCCGAATCTGTGACAACATCAAGATCCTAGTTTACCGGTGATGTTAATTCAGTTTGCTGTAAATATGCTTGTCTTGACTGTTCGACTTTCCTTCTTTCTCCTTCATTGAAATCCATATGGCCTATGTTTTGAGTAAATTCAGACAAAACCCTGTCAATTGAATCAGTACAACATTGCTTCATGATAGAAGTAAGTTCATTGACAAACGCAAACCAATCCAACTTATTTCTTTGTAGCATAAGCGCAAGATGATCATGACCAGGTGGGCTAAAACCTTGCAATGTCATGTTTTCTGTGGTGAAATTAGCATTCAAATCAATCTCTGCGACATTATGCTGTGCCAGGTTTTCAGCATTACTGCAGATGCTTAAGTCATAAGAAGAAAATTGTTTTGGATCTGTGTGTTCTTTGCCTGTTTCGCGATTTTCATCAAGATCTGTTTGAGAGTCTTCACTGGTCCATTCACATAAGCTTGAGGCTTCAAGGTCAATTTCTGATTCACTGTCGCTAGAGATATCCATGCCAAGGGTTCTCAGGAATGCTCTTTCTTCGATGGCAGCAATGTCTAAAACTTGATTTCTAATTTCACATGCTTTTTCCAAGGCTTCCCCAACTTCGCATTTCAGTCGATCGTAACTTGATATTCCATAGGTGCTACACGCCTCTTTAGCAGAAAGATTTCTTGAAGCACATGCGGTGTATTTTATTAGTTTTCTGTCCGATTCTGAAGAAGCTAATCGACAAAGGCCACTGAGTACCTCCTTACTTAGACCTATGGACACATTATTAGTGGGAACAAGAATATGAAACAAAGACAAAAATCTTATATAATCCACACTAGCTTGTCGTTCAATCATGATTAACCGTTGTGAACCTTTTTCCTTTCGCTGTAACTTCAAATACAACCACAGGCAACTGCATAAATCGTTGCTTAGCGTTGTAACTTGTATTTCAAAGAAGGATAATACTTTCGAAACGTGTCCGCGACGTCAACTGCACCCGAAGCTACAATGTCTTTTCCAATATTAATTAACGAGTTGCACTCGACACAACCAAAAGCATGAATTTGTGAGCAATATGCTGCTCTTGCTGTAATGAACTGTAATAATGTTATGTCAACAAAGTCAGACTGAAAAATTCCTTTAGCTTTACAGCATCTATTAACGTCACAAGATGCATTTTTCTTCAAATTTAGGTAGATCTGAAGTTCTGGACAGTCTAATGATGACTGTCCAGATCCTTGTCTAAAAAAGACACTGAAATTAGTTTCTCTTGAGATGTTTTGAGTTGACTTGGTCCCCCCAATGATGTATCCCGTTGTTCTTCCTTATTCTGGGAGGCGTGTAGCTGTGTGTGCATTTGAAGAGATGGTTCCAGTTGAAATGGCTCGCCCTCAGCTGGCTCCAGTGGACTCAGTTTATCCCAAGAGACGTCCAAAGCCATGGTTTCATCACAAACTGACTCCAACTCCTTGAATTCCTTCGTGGATGCCAATTGCTTTGATTGTAAAGGGACAGGCTGTATATCTTCTTCTCTCTCTTCTTTCTCTTCTTCTTCTTCTTCTATGACAACAACACTTGCTGGCAACGGCTTGTTGTTTGCATTTTCAACATTGATGTGTTGCGGTAAAGATACCAAGCTTCCTTGACTGAATGATCTTGGATGCTGTTTTGAAACTATTGTTGATCCACATTTTTTCTTCTGTCTTCTTACTTTATCTTTAAACGATTTGTTTTTTTTGTGTTGCAAGAGTGATAATTCTTCTAGATGCCTTCTCTTCTGTCTGATAGGATTCATCTCATTTGTTAAAACAAGAGCTCGTTCATCTGCATTCACGTTCCTTGCTTTTTCTCTTGCTTTTTCCAAGAAGTAGATCTCCTTTTTTACTTCCTCAAGGTCTTCCTTAATTTGTGAATTTTTTTGGGATCTCATGTCAGGCTTCATCTTGACTTTTTTTCAGGCTGGGGTGAAATGGCTGAAGATCTGGATTTTTTCTTTTTGTAATTATAACCATCTTTTTCCACTTTTTCTTTTGCTAATTCAAGGAGTTTGTTCTTTGTGCTTAGAAGGATGGGGTTTTCAAGTGCAACTTGAAAAGCAGCTTCATTAAGCTTGCTTCGATACTCAAACAGAAATGCCCCTGGTTGCAAACTCTTGTAGATAATGCTTCGTTGTCTCAAATCATCGACGTTTACTTTTATATCAGACATTTCCTGATTATCAGAAATCTAAAAAAAGAGATGTACTGGGTCTTCAGGTATAAAATCAATGTTTACAGTATTTAAATTACTCTCAAATGAAAATTTGTCTGCCAGTGATCACAAGGAAAACACTAATATATAAATTTGGTGAGCACTGAAAAGTGACCAAAACTTTTCACACCAGGTAAGAAGTATACAACCAGTGTCCCACATGCGTAAAATACTGTATGTATCATACTTTTATTGCACCCAGCATGCAGTAATTAATTCTACTTAGAAGCTAGGTACTGTGAATGTATATGGAAAATTCAGAATACAGTACTCTTTCAAGCAGTACATCTCCAACTAAAATGCACCCTGAGAAGCTTGCCTGGGATTGACAAACTACAATAAACATTTAATCAATAAAGTAATGCAAAACCCTTTAGAAAAATTATGACCAGTGTAGTAAGAAAGGTAAAACATGGTCATTTAAGCTTCATAAGCAAAGAATGGAGTTGGGTGCACTTGTCCAGTAAATAGTGGGTTTCAGTCACATGATACATTTAGCACTGGGAGATCTGCTCCAAATGGAAACCCAGTTAAGTATTCAGTATATGTATTGACCCATGTGTGTGCAATTTCACAAAATTTGCTCACTTCCGCAAGGCATAAAGTAACAATATGTGTGAAGTTGACCTCCAAGTGTTTCCCTATGTAAAAGTATATTGGCTGAAACCCACCTACCTCTACACTAGTTGCAGGTCCTAATGAAATATTTCCTTCTGCCCCAGAATTTATTGTTAGCTGCTTTGTTTTGCAGACATGTATAAAAAAAGAAAATTATAAAATTACATCCATGAATAGCATATTGATTAATCAAGTAACTAGATAATAATGTGTATTTCAATTATTAACTACACAATACAATATGTATTTTTAATTGATATGCATGTACTGTATTACAAGTCATTCATCAAAAATATACAATTGCAATATTGAATAGAAATAGTTCTATAAAATTGCATACTAAAATACCTTTAGGGGAAAAGACACTGTTTTGAAGTACACTTGCTGTATTATTAACCACTTTCAAGGACTCCAATGCTCACCGTCAGGAACAAAATGGAACACGGTACCTGCTTCACACGCCTGCAGGGTGTCATCATCATCTATTTCTGTGCCATCATCTAGAAATTTTTTGACATTTACTTCAGGTGGCAGTTCAAGCTTCACTTTACCTATTTTAGCAAGTGAAAAAAATATTTAATACTCCTTTCAGATTGAATATACAAAATATTTATAAACCCAATCTATTTGCATTTAAAATCTATAATAAATATATTGAGGAAAAACATGTGCACATTGAAGCCATGACATGATGACATCGATTTATATTAAAAATTTGAAAAAAATATAAAGGCAAAACATTTAAATACCTTTCATTAACAGGCTTTCCAATGTATTAACCACCACAGCCTTTTTTGTCGTCCCATAAAAAACTTTGCAAAGCATTGTTTAAACTTCGTCGTTGATATTTATTTAACTATATAAACGATTGTATTAAACAAGAGCAAAATCTGTGCCTCGTGTGCTCTTGTTTACCTTGGATACTGTGCACAAACCACCAAATCTCTGCTCAGCAAAATAATCAGCACTCAGCAAATTAAGATGCTTCATGTTAGTCACAATATGCTGTTTATTGAATTATTGTGAATGACTCGCTTTCACCCCGCTCCAAACAGCGACGCAGTGAAAAAGTGTGTATTCCCTTGCTATAGGGGAATGTTAAAGTAGTGAAAACAAGGTGATTTTCCCGCCTTTGCCTTTGGTAGTCCCGAGGTGGGGGGGTGCAGGGATTTCAAATGACTGGTGCATTACTATTCCAAAAAGTCAGGGGAAAGGTATGGCAAGCCAAACATGTCAAATGTGTTAGATTATGGAAATCATATGTTGAAATACAATGTTTGGTAGTTGAGACGTAACATTCAATTGATGAGTTAAAGAATTACCACGTTGAGATAATAATCAGTAATTGAGAATTAAATATCACTGTTTGAGATCAAAATTTTGCATGTTGAGAAAAAAAAATCGATATGTGAAAAAAAACAACTGATGGTTAAGTTAAAAAATATTTATTGTTGAGTTCGTACCCACATACATCCACAAAATATATTGAGACTTTTTTAAATAACTCCCCCCTTCCCCCAAATTTCAATGTTGAAATGCCAGCATACTTTTATCAGGGTATATTGTACCTCCAAAACTCCAGCTATCACATTGGCAGTTAAATTTTAGCGTTTCACGTTAGAATTAAGCAATGTTATGCATGAAAACAACATTGAAATAGGGGAGGGGGGTTTGTCTTAAATATTATGTGGACGATTGCAGTGCCCTTTGATGTCTCTCCGTAGTTTCCCACCAAAATAGTAATTTGTTGATTTTTGTCCTACCATTTTGTTTTCGTTTTGTTGGCGGAAAACAGAAACATGAAGTTATTATTAATGTGATCTTGTGATTGAATTTGTCTTCATCTTGTCGTAAAAATATTGTTTAGACTGATCATTATTTGTTTTATGGTTTGGTGGAAATAAACCAGGAAAATTAGTAGAACGACCTGACATTTATATTAGCTGAAGGCTGTTCATGCAGCTTGGGTCGATATAAAGGGGCTACCTGTCATAAGTGATGCAAAACCTGCCAAAGTACATGAATTCTACAAAACCCTTATGTACAGTGTTCAGTCGCTAGAAACCCTTGGTAAACTCGACAAAGTGAGTGGAATGGCAAGAAGTGTGATGGAAAGGTTGAAAGGCATACAGGCAGATCTAGTCAGGGGGGAGGAAGAATGGCAGGAGTGGGATTTGTCACGTCTTGTTCAGGCATTGAAAAAGTAGAAAGACATCAATCCTGTAGAGGACGGTGATTCGAATCAGAAGTCCAAACGGTATGATAGAAAGTCAGAATTTTTCCATGCCAAAGATAACGAACGTCGAAGGCGGGCCTGTGTTTACTGCGATAAGGATGATCATATTTCGAAAGATTGCTCAAGTGTGACCACTTGTGACGAGTGTAAGAAACTTCTTGCACAAAAGAAGTTGTGTTTCAACTGCACGGGTAGTCGGCATCGTGCAGCTGAGTGTAAAAGTAGCTCAACCTGTCAAAATTGTAAGCCCAAGCACCACACCTCCATATGTAACAAGCAGAATTTGTACCTTAGGGCCACTGAAAACACCGAAGGCGTTTTGGTATATCCTGTGATGTTAGTTGAAGTCAAAGGCGTAAAATGTCGAGCCCTCTTAGACACTGGTGCTGGTAACTCATACGCTTCGGCTGCTTTGTTAAACCATCTGCCAAAGCGCAAGTCTGGAAAAGAAGTTGGACACATACAGATGATGCTCGGGGCTGTCACCAAGGAAATGGGAATGTCAACTGTGAAAGTGGAAGCATGGATGTTAACGTCACAAGGGTGATCTACTTGTGTTGGATAACCCGAATTACGAACAGCTCCTGCGTACTTACAAACACCTAAAAGGAATCCAAATGGCTGACAACGATCGTAAACAGAGATTACCAGTCCATCTGATTTTAGGAGTGAGCGATTACATGCGAATAAAGACCAGTGAGCGACCTCGGATTGGTCAAATTGGAGATCCAGGTGCGGAAAAAACTCGATTTGGTTGGACCATAATCGCCCAGGGGAAAGAGATTGATTACACCGCATTGTTATAGACTCAAACAAGTCAGAGTGATTACGAGGGACTCTGCCAACTCGACGCCTAGCTGACTCGCCTGAACACGATCAATACGAAGTATACGCTGAATTTAAAGAGCAACTGGTGAGAAGTAAAGAAGAATGGTACGAGACTGGGCTTCCCTGGAAGGGGACTCATCCACCTCTTCCAACAAATCTAAGCGGGAGTTTGTGACGACTTACTAACCTACAGCTTAAGTTGCGACAAAGTGAACTGACCGAGAACTACAGGGAGATTATCGAACAACAGAAGGCAGACGGCATTGTGGAAACTGCAAATAACCAACCAGACGATGTTGAATTCTATATTCCGCATAAACTGGTAGTCAGAGATGTAGCAGAGTCAACCAAGGTACAAACTGTGTATGACACATCGGCTCGGGCGCATCCAGAAGCCCCTAGCCTGAACGAATGTTTGAACGCAGGACCGCCTCTTCAAAACAAACTTTGGAGCGTGTTAGTTCGTATGCGATTCCACCCAGTGATGTTTACAGGTGATTTGTAGCAGGGTTTTTTACAACTACGCATCAAAAAAGCCGAACGAGATGCGCTAAGGTTTCACTGGGCACCTGATGAAAAGTCGGACATTGAAACGCTAAGATTTACCAGAGCAATCTTTGGCCTTGCCTCCTCACCCTTCTTGCTGGGAGGGGCGATCGAACAGCATCTAGCATCATGGGAAACCCGTGCACCCAAAGTAGTTGCGAAAATTTGAAAGAGTATGTATGTCGACGACCTGATAAGTGGCAAGACAACCGTGAAAGGGACACAGCAGTTCAAGCAAGAAGCAACAGAGGTACTCCAAGATGCCTGTTTTACACTACATAAATGGCATTCTAATGCTGCCGAATTGGAGGAATCAGTAGCAAATGTGACGGGGGAGCAGTGGTAATATTGGAGGAAAGTGCGACACTGACAAAACGAGGTGTGCTGTGTAAACTTGCCAAAACTTTTGATCCGCTGGGGTTGGCGTCCCACAAACGCTACAAGGAAAGCTCATTTACCGCAAGATCTGTGAGAAGAAAGTTCCGTGGGACGGGGTTTTGCCAAATGAGCTAATGAAGGAATTGATGCGATGCGAACGCCTTCTGCCTGACAAAGTAACTACACAGCGGACATTAGCGAAGCATCAACAAGAGATCCAGTCAATGGAGCTACACACCTTTGGCGATGCGAGCATCAAGGGCGTGTCCATTGCTGTGTATGCAGTTGTTCGACAAAAGTGACCGCAAAGTTTCGACTGGCGAAACAGGGACTGACAATTGCATGACTTGAACTCGTATTCGCTCATATGGCTACGAATCTCGTCAGCAATGTACACGAAGCTTTGGAAGGGTTCCCAGTTACCAGCCTACATGGATGGCTGGATTCAACAGTTGCACTTCACTGGATCCTAGCAGCAAATGTGCAAGATTCGAGCCCATGAGCAGATCCAGTGGCGCCACGTTCCGACGAGAGAAAATCCAGCCAACCTTGGCAGCAGAGGAGCAGTCAACAAGGACAAGCTGTGGTGCAATGGGCCGCAATGGTTGGCTGATAAAGAACTTTGGCCTCCAGATATTACGACAAGTGCCTCCAAAGAAAGTGATGCAGAAGTGAAGATTGCTCGAGATCTCTTTGCCTCAACCGTTGAAGTAGCTGATGATTGTTTTGATGATCTCCTATCAAAGTTCAGCTTAAACAAGTCCATAAGAGTGTGTGCATGGGTTTCGAGGTTCCTGTTTAACATTCAAAATCCAAAGCTCCGTTCCAAAGGGCCTTTGACCACTCACGAAATCGATCAGCAGAACAGTTTCTGGATCAAGCAAGCAGAAGGTAAATGCGACCTACAGGAAGATTGGCTACGACTGAATCTTCAGTTGAACGCGGAAAATGTATTAGAGTGTCGGGGACGGATCCAAGGGCAATACCCAGTGTATCTACCAGACACCCATCCATTCACTGTGAAAATGGTGGAGAATGCTCACGAGAGAACACTCCATGAGGGGGTTGGTATGACGATGGCGTGTGTGAGAGAGCACTACTGGGTTCCCAGGCTGCGACAACTAACTCACAAAGTCATTAAAAGATGTTTCGGATGCCGCCGATTTCAGGTTAAAGCAATTGTGCAACCACCACCTGGATTGCTTCCTTTAGATCGGACTGATAGAACAAGACCCTTTCAAACTATTGGCGTCGATTTTGCCGAGCCAATAAAGTATCTTAAGAAACCCAAGCAGGAAGCGAAGTCTTATATTGTGCTGTACGCGTGCAGTGTCTAACGAGCAGTTTATCTCGAACTGTTACACTCCCTAGAAACCCAAGAATTCTTACAGAGTTTCAAGAGACTGGTTGCCAGGAGGGGAAGACGACCAAGTAAAGTTTACTCCGATAATGCAAAGACATTCGTGGTGGCTGTGAGATGGTTAAAGAAGGCACAGAGTGACGAGAAATTTAATGATTATTTGGCTACAAATCAAATTCATTGGCAGTTCAATCTAAGCCGTGCCCCCTGGTGGGGCTGACAATTTGAGTGGTTGATCAGGCTGGTCAAAAGAGCGTTACACAAAACAATCGGAAATGGGTGCCTCAGATGGCACGAGCTGCAAGACATTTGGCTGGATGTTGAAGTGGCTTTGAACTGTAGACCCCTCACGTACCTAGAAGACGATATACAGATGCCAACCTTAACACCGAATGCCATGTTGTTCGTCGGCTCAACGTTCGCACCAGAGTCAGCAGCACACCATTTGGAAGACACAGACCTTCGGAAACGGGCAAAGTACTTGTTCAAGTGTAAAGAAGCCATTTGGCGCAGATGGTCCAACGAATATCTACGTGGTTTGAGAGAACATCACAATCAGAAGCACAAGAACACTTCATTTAGTGTGGCTATTGGTGATGTTGTGATCATTCAACCTGAGGAGCGAAACAGAGGGAAATGGCCCCTTGGTGTGGTTAAGGAATTGTGCAAGGGTCGAGATGGCGTGGTTTGAGCGGTGAAACTACGTGCTGGCCAAGGCTTCTTGGAACGAGCAGTGAATCAGTTGTATCCACTTGAATTATCTTGTGATAGAGACAACCCAAAGCCTTCTGAAACACTGAATCCAGCCGCGCCTGCTTTCAGACCAACCCAGGATGCTGCAGCTGCTGCGCGTGAACGAATTAAAGAAATCGTGGAACACGAACGCTGATTGATTGGCTGGACAATAAACTGTAAATAACTTGTTCACGTTGAAAACTTTCGAAGCTCTAATTACATATACATTGTGGACAACGTATATGGGGGAGAGTGTAGGAAACTTTATAGTATTTTATGTTTGTTGCTCTCACGTGCCTCTCGCGTGTGTCCAAACTTTCAAGATCGGAGAGTTTCGGTATATACCAGTAGAGAGAGAAAAAAGGCTGCATGTTCATGTATGAAATATAAATTTTTAAGTCATTAAAACATCAAAAAACCAACTGATATTTCGTGAAGTGTTGGGGGGAAACGTTGCGGAGGCAATCCCCAACACAGTTCCTCCACTCAATTAAAGAAACCACACAAATTCTATAAGTAACAGTGCTATGTTGGCCAGCACAAATAGTCAGGCTCAAATTCCAACCAGTGTTGTGGAGGAAGAGGTGTCTAGAGTTTTCAGTCGTCATTCATCTCATTCTCAGGAAAATGCAACTCCTCATGTAAGAAGCTCAAGAAGCTCTCAGTCTGCACCCCTGTTTGGCTTACGAAGGCATTTTCAAGGTAGATCAGGAGGAAGCAAACCCAAAAAGCCTAAGCAGCCATGTGGCCCCTTTTTGAGGGATGTAGTCCTTTTAACTGGTCCAGAGGATACAATTGTTCCCAGACAAGGTGTCCGTGTATGGTTGAGCATGGTCACATTCTTTCTGGTTTTGAATTCTACAAAGAATGGAATGCAAGCCAAGTGGAACTAGCAATAAAAGAGGCATTTGAGGGTAAAATCCTAGCCCACACAGATTTTGAAATCCTGATGTCAATCCATAGTACTCTAGTATCACCAACTCTTGCTCCTGGGCAGAATGGACTAAATGGTGTAATGATTCATCGCATATTCAAGGGTAAACCTGTTTATGTAAGACCAGTAACTGAAATTGTTGATTCATCCTGGCTGGCTTGGTCATCACAAAATAACAAGAGGGTAATACTTACTGTAATGTAGTAACTAAGAATATATGTCCCTGACATTCCCTTATTATTATTGAATAATCTACTGTGCAAGGCATGTATGCCCCTTGCTGTGTACTTAATGGGTTAATATTATGTCTGAGTTAAATTCACCAATGCAGTTATACTGCATGGATGAAATTAGTAATTTCTTTTAAATATGAACTGAAGTGTTTACAATTTGCATAATGGTGGTATGCAAATGTTTATAATACAAGTAATAGTGTCACTAATAAACATTACATGGCAGGCTAAATGCTATTTGACCTGTGAAAAATGTTTAGCAACTAGGCCATATTTTTTCTCCATTTCTAGCCCTGAGTGTAACCTCCTCCCCTGTTGGTAAAACTGGGACACAATGCCCTCGTATTTTGGAAATATCCCGTAGAATAATTTGTAGATAAATTCTGCTTGTTATTTTGACAAATTCACTAATTATCCAGTCATGTGTAAAATATTACTTCAGTAGGAGAACTTTAACACATCCTATATTTATTTACTGCTTTTACACTAAAGAAAATCGTGATGAACACAGGGAGAATGAAGCTGACTTTCATGATGATCAGCCAATTATTTCAACTTGGGCACAACCTTTTTGTCAATCTGGTGTTCAGTCAACGAATTCACCTCAAGTTCAGTCAACGAATTCACCTCAAGTTCTGTCAACGAATTCACCTCAGGTTCAGTCAACGAATTCACTTCAGGTTCAGTCAACGAATTTACCTCCGGTTCAATCAACTAATTCACCTCAGGTTCAATCAACTAATTCACCTCAGGTTCAGCCAGTTAACTCATCTCAGGTTCAATCAACAAATTCACCTCAGGTTCAGCCGGCTAACTCACCTCAACCAACTAACAATGATGATTCAGAGACCGGTGAGTTACATATAAACTGAATCACACATTTATCTGATTGACTGATTTTATTCTATGTTACACCCCTCTTCCTGAAAATGAGTTGTCATTAAAATGATGATTATGAATGACAAATTTTCAATACAAATAAATAAGAAAATAATACAAAAAAAGTTTGAACCTGTTAGAATCACTAGATCCTGTTGGATTGTTTGCAACCACCCTCCATGTCATCTCACATGTGAACACATATTTAGTTTACAGCAAAAAAATTGTTGTTTGCTGACCACATTATTTTGTAGGCAAATGGAACCCCATCCTGTCAATCATCTAAATAAGATTGACAGGATGAAAAAAGTGAATAACATGGTAACTTTTTTATTAGGCAGTGAAATACAAGTACTTGGAATTCATGATACTGCCCCAGATGATGTGCTTCTAAACAGTAAGTACCTGACCTTTATTACCAAAAAACAAAACACAATTAGCTATTTACAAGAACACAGTCACACTGTAACCTACAGCTGTTATCTCAAAACCTCTTCCCCACTACAGTATAACTTCCCAGGGTGGGTGGGTGGGATTTTAGGTCAGGCAAGCGTGGCAAAACAAAAAACTGGCCTTCCCCCCCCTGGCTACTCGGTCCAATCCCCTTGGCAGCGTGTGTGAAAAAATTTTCTGCCTCTTTCGTTCCTCAGCTGGCAGAAAATTACACTTCACACAACACTGCCGTGAGGGATGCTTCACCCGCAAAGCAAAAACACATAGAGAGAAAGCGATAACTCTATCTCTGCGTAGCCTTGGTTACTAATAATAAAGAATCCAGTGTTTCTTTAAGATAATTGTTCTTGGCTGCTTCACTTCTCCAACCACCAAGATGGCGTTGAAACAATCTGTCTGGCACACCTAGTGCTGTGGCGGCCGATGCGCCACCAGAGCGAAGGCTATGCACACTATACTGTTTGCTATACAGACCTTCCGTCTTCAACTCCTTTTTCAACAGCTCGTTGGCCCGACTGTATGACATCCCTTGCTCTTTAAGCTTTTAACCATTCCTTGTGTGTTGGACTCGCCGAAACAATTTTGACCCTGCTTTGTGTTGTCCTTGCGCCACAAACCTCTTGACAACTGCCACTGGACAAGGTTGAACCTCCAAACTTGAAATAAAGACCCACGAACCCTCTCTAAATTGGTCGTTATTTCGTTTCTCAAGGAACAGGGCAACAGATCCCTCGAAGTGGATCTTGTCAAATGTCAAATGGTTGAGATCATCCCAACGAAGAAAACCAAAAAACCCCATTGCAATGAGCGTGGCTAGCTGTAATTCTGCCAAGTTGCCATCCTGCAGCCTCACAGGCTATTATACGACTCCAAGCGCCTTAAAGCTCTAGAATTCGATTTAGAACGCCCCGATTTCGACGATTCTTTCAGCATTGCTATCTAAGAAAGTCTTTTCGTCCAAAATTGACTATAAAATTTACAATTATTTGCATATATTCGCGCTCGAAAAAATTTTAGGTCAGGCAAGCGTGGCAAAACAAAAAATAGGTACGCCATGCGTACATGTATCTGCGAAGCGAAGTGGGAAAGACGTAAAAGCTACATAAATATGGTTAAATAATGGCTGTTTAGCTAGTGAAACGGTAAAGAAGGCGAAACAGATCTAATGACAGAACCCGGACATATTCACAACATTGGGTTCCTCAAATTGAGTGAAAGAATTTATGTATTTGCGTAAGCAGATACGATGTCATCACATTTGTGAATGTTAGCTGTAACTTTTCTGATCTCGTAATTAACCGGGAGTTATTCGGCTCGTCAGTTTGGAATATGTTCGGGAAATTACCAGGAAAGATCCCTATGAACATTACAGTCCATGTTTGCTAAGTATAAAATCAATTTTAGCTTGTTTGCAAAAGTAGTTAATTACTGTTGTTATTTTCTTATTTTATTTAAAACATTGATCAGAAATTATCAACGTCTTTCGGACCGGCGAAAGCTCTCATTGGCTGGAGGCATCAATAAATGGCGCCATGTGTATTTGATATCTCCACTCTTTGATATCGTATTTTTATTATTAAAATAATAAAAATATAGTATCACTGAGTAGAGATATCAAATACATACATACACATGGCATTATTTGAATGAACTTTGAACCAAAAAGTACTATTACTCCAATACAAATCCTACAGCTTACCTGTAACAACACCAACTGCCTCTACAAAATTATTATTGCAAAATATTAGCTTTCAATGTTTTTGTCAATAGCATTATATACTTTTAAAAATTTCAACAATATTTATAAATTATAATAAATCCTTGTTAATGTTCCGTTAAGTGTGATCGCCGGCGTTCATATGGGGCGCCAAGTGTAAATTTATTATTTAGCGAATATTTTTCCGTATTTTTCATTATTTATAAATAATATTTTAAAACTGTTTGTTATTTATAAATAATGAACTTAGACGGAGTTATTTATTTATAAATAATTGGCTTTCACATGTTTATTATATCTATATAATTCATCGAACGAACTTCATTATTTATAAATAATACATATCTTTCACTGATTATTTATAAATAATAGCGGTTCTCAAAATGATTATTTACATATAATTGAGTGCACAGTGCTGCATTTTTTATATAGAAATGTTTTATATATATGCACTACATGCATTATTTACATATAACTAAATAAGAACTTGCCAACAATCATTATATACATATAATAAATTTTATTTACAAACAATTTTTTATGATTTATAAATAATCCATTATTTACATATAATGGTTTAATGCACGCCAACTGTAAGTGTAATATTAATAATGGCGGGAGAAAAGCGCGGTTACTAAGACAACAGCCTTATTGCCAATATGGCGGATAGAGAAACGCTATCCAGGACGTTGTCAGAAGCCGTTTCAAGAGCAATTAACGAAGCAATAAATAATGCAACACTTTTACAGGTTAGTACTGATTATAAAATTCTCCTTCTTTTTAAAGTTTACCAGGGTTACAGCCCTCAATTAAGCATTGTATTCTCGAATATATTCTAGCCATTACCACTACAGTCGGACACCAGTCGAAGGCCAGCTACTACGACACCATTGCAGAACGAAAGTTCGGTGCCTCCAGGTGGGACAGCAGCCGCCTCTAACAGCCAACCAAGGCCACAGGTAACTTAATTTTCAATTTTCCAAAGTTTCTAAATTTTTTGGCAAAAAACAAAAAAGGTATAAGCTATAGGAAAACTGGGATTTTCTTATCTCTTGTTTGCTATGTCATGTATGGACACATTCCCTGGGGATACTGGCATGAGAGTATGTCGATGTTATATTGAATTTACCTTTGCGCGAACTCGAAACGCCGAGTTTTCTGTGCGAACTTTTACCAAAAGCAATTCAGCCTTTGCATGGAATCCTTTTAAAATTCTAATTCACTCGTCTAGGACAATGTGAGACTGCCTTCTGCATTCAGTCATTTACAGAACAGGTGCTCTGTATCTGCTCCACCAAAAAGGCGGAAGACATCTAATACCAACACTAAGCAAAAGATTGTGAACAAGAACATTGTTTGCTTGCTGAAAGCTCCTAACCCCAATAAAGCAATTCCTATACCAAGAGGAGAGAGTCGAGCAAGACTGACAGAAGCAGGTTTGACGGGCAAAATAGCCATTAATTCCACCTGGAAAGAGGCAGAAGTCAGAAGGGAAGTGAGTAACCTGTTTGCAGCAACCTTTGGATTAAATGATGGCGAAATTTTACCGTATGCGTACTTAAGGTAACTGTGCATAACAAGTAATACTGTAATAGTTACAGAGGGAAACATTTTAATATTATCATACATTCACACATTTTTAAAGAGTGAAGTATGAACCTTTTTATAAAGGAAAAGTCCAAAACGGTTTTTCTTTTCATTATAGTACTGTCGCAGGGGGCCGAAAACTTTGTATTCCTAAAATCTCAAGGTGTTTTACATGGAATGCGAGTGAAGTTATTTCAACTGCCGTCCAAGGCTCACAGTACATAATGGCAGAAATACCACCATTAAATTACCCTGATAAAGAGCAACAAGTATGTTTTGCATTGGTTATTGGAGCGAACAATTAACACGCATATTCTTTGTTTGGTTGAACAGTGAACGTCATAACCTTGCTTCAGTTTTTTTCAGCTTAGTTGGTTAGATTTCATTATAGTATTTGATATAGCTTTTTTTGACTAAAGTAACCACTTTCTATTATTGTGATGAAAATGATGGCTGATCCAGAAGTAATTACTTCAAATTGCAAATTTGGCTTAATCATTATGAATTCATAAGTCAATCCACCATCTTTCTCAAAAAAACGGTCAACTAAGATTACAGTATGTTTATGTCTGTGCTGTATGTTTAATTTACTGACACCAAAGTATACTAAATAAGACTCATTACGGTTCAAACAAGTTATCTTGTCTGTTTTTGTGACTCCTCTTTTTTTTTTGATTTAGAACTCTTCTGATGAAGAATATGATGATGATGAGTTACTGAAAGAAATATCTCTCCCAGAAACTTCATCCAGGAATATAAAGAGTACATGTGCCAATGATGCTGGCAAAGCAACTGAGCGAGCTAGTAAGACATCTGCACATACTGATATACCATCTCAGCAAGCTGATGAAGGATCTCAGCAGATTTGCAAAATATCTCAGCAAACTACTGGACCATCCGATCAAACTCATGGAGCAACAGTTCAATATCATGCTTGTGTATTGCCCAGTCACCAAAACCTATCAAATATAGTCGACCATTCAACATCATATGAGTAGGTTGATTGCCATGTGCACTTCCAAGAATAATAACTATTTTAGGCACCATTCTTCGGGGCAGGTTGTTAAGAAATACAAATTAATTCAAATGCACGCTAACTGCGGAAATTCGCCAAATAGCTGCCATGCATTTAAGAATACAGTTAAGAAATATGTAATTATGCAATAATTTTTATATTGATCATAATTAATGCATCTTTGAAAAGAGTTTTATGCAAGCAACATTAAGTCAGTGTTTCATTGCTGGGTGGCCGTTACCAATTGAACAAAATTGTGGAATTTAAAAACTTCAATGATTTTCAATTGTCTTTTTGTAGCTCTTACGTTTCACTTATGGGTGATCATGAGTCCATTTTTGTTAGCTCTGACGAAGAAGAGCAAACAGGAGCCCAGAGGTTAATTTTCATTTGCTCTGTCATTCCATTTAAACACTAGTCGATTGTATGACGTTCGTAAGATGGAAAAATTCTATCTTCAAGAAGCTATTATATTTTTGATATCTTTTACAACGCATAACTTTTTTAACCTTTTTAGCGAACGAAATAACGTTTCTCTACAAGATATTTTAAATGAATTACGAAGCAATGAAAGAATTCAGAGCAAGCGATCATATATAAACGTTAGGAGAAGACATGTATGGGAAGATGCATGCCGACACCTGTGCAGAAAGAAATTCGACCCCAGAGCCATCATCTCCGTGAAATTTGCGGATGATGATGGCAACAGTGAAGGAGCAGTCGATGCCGGTGGACCAAGGAGGGAGTTTCTGAAATTACTTGTCAAAGCAGCAAACGAAGAATCTGGCCTGTTTTTCAGGAAACTTGATCAACGTATACTTTTCGCAAACGCGTCAGGTAAGCTAAGAATATATAAAGAAAAAATTGTATGCGCAGTTGACGATTTTCTTACTTAAAAGATTTGTCTTTCCAGCACGTGCCAAAGGACACTACAAGCTTGTAGGCGTTATTCTTGGCTGGTCGCTATTGCATGGAGGATCTGCGGGGCACTTCTTCAGTACAACGCTCTATGATGTCATAGCGTATGGTGTTGGAGAAAAGGATGTCAACGTTGACGATGTCCAAGATTATGAAGTACTTGAAAATTTAAACAAGGTATAGTGTCGATGTTTCGTATTCAAAAAGTTTATAAAGTATAATAGAAAGCAGACACCGAAATATAGTGTCGTCTAGAAAATTCTACATTTGTATAGGAAATTACACGGTTCGAGAAGTATTAATGAAAAATTGCATGAGTATTTTGCCAAACACGTGTGCAATTTTTTTATGAATACTTTGAGAACAAATGTAGTTTCCTAGTACTAATATCATTGTGGAACATATTTAGTACATTTTCATTGTTTAGCCTTGTTTTAGTCATTTTCAAATCTATCGCAGGCTGTTCGCAGGCTGTTCGCAGGCATCGGAAACATGTAACTAAAAAAGTAATTGCGCACCTGTGCAATTAATGTTTAATTTGCGCAGTTGTCGAGCCTGTTTAGCGAATCAGCGTCGAGAAAATTGCCAACAATGATATATAAGTGAATTGAAACAAGACAAAGTTATAGACAGTAAAGTTTCAATTTTAATGCAAAGTCATTATCAAACTGTTTTTTCAAACCGTCTATGCGACGACAGTTACAGTTATATCAATGAAACTCCTAATTGAATTATTAATGTATCACATAATGCAGTTACAAGAGTTTATAGCATATATTAGTGGTGCTGGAAGTAGACAAGCAATCCCTTTGCCCTTGCGGGAGTGAATCGACTTTCAATAATTTATTTTATCAGGTGAAATTAGCGAACACCACGGAAGAACTAAATAGACATCTCAAAGAAGATAACATCGAACGCATTTTACAAGCGCAAGGCCACACCCTGCAGGCTTCGAATATAGAAGAAAAACAAAAATTTGTTCAGGCAATCGCAAAGTACGTTCTAGTTGACCATACGAGGTATTTATTAGAAGAATTGCTTGATGGCCTTAAAGTAATGGGTGTACTAGCTGCCATCCGAAGGCATCCCGAACGTTTTTGTGAAGTTTTCTGTAAAAGGAATACCGAGCTTGATGCAGTTATGTTCGATCTAATATTCGAAATTCACCTAGCAGAGGAGGGAACAAATATCCGATCCATTCAAGAAAAGGCGGTGGTATTGTGGAGAGACTTTCTGCAAGACTGTTACGGTGAGTTTACGGATAGAATGTATGCCTCAAACTGTTTTTTGCAGAAACACATCACATATGCTCTTATCGCATTTAACCGACTGCCTTAGGTGAACCTGTAACTTTGTAGTGTTTTGTAATAATGCATTTGTGTACACATTTTTCAACACAATCCTTCGCTCACTACACGGCAAGAAACCATCAACCTATTGCAATGTTGTTGGGAACATGATTGAAGAATGTTGTGCTCCCCACGTTATTACACGCATGCAATTCAGCCTGAACAATATTGTTTAGCATTGTTGACAACTGTATGAACAATATGGGCAGAACAACTTTGTTCAATCCTGTTATACTGCAGGCTAATAATCTTTGGCCGTGCATATAGACTAAAATCTGTTAGAAGTACAAAAAAATATCTGCCCATTTTAGAAGGAGATGCTGCCATTAATTTATCTGATGTTTTGGTCTTTGCTACCGGAGCAACGCACCCGCCACCACTAGGCTTTGATTCCAAGCCCGGCATTGAATTCACTGCTGGACAATTCCCAACAGCCAACACCTGTGGCGTAACATTGTATCTTCCACTTCTGCATACGGAGTACGAAGAATTCAAGAAAAACATGGAATTTGCCGTACAAAATGCGCCAAGTTTCGGCAGAGCATGAAGAAACTGAAACATATATGTCATTTGCTATTAAAACGTTCGTCTTATCTGCTCAGCATGGCACGATCACGAATGTGAAGAAGTACATTTGAAAAGAGTCAACTCAAAAGAGGCCACAAATCACAAAACGTTTTAAGGAGTGACAAACACAGGTGCAACTTGATCTAAACAACTTTAGTGTAAGATTGAAATTGCGTTGTCTTGTACTGATATTAGTTTTGTTCACAAAAAAATGATGATTTTAAAAAAGTATTGATTCCGTCGACAAAACACAATATTTAGCCAGACCTCAACCAGTACAGTGGCGAAGCCAGCCCGTTTTTTACTCCTGCAATGTAAATTTCAAGTAATTATCATTATTAATTTCTTTAGAAATTGATTGTTTTTACAAATCATTAACTCGGAAAAATTTACATTGCATGAGTAAAAAATCGGGCTGGCTTCGCCACTTAACCAGTAATAGATAAATACTCCAATCTCTGGTTTAACTTGATTGCGCATGCAAATTTCATGACACCTCACTTCCGACTATTTGTCTTGCCACAAACTGAATGACACGACGATAGATTATCTTTCCATCGAGCCCTAACAACGGATCCACGTCGTTCTGTAAAGCGTGATACGCAAGATCCGACAAAGGATTTTGAAATTCTGGAACTTCCACGCTTTGGATTTGAGAAGAGAGCAGACTCTGAACACAAACACCATTCAAACGTGTGCTGGCTACTTGGTTGCCACAATGCAGATGATATAAATGAAAATTAAGCCAGAAAAGTTGCGTTGGGGTCTTGCTGTTTTCTGTAGACAATCGATGGTTATTATGCGCTTCCACAAATTCGTGTAGCGTTTTCTGAATTCGTGGCAGGTACACATAGTGCAGGCAAAATATATCCGTACTGTTCAAAGGATCCAGTATGCCTTCTATCTCAAGGTCATAGAATTCAGCTTTGAACATAGAAATAACCTGCTCGTTGACAGCTCTGTTGTGACGTTCAATACGTTGGTTATGAACTGAACTACCGACAATTACTGATCGAGCTTCCTCTCCCCAAAAACTTTCCATGTTTCTCCAAATAAGAACATTCTCCCCACCTAGATCAGTTCGGACGTGTATTGGTCGTCCGTACGTTTGTATAGCCTCTTGAAAAAGTGGGAAAACTGTGGTTGATTTGTTGTTGGTAGAACATTTGCAAAAGGTGATCAAACGAGTGAAACCGTCTATTGCATGGTGAATCACAAAGCCCCAACGAATCATTTTATGGTTCCCATCTATGTGCCACAAATAGTTTGGGCAGGGTACAGAGTACACACGTCTGTTTATTGGGGGACACTTCCTCGAGGAAACACTTGGATCCACGCTATGGATGGCATTTCGAACCCTTTCACGCTGAACATGAACACCTCTGTTTTCTAAGTGGCCCTGCAGCATTACTTCTCCCGCATTAGAATGTTGCTGCTTAATTTGGCTTACAATTTGCTCAAGCTGATTTTGTTCAATTTCACTATACCGTGATTCATTGAGACCATATGCTGTAATGGCTTTGTAAATCAAGGGTCTAGACACTTGCAAATTTGTGGCGATCGTTGAAATTGGCAAATTTAACTTCAACAGGCTTTCGAGCGTTTCTCTAGACACTAATTTGACTTGTCTGCCTGGCCTCCAACCTCGTACCCAGGGCTTCACGGCTGCCTGCGTTGCCTAAAGCCCTGGGAAAATCCAAACCGGAACTTCCAAAATCTGGTAGTTTGCCAATTAGTGGCCGGAAGTAAACACTTTAGTTCTGCAAAATGCTGACTCAACTAATTTTTTACGAGGAGTGAAGTTTTAAGAATTTGTTCTTAAGTTTTATAATAAACGATAGCTTTATTATTCGGATTGTGTTTCTTCTTGTGTGTTTTACATTCGGGACGAAGCCGATGACATCTTTGGTTTAATATTGGGTTTCATGTTACATATGAATACGAACGATATATATTGAATTTCAACGTGATTGAAACATGGCTTCGTGTGTGGATGACCTGTTTCGAGTCGCGCTGTCTAAATCACTTCACAAGATCAACAAAGCTGGAATAGGAATTAAAGAGAAACAATATGAAGCGTTATGGTCTGTTGTGAAAGATAAGAATGACTCTATCTGTGTTCTTCCTACAGGGTATGGAAAGTCGTTAATATACCAGCTTCTACCGTTCATGTTTGACTTTTACCCACATTGTGAAGACAATGATTTATCTTCATCCTCAAGTTTTGTTCTGGTCATTTCACCATTAAATGCTTTAATGATTGACCAAATCACTAAACTAAAGGACCATGTGAATGTTTCAATTATGAAAGCTGTTCATGTTGATGAATCGAAGGACGAACCACTGTATATGGACAACAATTCCAGCAAAATAATATTTGCGCATGCAGAAGCGTTATTGGAGGACAAGAAAGTTTTTCAGCATTTATTAAAATCTAAGAAATACAAAGACAATTTAAAAGCGATTGTTATAGACGAAGCCCATCTTGTTACTGAATGGTGAGTGGGATATTTTGTTCGTTTGTATAAAATGTTTAATATTTCTTTTACCCATTGAATTGCAGTACTCTCCCTCCGACATGTAAAACCGTCTGGTGTTAGACAGAGTAAAATATTATAGTAGGGCCCGCATCAATGTGCCATATTGTCTTATTCTGTTTGATGCCAGATGATTTTTCTCATCTTTTGCATGTAACTCAATGAGTCAAGTTCAAGGGTGTATTTTCTGGGGAGGGGTTAAACCCCCCTGAATTTTCCTTAACCCCCCTTAGAAAGTGTTTAACCCCACTAGAATGTCACTTAACCCCCTCATTTTGATTAAAGGTTTTTTACATCAAATGGTTTTTAAAGAAAATACTTGTGCTTGCAAGTTACAGCCTATCCCAAAACTCCAAAAGGAACTAAGGAAACCAGTGCAATCATTAACCTAAATGTTTGCATTACATTGAAAAACAAACTGGTGTCTGTTTGAGAGCAAGATTGCAAGATTATCATGCAATATTACAGCGAGCAATTTGCAACTGTTGTAGGAAATTGTGTCAATGGCAAAGTTGCAATTGAGATGAGCATGTTAATGTTAAATAATAATATTGTGTTTTCCCTTGATGGTTGCATATTGCTCCAAGCCACCTGCAAGTCAAAATGGCAATATTCCATGACTACAAGTAATCAGTATTAAATAAACCTGAGTATCAGATCTATCAGAGCTATAGTCCGGACTATAGTCCTATCCAAAATTGTTATCCTCCCACTTTTGTTATTTTTGGATTTTACAGTGTTTTGATATAGATTATTGACAATTCACAATGCTATATTAACTATTAATTTTTATTAAAGTTGTTCATTTCATATAGTTAAGTCCATTATAACAAATATAAAAGCAAATTATGAATATCAATGCTCAGGCTTTCTCAGTTGCTACAATCTTGAGTTCTTGAAAACAAAAAAAGCATGTTTCTGTCTGATGATGGTTTTGAAATAAAACCGAAAACCGAAATATTACAGTCTCAACCGTTTCTTGTTTTTAACTCGAGTATTGAGTTCACAAGATGTATTTCTTCAGAATATGTTTTACTTTGTATTTTATAAAATTACCTGACTTCCTGGAATTTTTTCAGCCCCCCTTGAATGGCAATCCTGGCTATCTCACTAAATTTTTGGCTGAAGTTTGTTATTATAAACATTGTATTGCCACTTTAGGAAGAATTTCAGGCCTTGCTATGGAAAGATTGGTACGTTGGGAAGTTTGTTTCCAGGTGTTCCAATCTTGGCTTTGACAGCTACAGCAACACCTCAGAGGAAGAAAGAAATTGCATCAAGCCTTGGAATGCACAATCATGTGATTATCGAGTCAAATCCAGACAGACCAAATATCTTCTTTGAGACAAGGAAACGTTCTGATAAAGGTGAAGGTAAATTGCAAATCATTTTAGAACCACTGATTAATGAATTGAAGGAAAAGAGGCTAAACTTTCCTCTGACAGTGGTATATGGCAACTTGGCTACAATTTCAGAATGTTATCTGATAGCTAGAAAAATTTTGGGACCATTATAGTATGAGCCACTTGGATCATGTCCAAATGCAGCAAACAGGATGTTTTCCCAGTTCCATGCAGAGTATCCTGAACATGAGCGAGAACACGTATTGTGACTGAACTTGTTTCTGGGACATCCAAACTTAGAATTCTGTTTGTAACAGTAGCATTTGGTATTGGGATTGACATACAGAACATCAGACGTGTCATCCACATTGGGGCTCCACATACTATAGAGGAATTTTTCCAAGAGGCAGGTCGCTGTGGTCGAGATGGGCTACCGGCATCATCTGTCATCTATTACAATAACTATGACATTTCACCAAGACGTAATGTATCCAAGGATATGGTCGACTATTTATCTGCCAGTGTTTGCAAACGAGAGAAACTGCTATCCTATTTTGGACACACTGTGCCAAGATCAGATTATGTGCCAGAACATACTTGCTGTGACTTTCATGCCAAAACATGTGAATGTGATGAATGTGTGGTACATGCAACATCTGAAATGTTGGAACAAGTGTCCTGCTCTGGCAACCAGGGAGAAGATGCATCTTCTTCTGAATTGGGGCAAGTCACTCCCCAGCTAAGTACAGAGAAAAAAACATTATTAAGAGAAAGGCTTGTTGCTTTTAGGCAGACCTTGCATGGATCAGGAAGAACCTGTGTTGGAAGTGTAAGTCTTTGCACAGGTTTTAGTGTGGATGTTCTTGAGGAAGTTGTTGAGAATGCTAATGAGTATAAGTCAGTAGATGATATATACACCAAATTGCCTTTATTTAGCACAGCTCATGCCATTTCAATTTTTAAAATACTTGAAGACATATGATGACTCCCAACAGTTCTATTTTTAATTGTTGAACTTTAACCTTTTTTCTACTATTGTATTGCACAGCAATGTAGCAGGTTTTTGTGGCAGTGCCGCTAGTACAGTATTACACAAATTGACTAATGTTAAAATAAAAGGCAGTTTTAAAGTACAACTGTTGACAATGTACACAATAGTTTAACTACGACATGTTTACAATATATGCTCAGAATGTACATTCAAGCATTGCCAGCAAGTGTCACAGCAGATAGTGTTGCCCCCTGTAAACAACCATAGATACAATTTGTAATTAACCTTTTGTGTGGCAATGCACCTTGGTGTGCCCTATTTATTATTTTACTCTGTATATTGCTAGATTATTTTACTCTGTTTAATGCCAGATTATTTTACTTGTCAAAAGGAAAGTTCTGCCACTCAAAAGGTTACACACTGAATATATGCAACTGTACAAATTTTTTTCTAAAGAAGTTTTGTTTCACCTAATTATACTTCCAAGAAATTCCTTTGGCTTTTTTTTCAGTGATGGTAAATTAAAAAGCCTCATTTGTAAACATTTTGCATTTCAAGTTTCCAAGTTAAAAAAAACACAATGTTACGAAAAACTTGAATAGCTTCGAAGAGGACAGAATACAGGAGGGCAGGGCATGATCCGCGATAGGGGTGGAGTTCTGGGGCCATTCTTTCAGCGGAACGGTATCCACTGTGACACTGGTAATAAACTGCGAGCGGTCCCTTCTTAGAGTGGAAGCATGGACTGCTGACAACACATCAAGAAACGAAGTATGCCAACTTTTTGCACCGTCCCTTAGCTCCAATATAATTATTTTGGCTTTGTGAACAAGTAACTATTTATAACGCGTATCGTATTGTTTAATCTCTCAATCAACTATATCAACCAATCGGAATTTGCATTGTGTGGATCAACGCGTATTTAGTTTCTTGATGTGTTGTCTGCAGATCCTATTACCTTCTAGGGAGGGACCGCTCGTAGTCTACGCTGGTATATGAATATCAGGAAACTATGAAATTTGTTTCGTTTTGGTGTGACACTTTTAAAATAGAAAACGAGCTTAAGATCTTTTCATTCTAAGTATATTGTAACGACAGGGTCTCTTTTGCCAATGGATGGGCCATAAAAGAAATAGGACTTAAATATGCCTATGATATATCTGTTAAGCCTTTTTTACAAAATAAAGTTACTATTCATGGAATAAAACCTACCAATCTATCATTTGTTTTTTTAGGATAAATGAGTTGTCTCTACTCTATATGTAGCTTCTTCTTCTACTTCTGAGTCCGAGAGTCTAAAGAAGTTTTGTTTCACCTAATTATACTTCCAAGAAATTCCTTTGGCTTTTTTTTCAGTGATGGTAAATTAAAAAGCCTCATTTGTAAACATTTTGCATTTCAAGTTTCCAAGTTAAAAAAAACACAATGTTACGAAAAACTTGAATAGCTTCGAAGAGGACAGAATACAGGAGGGCAGGGCATGATCCGCGATAGGGGTGGAGTTCTGGGGCCATTCTTTCAGCGGAACGGTATCCACTGTGACACTGGTAATAAACTGCGAGCGGTCCCTTCTTAGAGTGGAAGCATGGACTGCTGACAACACATCAAGAAACGAAGTATGCCAACTTTTTGCACCGTCCCTTAGCTCCAATATAATTATTTTGGCTTTCTGAACAAGTAACTATTTATAACGCGTATCGTATTGTTTAATCTCTCAATCAACTATATCAACCAATCGGAATTTGCATTGTGTGGATCAACGCGTATTTAGTTTCTTGATGTGTTGTCTGCAGGTCCTATTACCTTCTAGGGAGGGACCGCTCGTAGTTTACGCTGGTATATGAATATCAGGAAACTATGAAATTTGTTTCGTTTTGGTGTGACACTTTTAAAATAGAAAACGAGCTTAAGATCTTTTCATTCTAAGTATATTGTAACGACAGGGTCTCTTTTGCCAATGGATGGGCCATAAAAGAAATAGGACTTAAATATGCCTATGATATATCTGATGTTAAGCCTTTTTTACAAAATAAAGTTACTATTCATGGAATAAAACCTACCAATCTATCATTTGTTTTTTTAGGATAAATGAGTTGTCTCTACTCTATATGTAGCTTCTTCTTCTACTTCTGAGTCTGTCGTGTTTTCATCGTCGTCAAGATCGTCATCATGTATTTCATCTGCCTCATTATCTAACATGGCAAACGCATCATCAGCCAGTCTCATTTTGTTTGATGAGAGCCATTTGTGTAATGCCGTGACGTCTAAATTGGTTAATGGGCTCTTCGGTATATTTGTAAATGATACAAATTCTCTTCCCGGACGACGGTCAAAAGGATTCACTTTTCGTATGACTTTCACCATTTCTTTCACCAACTCTTCTGTGCTTGCGTGCGTGTGTTGTGTGGATTCTGGTGGTACGTTACTTTCGCGGTCGACTGCTTTCATTATGGTCTTCAACCCATGTGATGCACTAGTTGCCCTCTGAATTGCCTTAAGTGTTTTGTTGCCACATTATCCTCTTAAGACTTTTTTATGATCTTTCACCATCATTTCCATCTTAAGGTCGTTTGGTAAATTATTTCCAACCCCGCCTTTAGTATTCACAAACTGTCCGTGTATAACTCTATGAGCCTGCCTCTCGGTAAGGAGTGCTTTCGTGAATGTGATGAGATGCATTGCTTCAAACGCATATTTCATCCCTCGTTTCCGTGCTCTGAAATAAAGCATCAGCAGCTTCCAATTGATCAAACACCGTTCTCCATCGCCTTCTTTTTCTGTGTCATTCAGCTGCATGAGGAGCACGCCTAACTGAATAACTTGGAGAGCGTAGTTCATCACACCGTCCTGATCGTGTGAGTCATGGTTTTCTTCGCTTTGACTGACGGTACTTAGATCGGGAGAATGTTGCACAACTGCCAAATTGATTAGAGGCCACCGGACAAGTTGTCCTGTGCTTGCTACTGATGATGCGATATTGCTCATGGATGCTACTCTTAATTGAACATGGCTCGAATCTGGCGCTATTACTGGATCATCTATAGTTCCAGTGCCCAGTATATGCATCTGCTGTCCGACCCGATGAACCATCATAACAGTTTGACCTATTCGTAAGATAAAATAAATGCATGAATAGTTGAATGCAAAATCAATAAGCTATGCTATGGTGTGCTGTGCTAACTATTCTCGTTCCAGTTGCTTTTATCTTTTCTAACATTACATGTTACCGTTACATGTTTATACGGCATAATAATTTACACTTTCTACACTTGCCGTTTGTCAGTTCTTGAAGTGATGTGGTTTCTTTTCCGGATTCATTTCTTCTTTTTTCCACTTCTTCTCTTTGTTTCTTCTCGACATCAAACTCTGTTAGAACGTACTGTTCTACGAATTTACCAATCGTGGCATTAAAGAAGGATTTCTTTTCCTCTTCCGAGTTGTCGCTAGAAGGAACGCATATTTTTGTTGGTGTTCCATCAAGTTTCTCCAACCCCGCCCATGTCATAAAGGCTTCGCACAGATATGCCTTCGTGGCGGACAACATAAGATGTTCAGCACTTTTGTAATTCTTTTTCACCTTCGTGTATACGTTGGTGAGACGGAATTGTTGTCGCAAATTATATAACGTGCCTTGTTCTCTTCCTGAAACCGCGTTGGCACGGAATAATTGCTCCCATATACACTGCAAAAGAAGAGATACATTTTATAATACATGCAACTATGACAACGAATAATGTCTTTTAAATCCTATGTGTAACAAAATACAATCGGTTGACAAGTTACTAGCGAACATGATTAGAATATTATATGCGATAGCTACTATTATTGCACGGAATCGTTCATGCATTCAAGGATATATAAAGTGATATGAGAACCTCTATAATGAGATAATTCAACTACGATTTGTTGTGTCATCATACAGAATTCCCTTGATTTGCTTAAACTTCCTCTTGAGTTCCCTTAGGGTAAAATAAATGCTAATGTACTGTATTTTTCGAGAAAGCCAAAGGACTGATGGGGATACAACTACCTGCAAAAAACCTTGTATTTTCAGGTAGTTTTACCCTTATCAGTCCGCAGCTTTCGCATTATTGACATTACCCACAATGACCGTTCGAAATTAAAAATGGATAGTCAGACAATAAATTTTAGACCACGTATATTTGGAAAGTAAGAATTTTGGAAGCTAAACGGTTGTTTACAAGTTTCTGAAACGTTCATTTTACGATCAGAGAAGGTTTCAGAAACTTTATTATGAATCCTGGTCGCGCATATAGCATTTTTAAACTGTTGTTGTTTATATATTTAAAAACACGACTGTTCAGAGTCTTGGGAAAAATATGCAGCTCTATAAACATACCCCAAGGAATGACTGCTTGGTATGCCATTGTGCCACATTTTCAATGATGTTGTCGCATCTTTCAATACGATGATCGCAACCCAGCCTTGCCCTCTTTGCCCCAGAAACTCTCTCACGACCAAGCAAGTCGCCACACAGAGGTACATTGAGTCCTTCAAGTACCTTTTCTTTCCTTTGAAGTTTCATCAAAGGATCTTCTTGCGTGGATTCTGATTGGCTTTCCTCTTCCGGCTTAAAAATATCATGGCAAAAGTTCTGCACGTATTCCAGATATTTGCAAACATCGGATTGCTTGTTCTGGTTGTACGGAACTATAGGAAGGCCCACTATCACGGACTTTTTTGACATTTCATATGAGGACCTGAAAATGCACATAAAAGGATTAAATTTAAAAAGAAACAAATTCCTAAAAATAAAGTCACATTGCAATTCAAGATATGAATAAAAACAAGACAAACAATTGAAACTGTGATTTTTCGACTTTGTTTCAAAGTCATTGTCAAAGTCATCGTCAAAGTTATTGTATTGCAACCATTTAATTGAACTATGTTTTCTATTTATATAACATCTTACATCCTTTAATTCATTAACCTGACAATGAATTACTGCATGACAGTGCAATAAAACGGTCCACTTCACGACCTAGCCGTGGATTTTTCTGTTCGATACATTTATTCAAATACGTTACATTAAATTAAATCATGCAAGTTTGTGAGTATGTATATAAATTATAATTAACTTAACAATTCATTCATTAAATATAAGTGGTCGATTTATTTACTTTGGTGCTATATAAAAAATGACCGTTTTATTTAGTGGAAATATTTTCAGTTGGCAACAAAACAAACTTCCATTGAACTGTCGCCTCGTCGAACAGAACACAACCTCAATCTTTTGTATTGCGAACTCGATTCAATATATCCAATAATCCATACAGTATTTTTTCAAAACCCAGTGTCACTGACAATCGGCATATATGCTAATTATTTTGTATATCACTTAGTAGGACAAATAAGAAGATAAACAGGATACCTGTGCGAAATATGTTGAATGACTTCATCCTTCACATCTTTCAAACAGGGAAAGAATTGCACGAGGACTCTCGAAACCAAAATAGAGAAGTCTGCCTTGATCTTACCGATCTCTTGGTCATCTAACAGATATTCCTTGTTTTCAAATAATTTCATATCGGAGACCAAGGGTTTGGTGTCGTCAAGGTGGTCAGAAGGTATTCGGTCGAAGGTTAGGAAATGTGCTATCCAGTGCATGTCCGAGTTACGGTGGTTGGGGAGGATGATGTTGGCAAGGATCTTGAAATCGAAATTATCAAACACGATACGAGGTCTTCCTTCAGTTTTCAAAAGCTCTCTTATATCTTGCCTCAAGCTACCACCCACGTCGTCCATAAGATTGCGATAACTTGGTCTGGTTTGGCATATTCCAAGTTTATTCAACCTTCGGAACGTCTAAAGTATCAATTGAAAATACAATGACTATAATATAAAAGTTTCCCATAAATGTATAGTCCCAGTACGCTTTTAACCATATATAAACGTTAAAATTTAAATATTCGTTACAATAGCATTAGGTGAAATAAAGTATGAAACAAACTCCGAATAGAAGTTCAATTTTGAAACTTAATATTTAAGTAAAGCAAGAGGACAAAATATTCAATAGTGATATTTCGAATTTATATTTAATTATTGCAAATTCGTATAAAATATGTCTGCCACTGTTTCTATACTATATGCTCTATACAGTTTTTTCAGTGGTAGCACTAAGGAATTCCCCGACAGAGGGAAATTGATACGATACGTTAGGGTGGATACGAGAGAAGTTTTACTTGTTTTTACGCTTGTTTTCCTGATTATAAAACCTCCTGGTATCGACGTTTCTGCATACGAAGTAAGATGGTTTGTTACTGTCGTAAATTGCTCATTTGTACAAGGTATATCTTACCATCTGAGTTGCTCCGCCTACACAGAGGACAACTGATGTCAATTTTTGTACCAACGACAATTCCTTAAATCTTGTATTCATAAGAATTCCCATTGCCACACATAACGGAGGAAGTTGAGAGCCGTCTTCTTTTACCTTGGAGACAGCAATTGTTATCAAAACATGAAGTACGTCGGGCGCTCTCTCTTTCATTTCTTTCAAGATGTCAATCCAGTGAAAGGTGTTGATGCTTTTGTGATCTTTTCGGGTCACACGCAGCACGGATGAGTTTCCTTCAGACCTTGCACGAAGCTTTGTACACTGTTCGTTAATGCTTTTCAAAAACAGTTCGAACACGCAATTCTTTACTTGAGGTACGGCTACAATTGCCTTTGCCAAATAGGTCGGGGAGCCCTTGATAATTTCGTCCAGTAATTTTTGTTTCTGGAATGAAGATAATGTTACCGTTCCCTTACCCTGTTACATGCAGAAAAATGCAATTTACTTATAATAAAATATCTGAATTTGTTACTTTATATATACTATGCTCATAAAAGCATACAGCATGCATATGCGGCAAAGTTTCATGCAAAGTTGAACATTTTCAAACATACCTTAATTCCTTGTAGACCACTTTTAGAAATGATTGCAAGCTCTTCAGCTAGAGGCAGTTGCTCTAGTGGTGCGTTTGGACGTGGCACTTGAACTTCGTCTTGACCAAACGGATCGTAGACTGTTGTTGGTAAAGGGGCCGGTAACGACAGTGGTCCTGGTTTAGGGGCGATGCTTTTAAAACGTTCTTCTAAAGACTGAGCAACATGCCTTTCGACAAATGCTCTTTTTGCTGGCTGCTCAGGTAGAGGTGATTTTTCAACATCTCCGTAGTCGTCCTTTCTTCCGCGCTTTTCGCGTATCGAACAAAACTGCTCCCTTTGTTTCTTGGCAGTTTCGACGCATTTTTTCTTAAACTCTGTAACCTTTTTGTGAAGGTTTGTAATATTCCGGGCGCAGATTCGGCAAATATACTGTGATAATTCGTCCTCTTTAGACACTACAATGCCAGAAAGTTGCTTTATAGCATCAACTAAACCTTCGTTGGAAGACTTCTTTCCAAACAAGTGAAAACGAATATCGTGTGCGTTTGTATCTATATTGCAACAACGACAAGCATATGTAATATACTCTGTAACTTTTTTCCGCGGAGTTTTTTCTGCCATAACGCAGCAAAGAAATATTGCCACTGGCCCTGCTATGGCCAGAACACATAACTTTGTATTCACTGAACGAACAATGAGTGTTAAAAAAAACAAACGCGTTTTTTTCAACTTTCCGACCTTTTTGCAATCAGACGCGACAGCAACTTCATTTTCACGCAATGTCAAATTACAAACAGTTAAAAGAGTTATGTACGAGTATACCGCACGTACGTTGCACATACAGCGAGTACAAAATTGTACTTATAGAATAATGTAAAGCTTTTAAAACATGTTTCCGAGGCTAATATATAATAAAATTAATCGTGCGTGCATATATAGTCTATGTATGTACCTTGAATAGAATATATAAACGAGTGGCCATAGGCATAGGCATATGCATGATGGAAAAAATCTTTCAGTGGCCATTTCAGTTGACCACATAAAGTCCAGAAAGACTACTTACAAATTCCGGACCAAAAAATAAATTCTTTTTTATAATCTTTAGGCCGTTGTATGACGTACAAAAGTTCGCCAGTCGCCAAAGCGTGTTATTAACAAATAATTAAATAAAGCCTACAGTTTAAACATCTAAACTAGCTATAAGAATAACGCTTTTGACTAGGCCACAACTAAATAGAGCTCAATATTCGGAATGATTTTCCCAATGCTGTATGCGTTTTCAAATTCTCCGATATTTTCCACTTTTGACTATCATTTTTAGCTTGACATAATGTAGATATGGGTATATTTCCAGAGGTGAAATCTCACGTGACATACTATAGGCAATGAAAATCTGTCTAAAAACACAACACAGAACCAGGTTATTCTTCCGGTTAACCTGGATAACAGCTCAATTATGGTGTATACACTTGGATACTAAAGTGTGTGGGGGGGGGGGGGCTCTAGAGGTGGGCCAGGAAATATCTGACAAGGGATGTCAGCATTACCAGGTTTCCAACAGGGGACGGGATATGATTTTGCAAGCAGTTATCATTCTGTAAAGTTATTCTTTTGTTTTTCAACTAAACTTGCGATGGTTGAGGGGCATGCTGACCCAATGAAATGGTATTTCCTGCATTTTGAGGGTACTAGTTTTACAGCAGAATTCTTTATCTTTAGCCTACCAAGTGCAAGTGTGTCATCTGGTGTTAGACAGAATAGAATAATAAAGTAGGGTACATCAGGGTGTAGTACAACTCAATGGGTTAAATTCACACCTGAGCAGATAGGCCAGTTAACCCATTAAGCTCTAGCACTGTCCTCTTGACGAATAATATTGTCTGGAAATCTGGCATTAGACTGACTAAAATAATAAAGTAGGGCACAATGTAACTCAATGGGTTAACAGTGAATTCACCACCACTACAAAACATGGTCATTATAAAACATAGTTTCTTCCCAACATATTGTTAATATCAGCATATTGTTCCCAGCATATTGTTCATTGACATGGGAGGGTTAGAGTTCACACACAAGGGAGCTACAGCCCCCCCCCCCCCCCTTGCCAAAATTCTCTTCGAAAGCCTCCAGATAAAATGATGTGAAAATAGCATTTCCCTACTTTCTCAACATGAAGTGCTCCTCAACTTCAAATTTCAAAATTAGCTTCCTAACTATATGGGAACTAAACCCTTAAAACCTAACAGGGATTTAATTCAACTAGCACTGTAAAAATGTAAACTGAATGCAACAGATTCAGAAGTCAGTTTATGCTGACACATTACTTAACCCTTTAAGTGGCAAAGCATGCAGATGTGCCCTACTTTATTATTTTACTCGGCCTAATGCCTGACGATTTTACTTGTCAGGGGAGGGGAGTACTGCCACTCAATGGGTTAATGTATGTGCGGCATAAAAGTGTAAGAGTTGTCAGGAGGCTTATAGCCGATGGTGACACTATGATGCCAGTGGGCAAGTCTGAAACCCTTTGAATAACAGCTGAATTACACTTGCAATTTTTACTGCAATGTTAGATGCAATTTTCTTCTCTTGATGGATATGAACGAGTGGATTGGTTACTAATCTTTAAATAAGGATGATATACTCAGAGAATTCACGATCCTTGCTCACATCCATCAGAAGAAAATCGCACCAGAGATCACAGCAAAAGTGTAAACAGGCCTTAACAAGGCTGCATTAACAATTATTTACAACCATAAAAACATTTGTAGGATATAAATTAAGCTATGTATAGCTAAATATGATTTCCAGCTGAGAAAGGTGGTCATATGTGTTAAAACCCTGATTTGTCCCCCTCCCCAAATATTTTGCAAAGTGTCTGCCTCTACTCATCACATATTTGACATAATAATTAAAATAAATAGGCTAATAACTTTGGAGTGGCAATTTGTTATTGATAAATTTAATATGAAATATAAATTTACAGGGATATTTTACACCTTTGGTGAATTTTATATAAAATGAATAACGTAAATTCAATTTTATAACAATTTCTACATTAATTATGTCATGTAATCTCATGCATTATAAATTAAACAGTTACACACACATTAATTCACGATCATGACTTAAATTGTTATTTGTAATTGAAAAATTCAGGACTTCACCCACTATTTGTCAATTTCTATAGATTTGTTGAATTACAGTCTTTTAATAGTCTTTCGTTTGTCTTTCAGTCTTCGTACAGAATATAAAAATATCCCTTATACGATACCAATGCCATATGTATTGTTAAGCCGTTTTCACATTATGATACAACATTTAATATGTCTTATATGATAAAAATACAAATTTCCATTGATGGAGAAGAGGATTTCAACGACCAAAGCCACTATTTGAAGAGTTTTAATACTATAACAGACTAACAGTTATTAAACACATTCCTACGCACTCCTTACAATCAGCCATGTTGCACAAATTATGAAATTGATGAGTGACTTCACGTTCAATATCCGCATTCCATTGCATTTTCAACGACCAATCAAATCACTCGGAGATTTGGATTTTCCCAGGGCTTTAGGCAACGCAGGCAGCCGTGAAGCCCTGGGTACGAGGTTGCCTGGCCTCCTAAAAAGAAATATTAATCAATAATGAGATGTTAGTAGCCTTGTTGATTACCACATTTTGATTGACTATGAATAGAATTTTTGTATCTCCAAATTGCACAGCGTTACACTGACAAAAAAGAAAAAAGACAATAATTCAATATCCCATATTGGCGAGGTCAAACATATTTAGGAAATTAACCGAGACTTACCTTAGGTTAAAGTTTAATTGAAGTTCTATGAGCCATCATAGGTCAGGAACGGAGGAAATCACGTGAGATAGCGTCCACGGCATTGAGCTTTGGTGTTTAAAGGACATGCGAATGGTCATGCCAAAGAAAAAATAGGGTAGAGTATTTAAAGTAGAGCGTTAGTATACCGGGTGGCTGCAGGTCTGGATTAACCTCATAGGGGACCTGAGGCCCGCTTGCTGAGGGGCCTCTTCATGTCATCCGTGATCTTGTTCCCAGAGCATGTCCCTTTGCATTAGGGGTGGTCATCATCGTGAGTATTGGTTAACGTTTGCGATTGCGAGTTTGTAGATAAATATTTGAACACTGACAATTTTTATGTAATTTTACTTAACTCAAAACCAAAGAAATTTCACCAACAAACAAAATAATGTTTGATACAACTTGCAAAAGCATAAGCGAAAACCGTTGACACAGTCTTGTTATGAGCATTTACATGTTACTTTTTATGCCAGATAGTAAAGGCGAGGCCAGAAAACAATTAGGATTAATGCCAGGAATAATCACGCTGTGTTTGAACAATTAGGCTAGATGATAAGCTAATAACGTGCAGATTTTGGTTGCCAAGAGGGAATCAAAAGTTAACAACATTCACCAATTGCAGTGTAAAGATAAATTTAGCTGGGCGAGTCCATTCCTGACAAGTTAAAAAAAATGGAACTAAATATAATTACATGCTGAAAAAGTTCAATTATTATCTTCGTCTTTGTGTGAAATGTGCATATTTTGCATGCCTTGGCATTCTTGCTACCAGGGTGCTTTATTATAAGCGCCCTGCTTGCTATCGCGTGCGTGACAATGCGTGGAACTGCTAGTTTTCTTATGTTCGAAGATAAACTAGAATTTTCAATGTTTTCGGTATACTAACTAATCTCAAAATTTGGAATTATTATAGTCTACTTGGTAGTTTATCAGTTAATGCAGTCACGGATATGTTCTATGATTTCAAAAAATCAAACGATTTGGTGGAGGGCCCTCTTTTGGTGGAAGGCCTAGGGCCCGGGCCCTTTGGGCCCAACCCTTAATCCAGCCCTGGTGGGCTGTGACTTCTGCGTTCCTGACCAATGTCTCGTAGAACTAAAACAGTGTCAATCTTGTTAATCTTTAAATGTAGAATACCTTTCTTGGTCACCATTTTCGTTTGAAGACTGAACAACATAAGGATCATTATCAAATTCCTAAAATTATATATTATTTCTTAGGGCCTGTTTACATGGAGGTAGGGCGACCCTAGCAAAAGGGTCACCCTAACAAGCGAGTCACCCTAGTACAATATGTTTTATAAGAAGCGTTTACATGTGCGCTAGGGTTACCTTAGCAGTAGGGCCATCTTTTTGTTTACATAAGCCATGTAAACGCGTCAAATAGGGTTACCCTATCAAGCGGGGCAAGTTATCCGATCGCATTTGGTGAATGTCAGGCGAAAATGGCGTATCAGGAGCATAAAAAAGATGGCAATCTAAGGAAAATGCACCAGAAGTGGACAGTGAATTTTCTTAGTCGATAGATAATGCTGAGAATACTCCAAATGATGTAATTTCGACAACAAAGCGCAAAGCAGCGAAAATCTTCGACGACGTCTAACACTGATTCGCCTTCGTATATGTCGACGAGAATTTAGAGCAGAATTGCGCTCATTTACTGCTGGAACTGCTAGTTGCTGTTGCAGTTTTCTCTGGTAGAATAAAACAGAAAGTAGGAGGAGACCACAATAGTGAAATGCAGCGAGTAAATGGGCAAGACATAGCATCATACGATTGGCCATGACAACTTTGCGTTTCGGCGCTATTTTTCAAACTGAATGGCTTAGTGACCACGCTTAGATTGGGTTACCCTACCAAGCATGATAGCCCTAGCAATATGGTTACGGCTACCTCATGTTAACGCTCGCTTTTTTCTGACCCACTTCCTAGGGTAACTCTCTTGCTAGGGTCACCCTACCTTAGTTGACCTTGCTAGGGTCACCCTACCGCTTAGTTAATGTAAATTTATCGATTAACTCATTTGACTTATTAATTTTCTTATAGCTTGTTCAAGCCTCCTTTTTCGTTTTTTGCCAAAAAATTTAGAAACTTTGGAAAATTGAGAATTAAGTTACCTGTGGCCTTGGTTGGCTGTTAGAGGCGGCTGCTGTCCCACCTGGAGGCACCGAACTTTCGTTCTGCAATGGTGTCGTAGTAGCTGGCCTTCGACTGGTGTCCGACTGTAGTGGTAATGGCTAGAATATATTCGAGAATACAATGCTTAATTGAGGGCTGTAACCCTGGTAAACTTTAAAAAGAAGGAGAATTTTATAATCAGTACTAACCTGTAAGTGTTGCATTATTTATTGCTTCGTTAATTGCTCTTGAAACGGCTTCTGACAACGTCCTGGATAGCGTTTCTCTATCCGCCATATTGGCAATAAGGCTGTTGTCTTAGTAACCGCGCTTTTCTCCCACCATTATTAATATTACACTTACAGTTGGCGTGCATTAAACCATTATATGTAAATAATGGATTATTTATAAATCATAAAAAATTGTTTGTAAATAAAATTTATTATATGTATATAATGATTGTTGGCAAGTTCTTATTTAGTTAAATGTAAATAATGCGTGTAGTGCATATATATAAAACATTTCTATATAAAAAATGCAGCACTGTGCACTCAATTATATGTAAATAATCATTTTGAGAACCGCTATTATTTATAAATAATCAGTGAAAGATATGTATTATTTATAAATAATGAAGTTCGTTCGATGAATTATATAGATATAATAAACATGTGAAAGCCAATTATTTATAAATAAATAACTCCGTCTAAGTTCATTATTTATAAATAACAAACAGTTTTAAAATATTATTTATAAATAATGAAAAATACGGAAAAATATTCGCTAAATAATAAATTTACACTTGGCGCCCCATACGTTCATTCCTCATGACTTCATGCATAAAATTTTCGTCATGTTGGATTGAAAAATCAGTATATCACTCCAGTTGAGCTTTTGAAAAGTTTTCCAATCTGTTAGTTCAGTGAAAATTTAAACATAACGTCATCCAAATGTTACATTCTCGTCCATTGGCTGAATTTACTTTACGCCTGCAGTGATTGGCTATAAGCTAACATTACAGTTACAGTTACAGTTATGCACATGACAACAATATATCTGCATTCGCAGATACAAAAACTGACCTTCCCCCCCCCCCTCCCCTGGCTACTCGGTCCAATCCCCTTGGCAGCGTGTGTGAAAAACATTTTCTGCCTCTTTCGTTCCTCAGCCGGCAGAAAATTACACTTATATATATATATATTACAGTCACCCTTTTCTATTCACCAGTCCTAATCTATCAAGACTGTTATCATTGATAACATATCATAACAACTTTATATCACAAGAAAACATAGGGTATTGTGTTTTTATAGCGACCCAAGCTGCATGAACAGCCTTCAGCTAATATAAATGTAGGTCGTTCTACTAATTTTCCTGGTTTATTTCCACCAAATCATAAAACAATTAATGATCAGTCTAAACAATATTGAAAAACTCATATTTACTTACATTTTTACGACTAGATGAAGACAAATTCAATCACAAGATCACGTTAATAATAACTTCATGTTTCTGTTTTCCTCCAACAAAACAAAAACAAAATGGTAGGACAAAAATCAACAAATTACTATTTTGGTGGGAAACTACGGAGAGACGTCAAACGAGACTGGGTACAAACTCAACCATCACTTTTTTTTCAACTCAACCATTGTTTTTTTTTAACTCAACCATCACTTTACTTTGAACTAAACCATCACTTGTTTTTTTTCACATATCGATTTTTTTTTCTCAACATGCAAAATTTTGATCTCAAACAGTGATATTTAATTCTCGATTACTAATTATTATCTCAACGTGGTAATTCTTTAACTCATCAATTGAATGTTACGTCTCAACTACCAAACATTGTATTTCAACATATGATTTCCATAATCTAACACTTTTGACATGTTTGGCTTGCCATAGAAAAGCAATCAATGTCACTTCAACCAAAGACCAAAAAATCAAGGAAAGTGGAAGAAGAAGTCGCGATCATAACGGCTATGATGGTCGAAAAAACCCAGTCATGTTGAAATAATACGCGGCACGAGGCTTCCATTGAAGGTTAAAAAGAATTCAGGGAAATTAAAGAAGCAGCAATTCAGAAAAGGAAGGCACACGACCGGAGCTTTCGTGGAGACAGGTTGTACACATTGAACTATCCAGATGGGAGTGAAGTTATCAACATGCCAGGAACTGATGAACCTTTTAGCCTGGCTAAGTATAAAGAAGATCTAGGTAAAGGATATGCCCAAATAAGTTTATTTCTCTGCTATAAGAAGTTGGGCCCAGACAACAAAGAGACTGATTCAGATAACAATGAGACAGTTGGTATTTCTACAATATCTAAACAGCAGACGATAAAGGAAACTATAAGTTCTGATGAGAAAGCAGAACTGTAAGTACAATACAATACAATAATTTATTAGTATATCCCAAAAGGGGTTTTCAAAACTAATTTACAAGCATAGTAAGGTTACAAGGTTAAAAGTCAAAGAACAAGAGTTATGTTACACAGAATATACATTACTTATAGTCGAGACCAGAGTTCCTTTCTGGCGAACGATTTAAAAGTAACAACGTTTATACAATTTTTTGTCTTTTCACTCAAAGTGTTCCATAATGATATGCCATGATCAAAAAAGGACTTCTGTGCCGTTGCAGTCCTTTTAATTGGGATACAAATATTATTTCTCCGCCTGGTATTGTATCGATGAATCCTACATCGTTTAACTAATTTCGATTGAAGGTAATTTGAGATATGGTCATATTTCTTCTTTCCTGTTGTTATTCTTGCAGCAAAGTTTTGTAAAAGCTGCAGCTTACAAATGTTTTGTTGTGATGTACCCGACCAAACAGTCGAGCAATAAAATAGTTTACTAAATACCAAACTATTCAAAATGACAGTGAGAACATCTTTGGTGAAGAGATGACGAACTATATTGATTTGGCACAACTTTCCCAGCAAAGATGACGATAGACAGTCTATATGCTCATTGAACGATAAGTATCTATCAAATATGATTCCTAGGTCCATACATGATGGTAGAGGGGACAATTCTTTGCCAAGAAAGGATATTGTAACGTCTTCCAGTCGCGCTAGCAACTGTCTTGTGCCAAAAATAATGAACTTTGTCTTGTCGGGGTTTATAAGCAAATAATTTGCGCAACACCATTCTGCCACCTTACGAAGGTCACAGGATATAAGACTGAGAGCTTTTTCCATTTCATCAATGGAAAACAATAAGAAAATCATCAACAAAGGACTCAGCCAGGCTGTTTTCAACAACTTTAGGCATATCATTGATATAAATGTTAAAAAGTAATGGCCCAAGGATAGATCCTTGGGGAACGCCATGTGTTACTATCAACGGTGTCGAGAGTGCAGATTCTATTCGAGTTGATTGTTCCCTATTTGTAAGATAGCTCTTAAACCAAATGAGAGCATTTGGAGAGGTTCCAAACATTTTTAGTTTTTCGAGAAAAGTGACATATGCTGTCAAACGCTTTGCTCAGACCAATGAGTACCATAGCTGTAATTTTCTTCTCGTCAATTGCTTTAAACAGATGATCCGCAACCAGTAAACCAAGGGTCTCTGTGGAATGGTACCTTTTGTTGCCACTTTGCTGACCGGTAAGACAGTTTTTTCCGACAAATAATTGGTGTACTGTTGCAATGCAAGTTTTTCAATCACTTTTGACAGCACTGGGAGAAGCGAGACTGGTCTATTATTTTCGGGCATCTCATGATCACCTTCCTTTAAATGTGGCACGACTTCGACCTTTTTCCATGCATGTGAGAAAACTGACGAAGCAAAGGACTGATTTATGATGCGAGTGATGATAGGAATTAAATGAGGCGCACAATCTTTAATGACCGAAATCAAAACTTTATCATACCCTGGAGCTTTATTATTGGGCATGTCCATAATCACCTTTCCAACCTCTAAACAAGTTACCGCTCGAAATTCAAATGCATCATCGCAAGAGATGTTATTGCCATCGGGTACCTCGAAGGCACTACTTAAGCCATGAATTTCTGCTAAATTTACTGAAGCGGCTGAGGCTTTCCTTCCCACAGAAATGAAATATCGATTAAATTCTTTCATTGTAATATTCCACTTCTGCAGCCTTAAGAGCTAACTTCACTTTACACCTTTGCTGTTTAAAACCATACCAGTCTTCAACTAAACCCGTTCGGCGAGCAATTTTATGTAAATTGTTTCTAATGAAAATTTGTTCCTTAATGTCTTCATTAATGAAAGGGACTGACCGACGTTTAATCTTAATTGTTTTGACAGGAGCAAAGTTTTCAAGACAAGTTTGGAATAGGTCGTTAAAGCTGTCAACTTTAGCATCAAGAGGGTCTAACAGATCTAGTGTATTCCAAGGAATATGTGAGATATCGGCCGAAAACTTTTCTGCATTGTAATGTTTATAGCTACGAATATTGACATAGCGTGCTTTGAGTTTAGGCATTTTCAAGTCCAGTACAACATAAACCAAAAAATGGTCACTAATAGTCATTTCCAAAACACCATTAGCTTTAACAAGAGCAGGATCCGACGTTAGTACAACATCAATTAGTGTAGAAGATTGTTGGGTCACTCTTGTTGGGTCATTTACCAATTGTGTCGCATTCATCGCTATACAAAAGGACTGTAAAGCAATACCTCGGGGATTATCTGTCAATAAGTCGCATTTTAAATCGCCAGTTAATATGATGGGTTTATTCAGAGAGAGGGTGTGTATGTAGTTTGGCATCAAATCATCATTCAGGCAAAGGATGCCACTTTCAGGAGGTCAATAAACAACACAAACAATAAAAGTTTTAAGTGCTGTATCTGAAGCCACAGCTGATGTAGGCCTGAATTTGAAGTTCCAGTTAGATCTTTAAGAACGCTAACTTTCAAACCAGTTTTAACGTATGCACAAACGCTACCTCCCTTTTTCCGCAAGCGGTCTAGTCGAAAAATGTTATAACCTTCGATATTCACACTTGCATTTGTAACTGTTGTGTTAAACCACGTTTCAGAAAAAGATAAAATGTCATAATCCTTTTCAAATGCTAATTTCTTGATTTCAGTACAGTGAGTTCTGTTTCTCAAAGATTGAACATTAAGATGGGCTATACTAATCTGTTTACTTTGACCGCCATGCTCCATAGATTTGACTTGACTATGACTCTGTTTGTTGCTAGGACGTTTAGAATCTATATCAACTCGAATACAATTTCCAATATTTCGAGAACATGTCTTAGGCTTTCGAATTCGAAATGTTGTTATACGGGTGCTGATAGCTCGACCAGAATCCTGCGTACTACAATTTCCAGTTGAGTTTGGATTTTGGAATGCCTATAGCTTTATCGTAATGTTTTAACAGACAGTTTTGACATATATGAACAACATTGTCATGGTGCTGTTAGCATGTTGTCAAGGATATTTATGGAGATACACCTTCAAACTCCAGAATGGCCTTGACAACATTTTGACAGCACCATTACAATGTTGCTGGAATTATGTCAAAGCTATTTGTTTAAATGGTTGGTTGTTCAAAAGCCAGTGAGCTTTATAATCGTTGGTTAACAAAAAATGTCAAAGCAATCTAGCAGAAATCTTGTCTGAATTATCAGAGGTTTTATTTTCTAAAGGTTTGAAGTATAAACCAACATGCAGAAATACAAAAACTAAAACAACAGTTTAAATTTTAACCTAGGGTTAATGCTAATGTGACTGTAAATTGAACCACTATAAATGGAAATGAAGTATTGATATTCATAATAGTGTATATTAATGATATGAAACAGCATAAATATTAAGACACATTAGTTTAGTGTCATTCCACAAGGGGTTGACCAACTGACAGGCATTGGTTGTGGGAGATGTCAATAAACGTGGCAGCCATTTTTGTAATCTGTTAAAAATACCCTAACTTTAATCATAATCTGCAACAAGCCCCTGTTGCTAGTCGAATCCATTCAACAAAACTTCCACTGCTACTCCCCCCCCCCCCTGCACTAGCCCAGGAGATACTGCAAGTTAACCACATTCTCTTTCAAGCATCCTAGTACAATTTACTGTTACACAGTGCAATTCACCTCCCCCTCTACTATATCTGGTGGACAGCAGAAAATTCCTTTGTAGTGAGAGTAATTTTTGGATATAATCATTATAATGCAAACATTTAGGTTAATATTTGCACTTTCCTTCGTTCCTTTTGGAGTTTTGGGATAGGGGGTAACTTATGAGCACAATTATTTTCTTTGAAGGCCATTTGATGGAAAAAACCTTTATTCAAAATGAGGGGGATGAAGCAACATTCCACAGGGGGTTAAACACTTTCTAAGGTGGGTTAAGGAAAATTCAAGGGGGCTTAACCCCTTGTTCAATTTCCTTGAAAACCAAAACAACATGATTTTTTCAAAATATGCCATTTTCATCATTAATTAATGACAAAACATGTGCATGCGCAGACAAATTGCACCTACCAGCAGGAATATAAACGTTTAAAATTTCAAATCACATTGAACGAAATACTCCCGAATCTTGCAAAAGAAATGTACTATGATAAAATTTTGAAATCATATATGGGATGGTACCAAAAAAGCGATGAACAGAAAATTGTTTAGTCCTCAGAATAAGCTGTCCGTAAAGTTCACAGATGACATAGGCCAGTCAGAAGGGGCTGTGGACGTGGGAGGTCCAGCAAGGGAATTCTTTACCCTTATCACAGAATGGCTGGTCAATTCGCGACTTTTCTTCGGTGGAATATTGTCAAAGTTTCTGTCATTAAATGCAACCTGCTTAGAAGAACGGGAGTACTTCATGGCCGGACAGATCCTCACTATGTCACTTGTACATGGTGGTCCAGGAAATTTTGTTCTTTGCAACTGGTTGCAAACTCATTCCTCCCCAAGGCTTACATTGTGAATTACAATTTCTGCATGAAATAGAAAATGACGAAAAGCTTTCTAAGTTTCCTGAAGCGAACATGTGCGCGTGTATCCTCAATCTGCCTGTTGTTCATGATAATTATGAAAGCTTTAAGAATGCAGTAGTGTTCGGCATTAAAAATGCTCGTGGATTTGGTTGTGCATGAACAATCATGTATATAGTTCAGATGTATTCATACAAGACAGACTATATGGATTGTTAAAAAATATTTGCATGTTGAGATTAGTGTGACAGTTGAGTTTTGTTTCGGAGAACCTTAATTTTATTTGCATCCTACTGGTGCAACAACTTGTTTTACATTTTATTGATGCTTATATAGGACGTAGCTATAGCAGGGAAAGTAGATGTGAACCGAATTCATTATGAAAGCAGAAACAACCCAGAGGTTTGCAGAAAATCCACGTTAGTAAAGAATGCGAGTATTCTACCCATCTGTACGGGAAACAAATATTTCAGCTGTTCTTGAATCAAACAAATGTAGTTTTCTGAAAACGAGATACGTCTAAGTTGAAAGTTTGATTAGCAGCTAATAAAATGTTTAAGAGAAATAAACAAGAATAATACACTCTTTTGGAAAGTACGTTATTTTGGCTATAAAGCCTCGTTTTCATGTTTGTGACATCAATTGAACCAATGCCTCAACCACGAAAATGAGGCCCTCTTGCCAAGGTGACATACTTTCCAGAAAGGTGCATTCGCTCTACCAGTCTACCTAGCATTTTTGAACAATGATATTTAAACCATATTGTGGTGCAAGTGAAATATGATGTGCACATATTTGCATTTTAAGTTACTGCAACATTCACGCCATCTCTACGTCCATATATAGAGCTATGACAAAATTATCACTTCTTATAACGAAAAAGAGATCTGGAAATTCATTCTTAGATTATTTTAACGGATTTCTTTTATACATGTAATGTACATGTAGTTAGTAAACATTGTCATGGACCTAAAATCTGTAAATAACTTGGGTGTTATGTGTTAATGATTAAATACAAGGTAGATGTATAATTTCCTGTGGCCAGTGTTACTGGCGGAAATTGCAAGGAATAAAGTTGGAATTCCACATTGTTTTAGGTCTGTTTCTAATGGATTTTGACGGCAGATGTACAAATTAAGATCGTTAATATATGTGGTCGATCGCCACACGAGCAAAACCAAATGGTTTATTCACAAACGAACAACGGCAGTCGTCATCAAATAGAGCCGGAACAATCATAAGCTAAGTTAGATAACCTTTCGTTTTACCACCGCTGACACTGTGGAGAACCATAGGCAGCACAGCAAGTATATTTATTCACTTATAAAAATGCGTTAAAACACTTAAAAATGTGCATGAAGTTCGTCTGACTTTGCTATCAAGCGTTAATATCCTGTAGCTCATTGTTTAACTTACCGCGCGAATCTGCATACACAGTGAACTACAGGATAGCTAGCTTGATAGCAAAGTCAGGCGAGCTTTTTGCATATTTTTAAGCGTTTAGACGCATTTTTATACATGAATACACATATGTTGCTAGGCTGCCTATGGGAAAACTAAGCCTTGGAGCAAGGAGTTCATCCAACTGACTAGCAAAGTGAAACACAACCTCGTACCCATGGTCTTGACTCTTGGGATTAGTATATATTACCCCGGAACGCTCTAATTTAATACTAGAACTGCTGCATCAGCATTTTTTCCAAAAAGCGCGGGAAATTTAAATTTTTAATGACGTCATAAAAAAAATCCAAGATGGCCGCCACCAAAAAACAAATCCGGGAAATAAATTTTTACAATTTTGCAAAATTGTAAAAATGAAGTTTTGCAAAAAGTTCCACCGCCGCGCAACGCGGGAGTACGAGTTGGGTTTGTGTCCTTTAGGGATTAAACATAGGAAAATAATGTTTCGACGACTAAAAAAAAATCGCGAAATAAATTTTTTAATTTTTCAAAATTCTAAAAAACATGTTAAAAAATTATACCTTATATATGGTAACACGTAAAGCCAACACCAGTAACACGGATGTGTTTATAGGGCATACACATATTCCTTACGATAATATAGGGGATCATATTTGGTGTTACCAAGACCAAGTTGTTAAAGGGTATTATAAAAATAGTAAAATTTGCCAACCGATGAAACAAACGGGTCCTACAAATTGGGAAGTCCGTCCTATACCAACACGGTTGTGTACTAAAAAAGAAATATTAGCCCTTAAAAAACAAACCATAAAGGACTACAAAGCCGGTTTAAACGTCAATACACCGGTTAAATAGCCTCGTTCCCAGGCGCTTTCTAATTTTCTAATCAGGAAAAGTGTATGGGATTGTATATATCGATTTAATATCGTGAATGCGCGCGGGAAACACGCGAGGAGAAAATGGGGGGGGAAGGGAGCGAAAGCGCCTGGCAGAAAATGAATTCAAGATGGCGGAATGCGTGGAGCAGCTACTGCCAAGTTTAATAGAAACTCCTCTCGACGATATAAGCAAAGAAGAGCACCTTCGAGATTAGATTTCTTAAGGCTTTCGGTAATCTCTTCCATCCTATCAAACACATGTATGGCCAACACACGCGACTGGAAAACGAAATTCTCAATAAAATACTATCTTATCACTTTTTCGTTGAATCATTCACTTTTTTCTGCATTTTCTGCCAGGCCCGACCGCACGTTTCCGACTGTGTTTTCCATGCAATACCCACGCAACGGTAATGGTTGGGCCTGGGGACGAGGCTGCCGGTTAAACCTAAAAAACAAAAAATTGAATATGACACCCCCAACAATGCCCCCTCCCTCCCAAACTTTAACGACCTTACCCAAGTAGCGCATAACCGCAATATTTCGTGGAAAGTTATTAAAGGTTGTAAAAAAATAGAATTAGCACAACTATTAACTATTCCACTTATTATGAGCCCCAATTTTTAAAAAATGAAATGGAAAAACTTTAAAAATTGAAAAATTTTAAAACCTTAAAAAGGTTTTAAAAATAAATTCAATGCCAGCTAAATTTACAGGTACAAAAAAACCTGAAAATTGGGACCGCGTGGCCAACCAGGAATTAAAACGTCGGGACAGGGTTGCTGCCAAAAAAGCCCGTAAAAAATTACGGGCAGAAACACGTCTTTGGGAACTTGAGGCCAACCAGGAATTAAAATGCCGTGGGAAAGTTGCTGCAAAAAATGCACGGGAAAGGGAGCGTGCAGAGCGTCTTAAATGGTCTAAAGAGATTCAAGAAGAACTAAATCGACGTGAAAAACAACGCGATTCGCAAGAAGAAAAAGCTTGGAAAGGCAGTAAAAAGTTTGCACAAATTTGTCGTCGTTTTCGTCGAAAAATCGAACGTAGGGAACCGCCTGCGTTTAACGTAGTAAAAATGTATTCGAACCATAATGCAAAATTTACAACGTATTTTGATACGTACAAAGTCTATGTTTATGGTCGCGTTGACCCCGTCGCCATATTTAAAAAAGCATTAGATTTAACGGTAGAAGAACGTCGTTTAAAACAGGTGATAAAATACGTATTATCGTGTCACACCCTTTGTAGTCTAAACCGTTTAGTATGAAATTAATTACAATTACAAACGACTAACAATTTTTTACAACCTTTTAAAAGCAATTTTAGAATTTGTAGAATGTAAGAGTGTTTCATTAAATGAGGTTGTCATTGAAGTACAGTCGACGAAAATACCACGGGGTGCCGGTGGTATAAAAATTACAAAAACCAATATAGGGCTTAAAAAGAGTATTATCACTATTAAAAATTTCGATACGATGTGTCTTGCACCGGCTATTGTAACGGCACATGCTAATATTAACAAGGACAATTTTACAAAATCTCAAATTAAAAACGGGTTTAACGGTTCGAGGAAACTACAAGAAACGGAGGCTATAAAATTACACGAAGATGCAGGCGTACCTATACCTGAATACGGAAGTACTTTAGAAGACGTTGGTAAATTTGCGCAACACCTTGGAATACAAATTAATATTATAGACACATTACTTTAACAACTTCAACGAAATTATTTATACTGCAAATAACAGTTCAAATGAAATTATTTACTTACACAAAGACAAAACTCATAACGTAATAACGTCTATGCCTGCGTTTTTAGGTAAAAAATATTATTGTCATACATGTAAAAAAAGGGTACACACACCGCAATAAGCATAAGTGTCCTAACAAATGTTTAGCGTGTTTTAAGACTGGACAACACACGGGTGATAAAATTACATGTGATAATTGCAACCGAACATTTTTTAGACAAAAATGTTTTGACAAACATTTATGCGATCGTTCTAAAGGAAAAAAGCGTGATATTGTATGCGGACTTGTTCAGAAATGTTTAAAATGTAACCGCACGGTGAGTGATCTTAGTAAACACATATGTGGTTACACTACATGTAGTAACTGCAAATTATATTGTGATCCACAAACGCACCAGTGTTACATGCTACCCGTTGAAGCCAAAGGTGGTGCGTGTACACGCGATTTGTTGTGGGTCTAAAAAAGATTGGTGTTTGTGTTGCAAAACGTGTACAACAAAATATATGTTTTACGATTTGGAAACGCAGCAAGATACAGGTATATTGTGAATTACCTGAACGCCCAATATTTTGACGGGAACGAATATACGTTTGAAAATATAGAACATGAGCATTTTATTCCGACCGTCGGGTTAGTCGATGTTTTTTGTAAAAAGACAAACACGGTCTATGAATTTCAAGGTTGTTTTTGGCACGGGTGTCAACGATGTTATACATCCGATCGTATTAACCCTGTTAACCAACGCGATATGCTCGAATTACGAGTAACCAAGCAAAAAAACCGACGTATACGTGATCTTGGGTATAATCTCGTGGAAGTATACGAATGCGAGTTACAAAAAAACACTGTGTTTAAAAAATGGTGTAAAAACAACACTATTGATATTGTAACCCCGTTAAACCCTCGAGACGCGTTCTTTGGAGGTCGGACGAACGTTACAAAATTAACATACAACTTTAAACCTAACGAGTACCAGAGGAGGTTGGACAGCTATCACGTGACTTTCTCGACCAATGAAATCGCGTCATTTTGACATTGTTTTTGCGAAGCTTTTTAGCACAAAAATTTGCATAGTGCTCTAAAATACTCAAATTTTGAATCTTTTTATTTAAATTTGATGTGTTATGTACAAGGATTCTGATAGAAGAGTAATTGGAATTTCTATATCTGAAATATTTAATAAGGTAAACATTAATTTCTGCTTTATTTTTACGATGAAAGTTTGTAGGGTCATTTCAACTTGACGACTTCATTGTGTTGGTGTTTACAATTTTCAAACTAAAAAATCTCGAATTCCTGTGGTTCGATTTTTGTATTTTTTTTCATTAATTTCAAGACAAATAATGTATGAATTTAAACTCCACCAGAAAAGACCCAAAAAGTCCCCACTCCGCGATATAGATATTTCGCTTTGAATCGACCGCACTCGTTTGGACAATTGCTAAACATGCGCTTTAATTTTATGACTGACATTATACTAAGAAAGATTATTTTGTTGACTAGTATTTGAATTTAGAAGCGTCATTTGACAGTTAATTGTTACACAAGATGTTAAATTAGTTTTACAGGAATATGAAAGTTTTTTTTCGTGTTTTATATATATTTCTATTTTGGGTTGCACGGAATGCATCAATAGGGCCCAAAACAAAAACAACCTGAACAGAAGAATGATGTACAGTTTCACATGTTCTCAAATCTCAGTACTTGTTATCAAAGATGTGTTTGCGCTCATTTTTGGTTTGGTTATTTTGCATTTTAGTACGTGCCAAAATAATTTAATAAATGTATCTCATATATTTAATAGTAAATGGACAAGATTAGTATATTTTCATTTAAAGGAGTTCAGACAGCAATATGGAGTTGAGAAAGGACTTCTTCCAGAACACCCAAGAGCAGGATCAACTGATGATGTTGAAGGCATTTTTTCTTTTTTACATGGACTTTTAGGACCAATTTTTGTGTTTCCGAAAGTCATCAGTGAATACACCAAAAAATGTGATCCTGACCTGCCATTCTATTATCTACTGGCTCAAACGACTGCTACAACGATGGTTCACTACCACCCTTCAACATACCATCAAGCACTGGGGAAGAAAGTGTAGATCGTGCTCCTACATCTAGAAAAGCTGATCCTGGAGTATTCGTTGCTAAACGTGCTGTCATCCCTCAATGTGGTCAATTAAGTATATTTTCAGCCCATTTCAAACCTGCAGAGAGCCTATCACCACCACCATCATCATAAAGTTCCTGAACATTGTACGTATTGTGGTGTGGACACATTTAGCATAGTTTCTGATATTTATAGTAAAAAAAAGTGACACATCAAATAAGTTTTATTCACATATTCCAATACAGAAATGACTTTACATAACACTATAAAATGGTATATCACACCCATAACTAGCTGCGAGTAAACTGAGTCAATGGACTTAGGTGGAAGTTCCTGAAAAACTCAAACTGAAAGGCTTTTTAGTTCAAAGAATTTATCAAACAGAATTTTAGTAGTTTCCCTTTGCTGTAATGTTCCACAACAAAAGTACATGTACTTCATGTACAATGGTAATAAAGTAGTCTTACCATAACTACCAGATTGTTAGATTGTACTGATTGTTTTTAATAGATGAATTTTCTTGGTCAAAAAATCAAATATCTTCTCAAGGGGCAGAGGCATGCTCCCTGAGACACCCTGGGATAGCTTGCATATTTAGTACTTGGCTCAGTAGATCTCAAATCCTAGTTATGGGTCTGAATAGTTTATTGTATCATAAACTGAAATATGTTACTATATTACATATATATTATAAAAAATGACATTGTTCAAAAGTTATATTTAGCACTGGCAATGTGTGAATATTAAATATGTCCAATTATGCATAATTTCTAATGCCTGCATGTATTTCATAGAAATGCATATGACAAACATCTTTTACACATAACCTTTTTTATTGTTCTATCTTATTTGAAGTCTGATGAATAAAAATTCTAAAAAAATCTAAATAGTTAGTCATTGAAAAAATCTAAAAACTAGTTTGCATATTTGGCAATTAAATAAAAATACTAAATAAAAGATGTCTGTCAATACACAAATACTGTTTATCTGTGGATTAGATGCTGCGATAGCTCTGAGAATAAGTCAAATTGCTAATAAGTTGACCATAAAATGCATGCAAATAAAATTATTAAATTTCTGGGCCAAAAAAAAGTCAAATAAGTGGCAGGTTTTTATGATTTCTCAGAGATATGCCAATATATTAGAATACTTCACAAAGAATTTATACTAGTATGCAAAGCAATCATCCCACACTTTTGCTTTTTCTTACCACTTCTGGCTCCCACTCACCATGCCTTTTTATCCAGATTTCAGAATAAAAACCTACTTTAAAGAAGTCCACCCTATACTTAATATGCTGAATACAAACATCAATAATATCTCCTGTAACCATTAGGGGGTGCAGATATTTGCAATGTTCTGAGGCAATATAGCCAACATGACACTAACCAGTACCGTAGTCTAAATCAATAGCAATTGCACTTGTGTCAAATGGATTCAAAGGCTCTGCCCTCAGGTGAACTTTCACTGATCTATTTTGTTTAAGAGCAAGGTATGATAGTTCCAAGAGATGTTGGTAATTTTGTTCATGAGCAGCACTGATGCATTTAAAAGGTACAGAATGGATATCTCTTGATCTTCATCACTGACATCATCATCATCATTGTTATCATCCATTTGGGCCAAACAATCAAGCATGTCTCTTTCGACAAAGATATAATTAGATCATTCTAGTTATTGCTAAAAATAAGATTTCATGACTACTCAGTGCAACCAAGTCTCGATATCTAAAATAAGAACATAATTCAGTAATACATATCAATAGCAAAAACAAATGTATAAAAATAGAAATTCTAACAAATATAGAATAATTAAAACTTCTTTCTAAGATTGAACATTCATACTCTGATTGCTATTAAATTATGCTGTAGAAACAAAATGACAAACATCACACCTTCTAATTCCTGTGAGAACCAATGACCTCGTCTGAATATTAACGTTTGGGGCATCAACAGTATCATCATTTCCTGCAAGTGGTTGTGGAGAATTTCCTCTCTCAGGAGTTTCATCTACAGGTAATAATAAAACCTTATCAGTAGCTGGAAAATTAGGACAATTGCAACTTACCGCATTAACATCTAGTTAGGGCGTAACACAAATATCATCCGTATCTGGGATGACTGCAGCCACTCCACTTGTATTTGCTGATAATATTTGATCCACGTCAAAATCCCACAATAAGAGTATTCGCCAGTCTTCTTCATATCCTTTACCTTCTTCAACAGGATCTTTGGTATCAAACTCGATATAGAATTTTGCAAACCAAGAATATAACAATTGTAACAATGAACATTTATATTCAGAAATGTACAATCTTTTTAAAAAAATAAAAGAAAGACCCTCCCAAACAGAAAATTTTCATTGCTTACTAACCTTGAAAGGCTCAAATATTGCGCTAGCTTTCACATTGACAACACAAGGCGATTTCAGACCGTCCAGTTTTGAAATAAGAGCCTCGGTGTTTGGAATAATCAATAATGCAAGTTCTTCACTAGTACGGTTTATCAAGAAAGCAAAAATGACAGTAAATGACATGTAATCTTAAAAACTGTAAACTTGGACTTGTAAAAGCCTCGGGAAGCAGATAGTTATTATTCCCGTTATGTAGGGTGTGCGCAACGGTCCAACAACAAGAAAAGTGCAACCATACCAACGATGAACGTGTGTTGACGGGAACGTGGTGCACGAACGAAATTGCATTGGCACTTCAAAAAGGCTATCGTATCCTCGGAATATACGAGGTATGGCATTTTACAGAAACAACAGTACGACACCCCTTTGCATATGCACGTCAGGAAAGCAATCGAGGCTTCAAAAAAGAGAAAAGAAAGCTTAGAAAACCGAGGGAAAGAAAAGTCACGTGGCCGCGGAAACTTAACGGCAATGCTATCCAAGTCAACAACAAACAAAATCCTATCTGCAATTAATATTATTATGAAGAAACGCATTGTGGAGGAGATCGGAGAAAGGAAATTTTCCGTACAAATGGACAGTTCTATGGATACATCGGTTACTGATCAAGAGATGATAATCGTGCGCTATGTCAAGGAAGAAGAGGTAAAAGAGAGACTATTTGCCGTAAAGAAAGTAACGGATTCCTCTGGTGCTGGCCTGTTTGAACTTCTCCGATCAACCTTAGTAGATAACGGTATTACAATGGGGAACATTGTTGGCGAGTCTTTTGATGGAGCTGCAAACATGCGCGGAGAGTACAATGGTGTACAGAAGCATCTGAAAGAGGTTGCTCCTAATTCAGTCTACATCTGGTGCTATGCCCATGTACTAAATCTTGCGGCAACTGACCTTTCAGAAAACATAGTTCAAGTTAAGAAACTTATCGGACTTCTTCAAACCACTGTCAACTTCTTTTCCGAATCAAGCAAACGCTCAAACGTTTGGACGGAATTATCTGCAGAAACTAGAGTTGGCTCTGCAAAACTGTCAAAGTTACAAAAGATTGGGAAGACTCGATGGTGCTCAAAACAGGCAGCTCTAGAAGGTATTTTCGGTACTTATGAAAAACCAAAACCAGAAGCATTTTCTCTGTTGATTGAAGTTCTTCCAAGAATTGAAGGCATGCCAAATTTTGATTCAAAAGCTACGTTTGAAGCAAATGTCTTACTAGGCAAATGGTGTTCATTCGATATAAACCTATCTGCCTTTCTCCTCCTCCGTGTATACAGCATTTTAAGAGCTGCATCTGAGTACCTGCAAACAAGAGGTCTCGACTATCTCAGTGCCTGGAATATGGTTCAATGCGCTAAAGAAGCACTTAAGAAAATACAATTCGACGAGGTTCATGAAAAAACAAGTTGTTTTATCTCCAAGATAAACGATAAAGTAGACACACTTGGTGTTACTTTGGAAAATACCCTAGGAGAAAAAAGAGTGTCGAGAAAGAAACGGATGCCAGGGGAACAAGCCGAAGATTCTGTATCACAGGATGCCTTCCATAACTTCAAGATTAATGTCTATCGACGAGTTGTTGACCAAATAACAACAAGCATTGACGAACGTTTCTCAGCAAATAAAGATCTTATCAGAGACACTGCGTGCTTGGATCCTCACAGGTTTCCGGAGATTTCTTGCAATGGTCTTCCGGAAGAAAGTTTAGAAACCATATCCCGATTAACTGGGCTCGATTCATCAAAATTGAGAGCAGAACTGACAACCTTTGTGAGAAATTTTCCTTCTCTCACAAGATCACTTCACAATGAGTATCAGGAAAGCAATGTCAGCAATGAGGACATGGAAACTGATGATGATGATGATGGCGATGATGGTAAATTTGATGATAGTGGTAGCGACGACGAACAAAAACACGAACAAGATGCTGACGAACTACCTAAGCCTTGCATGGGATATTGCAAGAAATGTTTATTGTGTTGTTACAAAATCTTGCAAATGTTTTCGTTGAATGCGTCATCATTTACAAATCTATTCGTGGCCTATGAATATCTACTTACACTATCTTTTTCCCAAGTAAGCTGTGAAAGAACATTTAGCAAATGTCAAAACTCGTCTAAGAAGCTCGCTAGGCAACGAGAAGCTGGAGGCCTTCATGCTTATGTGCACTGAAACGGACTTGCTACGTAGCATAACTGTTGATGAAATCATTTCCTACCTTGCAAAAGATTCTAGGGTGTATTCGAACTTACTTTGTAATATAACAAAAGTTGGTCCTATATTAAGTTTTACTATGTCTTTACTGACTTTACAAGATTTTAAGATGTGTATGGCATCTTGGTGCCGCCAGACAACAAGCAAACTGGCGGAACTGAAGAAAAAATTGTAACCAATAAAAATTTTTGTCTGAAATTAAATGTGCTTAACATTTGCTTCATTTCGACTTTGATCATATTTCAAAGTCAGGTCACAAAACGCAGGAGAAAGCGTTTTGGGGCTCCTATTTTAGAAAAGCCTTCATCGCTAAGTTGGTGGGCCCCTGTACGAGTCATTTCCCGGTAAATATTTTATGGCCAGTCCGCCCCTGGTGTTAGCTAGCCCATATAGTGTCTGTTTGACGGACTCTTCCCAATTGAGATAACTAAGGAACTTTCCCAATCAGAAGTGGGAAGTTTCTATTTTATAAGATGAATGTGACTGTGTATATCTCTGTTTACTTTTCTTGTTATTCATATTATAAGGAAAATACTGTAAATAAAAACAACATTTTCCCAATTTACCAAAAACGGACCTAAATTTGGTTTTCCTGCTAACACCCTGGCCACCCTCTTAGCCTCTGGGTTTGAATATTTTACAAAATATAAAATTATTATAGAGGAATTTGTCAAGCAATTTTTTTACAATTCATGGAACCAACTTTGAATCAAATGTTTTAACCCTTCACCCTACAACTAGGCCCTTTCAAATCCCTAAGTCTGAGAGTAGAAAATAATAAGCCCTCTGAATAAAGGAAATACATATCATATGGCACATGAACATATAGAACAGACACGCATTGTATTTTTTTCTTTGACATGTGGTATCCGTATAGTATTGCAATCATTTCCAATGCTTTCATGTAGGTGCAGTTGTGCCTTACAATGAACATAGAAACATGTGTCATTGCAATAAATAAATGAATATTAATACGGAAATGTTTTAAACAAATGCCCTGAAATGCGTTTTTCAGTTTATGGCTGTAAATTTACTATCATGGCTTCATAACATGCATTTAGCATTATGAATATTCATATATTTAACTCGTGTAATATGTAAATATACAATACACAGGATAAAAATAAGTGTCAAGAAGTTATAAATAGCGGCATTCAATCTACACATAATTTTACGTATAAACGTAAATCCTATAGGGCTATAACTCATTGAAGGCTTATTTCCATTCATTGCAATTTTGTGAGCAAACCAGCGCGCGGAATTTTGCGATCGCTTTCTTCTGAAATGTGTGCAGTAAGCCATATCGAATGAAATTCGTTCTACATGACAACACACATTTCAAAAGAAAGCGTTTGCAAAATTCTGCGCTCTCGCTAAATTGCACTGAATTGAAACTTTACTCAATCGTCTTTAAATTCTAGAACTCATTTAACTTACCATCAATACTTAAATTATGCAGAGAAACTTCTAAGTCATCCATCGCACCTTCTGTGGACTATTGGCTTGAAAGCATTCTTCGTCCTTTTACACGTTGATTACATATTAAAATTCCTTAAACTTCCAAAGTCGGCTGTGACCGAGAACCGCTAACAATGCCCGAGAACCGCACGTTATATGGCAGAGCCTTCTCGCTGTTCTTTCAATCGTCCAATCATTCATTGCGCGCTTACTAATTTACTGCAAAACTTCATGTAAGTTCAATATATCAGTTAATATTGCATAATTTTATAATAATTTGTGAAATATTTTGAGAATATCTCATTAACTTCCATAATACAAAGGCTCTGCGGAGGAGCGTGATTATGGGTAAGGTCTACTGGCTTATCTATGGATGTGTATTTTTGGGTAAAACTACCTTTAACTTCATTAATTATCGATTGCAATGAATTTAACATTTATGATGCATGCACAAATTTCCATCATGCAGAAATATATCTGTGACCATTCATCCTTAGCTAAACGTTGATGTCACTATTCTACGACTATCTAAAATATAGTTCATAAACTAAACAATATAAAATATCAATATTGTCCCATGTGTTCTTCCACTGACATCACTATACTATGACTATATAAGATATAGTTCATAAACTAAACAATATAAAGTGCTGTCTCGTATCCCAACAATGTTGTCCCATGTGTTCTTACTTTGATGTCACTATACTATATGGCTAAATAACATAGTTCATAAACTAAACATTAAAAAATATTAATGAATATCATCTCATAATGAGTTATTTTAAAGTTTGTGAAATTCAATGTCTAAAACTGTATTTTCAATGTTTTCATAGGTAATTTTATAGGTGCTTTCAAATCCACGTAATGTAATAACCAAATCATCTTCAGCTATTGAATTTATGTCACAAGTGAACATTTCAACATTCAACAATTTTTGAAGGCATTGGTTGTTGAAGATGGTCAGACAAATCTTTTTGAGATCTTCAGTTTCAAACAGAAGCTTTACATGCCAGTTACATTTACATGAATTGACTTTTTGCATCAATTTGCATCCTTACCCTTGGCAAATAGCTACCTTCGACCCTGGCTTTTGTGTTACCTTTTTGTAACATGATACACACAGGAGGTTCCTTGTTGCACTTTGAACACCAATGATTTTGCCAAGGAGAGTTGATGTTGTGAGTTGCTGAATATTACCTTCAAGTTGTACCAAAGGTCCACTGAATGGTGTGGATTCTTCAAAGGTAAATTCTTGTGATTTAGGAGTATTTACATACCGACCAAACTTTGAGTCCTTCAGCCTCAAGTTGGTCAAGATACATGTTTTGTGAAGCTCTAGCGATTCAACATAGTCGTTCCAAAGCACAAGCTGGATGGAACTGGCTGTGTCTCTGATGACAAGCTCTTGTTTTCGTAGTTGGCTATTGTCATGTTTTAAAAGACTTTTCACTCCTGAGATTTGTGCAACTTCAGCTTTCAAAGTTACTAATTGTTCTTTGGCGATTTTGCTGAGTGATGAGATGTCGGTTATCTTTGTTTTCTGAGTAGGTTCATCTGAGTACTCAAAAGCTATTTCGTCACAAGCTAATGGTATTATCTTGGTAAATCTGGTGACAATTAGGTCTTCTCCTTCACTCTGAGGTGGCTTGCAACTTTCAAGCTTTAATGGACTTTTGCCCTTTTCACTGGACTGGAATTTATCATGCTTTTCTGGGGAAAAGCATACAGCCCTCACTGCTTTTGTCTCAGTTTGATGTGTGCAGTGAAAGTATTGTCTGCCAGAGCTTGCTGCTTTTTTAACTGGAGACAGTGTGTGTACATAACAGTGCAGTTCATCCTTTGCTGCTTTTTTAACTGGAGAGAGCGTGTGTACATGGCTGTGCAGTTCATCCTTTAAAATAGTTTTTTCTAAAGAGGAAAGAATAGCTAATTTAGCAACACATTTATCACGGATATCAACATACATCTCAGCTCCCCATCCTTAATATTAACAGCCCTCCTTGAGAAACCAGAACAATTGGATGTTTTTATTCTTGGGTTAGGTCACCACAGGCTCACTGCACTACATGTAAACATACCATGTGAATCTGATTGTTTTTCTTTCTCCATTACAGTATTCAAAGACTCCATGGACATACCCTCAGTATTTTGTGTCTTTGAGAGCTGCATGTAAATAGAGTGCATTGGAATATATTTAACAAAATCATTGGAAAAACGATTTTAAAAGAACGAAATCATGAGAATAACGATTAAAAAAGATAGACTAACACTTCTTTTAAACTAAAATAAATAAATCCTCCAAGGATAGTTGAAATAACGTCAAGATTAACACGCATTACAATTTACAAAACTGGTTTGAAAAACAATAGCCGATCAACATATAATGGAAGGTAGAGAAATATTAAAAGAATACATTTGTATATTGACCACTACACTTTCTCCTTGTTTCATATATAAGCTTATTTAAAAGGTTAATAAAATGATCAAGTAACGACAAGCCAGTTGCCTTTCCATTTTATAGTATGCCATTTAATAATTTAAATATTGTGCGTGGTTAAATTCCCTTATCAAGAAAACCAGTCAGATTTTACATACTATGGTATAGCGTAATACAGCCTGTGTGTATATACTATAAATAGGCTTTGTTTATATTTAGTAAAAAAGAGCAATAAAATCCCTGAAAATACTCACCAAATAATTAAACTTGGACTATCAAATACCACTCGAGCTGGAGGAAAGACTGTAAAACGGCATGCTCCATTGTTATATAGCGCTGGTGTCAAAGTTCGATTTTTTTGTCTCCTGATATAAGTGTCGATGCGGATCTTTTGCATTTGGTGTTACAAAACAGGATTGAAATTTAGAAAGTTTCATAGATGAAAAGGTTGCTGAAATAGAAACGCGTAGCATGACCATAGATAAGGAAAAAATTAGAGAATTTAGAGGGATTACAAAAACGGCAGATCATAACCTCGTTAACGAGGGTTTAAAAGTTCAGGAGGAATATTTTAGAAACCTTACAAGAGATGAACCTAACGAATTAAAATCCAGGTTGTATGAAGAAATGGCAGACGTTTGCGTTTTAAAAGCAGACGAAATAAGATTACGAAGAAACCAACGTCCTGAAAGTGAAATAGTACAAAATATTGTAGAAGAAGAAGCGCGAAATAACAATCTAACTCGATTCGAAAGATTTAAACGATGGAGTAAAAAAACCTTGGTGGCATTTCTGTTGTTGCTGTATCAGTTTGCGGGTATTATAACAACTATCGTCATGGGTGCACGAACCGTTATAAAAAAAGGTGCACAGGCAACAAGTAAATTTGCTAAATCACTTGCAAAATTAGGTGAAAAAGCAGCACCTGTTATTGGTAATCTTTTCAATTTAGCAGAAAAACTATTAACGTTAAGTGCAAATGCTGTTCGATTTTTATCAAAAAATTTATGGTTGTTAGCCGTTGGTTGGGCGTATATGTTGTATGAAAAAAAATACTAAATAAATATGAATAGAAGTAAAGAATTAACAGTTGGTTACAAAAAAACATCGGTTCTTGCAAAAGAAATAAGGGGGAAAAAGACATTTCATCGTATTGTCGCTTTTAAAAACACAAGCAACACCCGAAGACATTTACTATGTCAGTATTTCGGCATTAAATTCAAACCAATGTATTATTCCGGACACGATGGCCATATCGTTTAAATTTACAAACAGCAATACAAAAAGTTGGTTTTTAAACAACCTTGGAAGACTGCTTGTCGACCGACTCAGTATTAAAGTACAAGGTGTAGAAGTCTACCAAAATACAGGTGAAAGTATGTTGGAAGTCTACAAAGATTTGTGGCGTTTCGACGACGACCATGAAAATCGTCAAAGTTATGGTATTGCTAACGCAAATGTTCGAAAACTTATATCAGGAGATGATAGTGCACAGTAAAAAATCAATTTCTTAAGAAAACTTATTTTCTTAATTTAAGAAGTTTTCTTAAAATGAGAAAATCATTTCTTAAGAAAAAATACTTATCAAGTATTGTAATGAAAAGGGGAATGTATTTCAACGGGTGATATAGGTTGATGAGGGAAACTTGATGAAGCTTCCTGATGACTGTAGCTGAACAAAATTTTTGAATTTGCAACTTTACCAAATCTTTGCTTATCCTCAATGTCAGATAAACTATGACCAATTAATTCTCCAAAGAGCATATCAGGATTTGACTCTTTTTGAGGTGGTGGTGGTGCACTAAGAATTTCTAGAGATTTTTTTATTAATTCATCTTCTTGACTTTGTTTCCACTTCTTTCTTGACTTTTCTAAAGGTGGATTATTTACAATATAGATAAACTCAGAACCAGGCTGATACATAGCTGCCAAGGTGGAGAAGGAACTGGGCGTGAGACTGGCAAGGTTATGACGTGCTAGTTATGTAAGCTGCCAGTCAAAGTGTGACTAAGTCTGTGACTCTCATTAAAGCATAACTTATTCGGACTAACTTTGCTTTTGAATGATGCACTACTGCAATAGACGATCAACACACCAAATTATCATTAATATTGCTTGTCAGCTCTTTATTTTAACAAAAATAACAATAACACAGTTCTAAATCACACTAATATAATTATGAGGACAACGTTTACGGCTATGATAACTATTCTATTGTGACATGTGTCCTCGATTATAATTCCAAGTAGCGGATTTGGCTTTCTTAAGAACTTCTTTTGTTGGTTCGAACTGATGAGAAGGTTTATCCTGACCTAATTTAATGGTTAAAATGCTGGAAAGCGTTCCTTTCGGGTCCAGACTTGGTCGAAAGGCGGTCTTGTTCTTTCTTACCATAGAAAAAACGCGCTCTTCTTCAGCATTAGAATGAGGGATCACAAGAACCAACATAGCAACTTTAGAGAGCATCAAAAAGCGTGGCGTATGGTCTGGTGTCTTCATGGTTGAGATGTACTGCCAAAGAAAGTCCATTCTGTGATAGCATTTCTCATCTTCGTCCACTGAAACAGTTGCTTTATCCCAAGTTTCTTTTGGTATATCATTATCGTTGAGCAACTGGAACTCAACAAATTCCTCTGACAAATTATCTATTTGCTCAGGCGAGTTCCAACCCAAAAAGTTGACATACCTAATAAGTAGAAAAGCAAGAAACATGGAGAGAGTGTTTTGTATGAGAGTTAGTGGAACACTGAGCAGTCACAGCCCTCAACTGTGCAATGTAACATCATAGGTGGCCCAATTCAGTGTGTAGTTTCATATAGAGATCAGTACGCACACTTCATACATAATATATTATGAAGTGTGCGTACTGATCTCTATATGAAACTACACACTGAATTGGGCTGCCTATGGTAACATCATATTCTTTAATTAATTTACCTGTTCACGAAATATTCAACTTGGGAAATACTAGCACTCTCTCTACTATGGAAATCAAGAAACCTGGCATTCTTCAACAGTTCATCGTTTAACGGTAGATTACTTGTTGCATATTCCATAGCTCGAACGTAGAATGCACGTACACTCTTGTAGAAAGTATTTCGCTGAGCTTCACTGATATCTCCATCATCAAACAGTTGACGCAGACGTGTTTTGGTTGTCATTCCCACAAACAAACCATTATCTATGATAGAAGTATAATCTAGCTGACATAACCACATACTGTAAAGGTTTCAATACAAAACGTAAACTGTAAAATTGAACTGCTGTATTAGTTGAAAATTTATTCGTTATACTTCTATATTACCTTCATGTTGCACAGCTGGTTCCTTGAATTGAAGAGTAGTGTAATCTCCGTTTGCTGCCTTAATAGTTTGTACTGTCAGAAACTTGCTAGCAAGCTTCTGTAAGAATGAATTAGTTTGCTCATAAATAACTGGTATCACAGGATCTTCACGTTGGAGAAACATATTAAAATGAACAAAGGTTTGAAGGGCTGTTTGGTAGAATAATAGATACACTTCCGTCATGGGATCTTGAAATCGGGAATGTAGTCTTCTAAACCTAGCATCGTTTTTGTCTGTAATATGAAATGAATAAGTTCAATAAACAAGGTTAAAATAAACAATTGTTAGATTAAATGAGTAGTTTAAAATAAAAAAAAAATAAACACCCTTAGATAGAAAATAACTCTTCAGGCCAGGAAATTGTGCCAGCACCCTGCCAACAGCGCACTCAAGGCTTAACCATCTTGTGTTTACATGTTTGATAATTTTTCAGTAGTTAATGTCACAAAAGGAACAGAATTCCACCAAGTCAGCTTTTCGCTTTGTACTTTTGTCAAACCAGTAAAATATGTCAATGACTAGATCGTCAACACTAAATTTTGATATCTGCAAAAAGAAGAAATGGGTTTGTTTTTTTGCAACAAACACATATTGACCAAACACGTTGGGTGTTTTATCTTTCAATGCAGTTTTAAACATAAACTTTACCTCCTCAAAAGCATCGGCAGCTTTTCCTGCCGTATTGTGCACAATATGACACGGACATCCCATAATATAGTTTGCTGGGTTCTTGTCTAAAACACGCGTCTTTATTGAATTTCTACAGCCCATATTAACCGATGTGTTGTCCACGCTTAAACCAACACAGTTTGTCCATGGAATATTGTGGGTTGTCATCGCTTCCTCCATTTTTGCAAAAATGCCTTGGGCCGTCGGGCTAGAAGACATGCACATATCTAAGAATTGAGGGCACACGCTTCCACGATTGACGTCAAAAATTCGAACAGTAGGTGGGTTCATTTTTTCAACATCAGAGTTGCTGGATCCATCAACAGCAAGCGAGAATGGGTTTCTTCTTATATGTTCAAGCAAGCGTTCCAGAAAGAAGGGGGCAATAGCACCATTAATCATGCAAGCTGTTTTGGTTCTTCTTGATGAGAAATTCTTTGCAGTCTCACTGTCTGAAAAGATATCTTGAAATAGTGGTGTCAGTTCATCGGCTAATGCAAAAGGAATGTTGTGTTGTTCAAGCATCATAGCCACCTTCACCTCAGCACGTATGACCTAATGTAAAGAAGAAAAAAAATATTTTAGCATTCCACTAACAACCAATCGCCATAGAGCTGGGATTTACAGGTACTAATAGTTACCTTTTCGGCTAGTGGACTCGATGACGCTGGAAAGGAAAGAGTAGTCTGTGTTCTAGCAGCTTGGCATTTTTTTGGTGCATCGCTTTACCAATGTGTCGCTCAACATCGGAAAGACCCATGTGACCACAGCTTATATCACGTTTGCAGACAGTACCGTGAAAACTGTGCTTATCATTTTTCACTTCGACAATAAAAGAATATTTCTTTTCCATTCTGGATTAAATTTGGATTTATATCTGGCAGCTCCACTATTCTTTCTTGCTGACATTAATTTCTGTCGTTTTGACGGACTCGAAGTTTCCGCATCATTTATGTCGCAGTCACTATGTGATTCAGAATCAACATTGCTGGCATCCGCCATATTTACATAAATAATGTTTGAGACTGCGAGACTGCAAGTTCACGCTCCAGTGGGTATTTGTCTGGTTACTACATTTTGTGTTTTACATGGCTTTTATAGTCTAGCACTTATGGTGAAGCAAGAAAACAATTAAGATAGGTGTTAAGATTATTAAAGGCGTGTTGACACAGTTACGCTGATAAGCGGTTAAAATCTGGGCGAAGCTACTTCCTAATAGAGTTTAATGTTTCAGAATATTCAGAATAGTCCACAGATACCTCTAGAACCAACTTACACGTATAAATGAACATATTAGGATATAATATTAGCGTAATGTGATTGCATAGGCGTAACTACAGTGGTTGGTTCACGCTCCAGTGAGTATTGTCTGGTTGCTACATTTTGTACATGTGTTTTTACGTAGTTCTTATAGTCTAGCACTTAAGGTGAAGCGAAAAAACAATTAAGATAGGTGTTAAGATTATTAAAGGCGTGTTGACACAATTATGCTGATAAGCGATTAAAATCTGGGCGAAGCTAGCGTATAATGTTTCAGAATAGTCCACAGAACTTCTAGAACCAACTTGCACGTATAAATGAACATATTAGGATATAATACTAGCGTAATGTGATTGCATAGGTGTAACTACAGTGGTTGGTAAACAAAATAAAACCGAGGCGTGAGAAAACAAATGTTGGGCCTGTGAGCGTGAGATTAAACGCTGAGGCGTGTGTCACACGCCGTGGGCGTGAGACTTGGTAGGTATGGCTGATATTCATCTTTACTTGTGTCAGCTATCTTGTCATCCACATCCCTCTTTGGGATGTTTGATGTGGTTTCTCGGGCTTGATAGTGGTCATTGAGAAACCTTAAATGGTCAAAGAACTGCCAGGTAGGCTTCACAACATCTTCAGATCCAGTACCACTCTTTTTTGAATGTTGCATAGCATTCCAAAGTGATCGGTGATAAGTCCTCAAACCATTCATTTTCTTCTTTAAATCTTTAACTGTAGAAAATTAATTACAAAATTGTTTTAAATACATAATTTCAATGATTTAAAAACGTCTATGATATGACATGTATTAAAAATGTTACTCAGAAAGACATTTTAGTATAAGTTTAATAATAGCTATTTCTAAAAAAGTATATATTTCATGTTTCAGTAATATCTTACCAGTTATCTGAGTGTCTTCAGGGTTCATATTTTCGTTGAGAGTGGCAACAATTCGTTTTTCTGCATTGAGCCTTTTATCATTCTTCATATAGTCTGCATGAGCAACATTATAGGGGCAAGGTTCGCCTGCCCATTCGCAAATAAGTGCCTCCACTTGCTTATCAGTCCATTTATATTCAACTTCGGTACCTGCTTTTTTAGTTTTTTGTTTTTTATTGGCAGAAATACCCGAATTTCAATAATTTTGTGTTCCTTTTCAGCTGACATTTTCTTACCGTTGAAAATGAAGGAAATTTCGCGCGCTCTTAACGTCCACGTAAAGGTCTCGCAAAATCCATTATCCCACCAAATGGCGGTCTTTTGAAGTTCTGTGATCAAAGCTGCTCAAAAGTAGGAGACGTTGAACTTCGGTCAAAGTTCTTCAGTCTTGGTTGAAAGCATTTGAAAGGTGTTTACACTGTCACACACTTTTGTCACACTATACTTATATCAAAGAAACTTTGATAGTGTAAACCGGCCTTAAGAGGAGATTTGACAGAAAATCGAGTATTCAGCGCTCAAAAATACCGTCATCCCTTGCGCGAAAACGAAGGAATTTGTTTTTTATGCAAATGGTGGCAAAATATTCAATTTAAAACGATTAAGTGGCTGAATTTTGTTATTTAAAAGCAGTCCTATTAAAAAATAAATAGTAGTGGTGGAATCTTCACAACACTTTTCGTAAATCGAAAGCATCTACAATGTTGATATGGCAATTTTGGAATGAAGCAGGCGTTTATGGTTTGTGAAAGGGTGAATGTTAAATGGGAAAATAAACAGGTATAACCACTTAATCTGTGCTGATTTCGTATTACACGTTGTTGCTGGCAAATTTGTTTTAAAGCAACTGTACTTGACTAGATCTATGTAGCTACATTGAAGTTGTTTGTTTATTGTAATTGAAAGTTCAATTACTTCTCATTTTTTTCCTAAAAGTACTTTGTTTTATTTTTCTTGTTTAATGGTAGTATTAAGATGAAAAAAATGTTTGGGGGAAAGATTAAGAAATAAAATTTCAATTATTATTGTGATAATTTTGTTGAAAATTACAAAATGGGCCCAAAAAATCGCTCTGTCCATTGTTTAAACTTCCAAATTGTTACTTATATTTAAGACGCGCAGCCAAAACTTGTAATTTTACTGAAGTTTAAACACAAAGCTTAAAGATAGGTTACAGTCGCATCTGCGCATGCACCAGTTTTCCATTCTTTGTTTACTTCCGGCACCTACAAACAATAGCATTCTCCCCAGTCTTCTAGTATTCCACCATAACTAATTATTATTCATTGCGGAAATTTTATCTAAGAGGAGCGATAGCGAAGTTTCAAGCTCAAATCCTACGAGTTCGAGCACAAATCGTGCTTAAACTGCATGCAGAAAGGATTACTATGCCAAAAGAGGGTCGTCTAGAATCTACTTATATGAATTGTTTCCTAGACGGCGGGAATTTAAAGACAAGCACGCTCTGAAAACAGATGCGGATGTTGCGCAAATATTGTTAGATTCGTTCGAAGCTGCAGAAGCCTCAAAGTGACAAAACAGGCTTTGTGGTAAGAACTTGATTAATTAACAATACATGAAAGTTGCCAATTTCATATGGTAAGGAACTATAATGTTTCCTGATAGTTTTGCGTCTTTTCATTCAGACACTTGCTTACGCAGACTAGTAATATGCATGAGACAGTCGAGACATCAGTTGAGGCTACAATTTCACGGCTTGGAAGTGAGGCCACATATTAATACCATCACCAAGTAAGTGAATATGTCTTCTATCTCTTTGTAGCAATGTTTTTGAAAAGTTCTATACTCTCGAGACGCGAACTTGCCGGTTGTATTTTTCATTTTTATATCTGTAACCTCTACAACAACTAAACGTTGACTGTCGCCCGAACGTTTACCCGAGGGTTTACTAACATCTTCGCTCTCATGGTGTGTAAAATCAGTATAAAATAACTGAGGCTTTTTTATGTTAAACTTTTCATGTGTCGTATTTATGGCTTTGAAATATGAAACCGCACATGTTTGTCCGACATAAAACAGTTATGAGTTTCATGACAAATAATATATAGACACAATTTTGGAATAGGAAATATATACGATTGTCCAAAGCTGCCAATGTGACAACTTCTTTTGTATCCAATCAAAAACAGAGAGTGTCAGAAGGGAAATTCAAATTCGACTATTATCTTCTCACAAATCAACTGTTTTTATCAATATATGTATCATACTATATAGGGATGTCCATATAATGTGATGATGTATCACTGTATCAAATATTCAAATGCATTTAACCTGTGGGTCATTGGCAATAAAACAAAGTTACGTGTTAGGAGTAATAGGATAAATTAGTTATGCCTAGGATTCCTGGTTTAAGAGCCTGTCATATGCATGGTAAGGACAAAGCACTATCCAAAGCCTCATATGTCCCTGGACATACATGAACACCCAGCCATTTGACTTGAAAAAATCAGTTGACCAATTTCCCGCCCTTTTGTAAAACAAATGGCTAACCTGTTTGGAAATTCCCCTCACATGCCTATGATACTTTACTACCTCAATTGCAAATGCTGAATGTTCAGTGTTACTGACATTTTTATATTTTTATTTCAGACCTTTACTGTACAAAGAAGAGGAGACACTAACTTGTAGCGAGGGTAGTGATGAAACAAAGAAAGAGGACACTCCTTGAATGATTGAATATTTGTAGGAGGAATGGTGCTTTTCCATTCCTACTACATTGCTGTATTAATTGATGAATACCAATATGTGAAAACTATGAATTAATTTGTTTGCAAAATAACCTTAGTGTATGTTCCCCAACGAAAAAACTACTATTCTTGGTTAACTTGCTTTGTATGACACAGTTTACAGTTGCAGCAATATAAGTGTTCCAAAAAAATCTGACCTATTAATTTGCTCAAATTTATCAATTCCTCAATATTTTTAGAAAAGTTTATTACAATGTTCAAAACTTTCTGTTTATTGACCAATCAGCTTTCTCACGAATAAGATATAGCATTCTGATACGTAATTTAACAGGAAGTTGTTATGTCATGCTTCTAGTTTGCTGTGACTGTAATGTGACACATGTATTAAATAACGTCTGCTCATTGTCGTGTTGGTGAAAAAACATTGACTGTAACCAGTGAAGAAGACAGTGACAGTTATGTTGAGGGAATATCACCTCAGCTACCCAATTCACCACCTCCCATTGGTGATGCTCCACAGTCAGCAAATAGACACTAGAACCCATGTCTACTGTCTTCTCCCAAGTCTTCCTCCTCTTTGCTGAACATTTCTTCCACGAAAAAATCTGAATCCTAGAAAGGGAACGCTACTATAGATTATACTAAATAAATACTAATAATATCAAATAAGTAATGGTGACTATAAGAGATTTAATTTATATTTTAGTGAGAGTTGTACCTCTTTCTCATATTTTACAATCTAATAGAGCCTGACTACAAACTTGATGTATTTAATTTGTTTGATCAGCTAGGACAGGAGCTTGAGAGTTTAGAGTTTCTTAGTAATGTATGCAATATGGTAAACTTGTCATCATGCAATTGTTAACACCTAATGCAACAATAACAAACTTTGTTATGCACAGAAAAAATGCAAAGAATGGACTTGATCACCACCTCTTTAAGCCTTTGCATTGTTCAATAGTTGATATTTTTTTATTTCTAAAGGTGTGGAATTTCATTCAACATGTATCAAAAAGGCCTGATGCCATAATTGCATCTTATGTATGTCTTTGCAAACTTATGCATACCATGATTCAGTATTTTTCTTATTTAATGTTGATATTTATATTTAAAGCTCACATCTTAATAATATGAACAATTTTAACGTATATAAATGACACATGTACATAAGCAAAAGATTAAGTGAATAAAACTTCATATAACACTAACTATAGTGTCTCATTATATTGCATCACTACAATAATGTCAACACTCCCACTTAATGAGATCACTAGTCTATCGCCAATGTCATTTGATTTCTCCAATTCCCATCATACTTCTGAACTTTTCGAACTTGACTTTTGATACTGGTTTCGTCATGATGTCTGCCATCATATCTTCCGTTTGACAATAGTCAACATTAAAAACTTGATCGTTTACTTTTTCTCGAACAAAATGAACTGATATGTCAATATGCTTTGTTCGATTATGTAACTTTGCATTCTTCGATAATTGTATTGCACCTCGATTGTCCTCGTAAATAAGAGATGGTGTTTCTTGTGTCAATCCGATGTCATTCGACAATCTCCTTAGCCAGACTGCTTCTTGTGCTGCAGAACTGAGTGCCATATATTCTGCTTCAGTTGTTGATCGGGATACACATACTTGTCTCTTGCTTTGCCAACTAACCGCGCTGCCATCAATCTGGAATACATATCCAGATGTTGAACGTCTAGTGTCCAGGTCCCCAGCCCGATCAGCGTCTGAATACCCAGTAAGAGAACAAGTTTTGCCTTTCGCTTTATAGATAAGACCAAAATCAATTGTTCCTTGTATGTATCGTAGAATCCTCTTCACACCTTGCCAGTGCTCCTTTCCCGGTCTTGACATGTATTTTGAGAGAATTCCAACAGCAGATGCCAGGTCAGGACGTGTTGCAGTTGTTGCATATGTCAAACATCCTATTATCTTTTGATACTCTTGTACGTTCACAGGATCCTCATCATCTGACAACTCATAGAACTTCTTACCTGGTTCCATTGGTGTAGAAACAGGTTTGCAGTGTTCCATATTGAATCTTTTCAGGACTCCTTCAAGATACTTTGGTTGGCTAATGGTCAGAGTTCTCGACTTTCGATCACGTTTCACCAACATGCCAAGAACATGATTAACTTCCCAAAATCTTCAATCTTGAATCTCCTTCCAAGTGACTTCTTCTCTTTGTTAAGCATAACAATATCATTTGAGAACAACAGGATATCATCCACATGAAGAGATAAGTTGACAAAGTTAATCTTGCCATTCTGCTGCTTCACAGATTTGATATACAGACATGGATCAGCTCCGACTTGCTTGTAACCATCTGATTTAAGATAACCATCAATTGCCGAGTTCCAACAACGAGCTGCTTGCTTCAAGCCATAGAGACTTTTCTTTAGTTTGCAAACATGATTTGGATTTTCTTCGTCTGTGTAACCATCAGGTTGTTTCATGTAGATCTCCTCGTCCAGATCACCTTGCAGGAAAGCAGTGTGGACATCCATCTGATGTACTTCCCAGTCGCAAGTGTTTGCTAGTGCTAGTAAAGTTCTAATGGACGTGTTTCGTACAACAGGAGAAAATACTTCATGGTAATCGATACCCTCAGCTTGAGAGTACCTTTGGGCTACAAGTCGTGCCTTGAATCTCTCGACCGACCCATTTTCATCTCGCTTAACCTTAAAAACCAAACGGCTGCCTACGACATTCTTTCCTTCTGGTAACGGAACAAGTTCCCAGGTATCGTTACTGATCAATGAATCATATTCAGAGTCGGTTGCCTCTTTCCATTGAATACAATGATCTCCACTCCAGGCTTGCTTGATGTTCCTTGGCTCACTGATATCTGCGGTAAGATCCTCAACATTATACAGTTCTTCATCATATCGAGCAGGAGGTCGTCGCCGTCTTTGGGGATTCAAATTCTCAACATTTCGCATAAATGTTTCTTCATAGGTTTCTCCCACTGGTTGGTGGTGGTGTGCAGGTTCAGGAACGTTATCTTCTGCATGGTCTTGTTGATCATTCGCATTATCAGGGTTATCACTATCAGCTACACCTGGAACGGGGAATGGGTCAAATGGCAACTGTTCAGAATTTGGTTTTGATGAAAGTTCACCGTTATTAAACTCATGGAACCTTTCTTCGTCGAACACGACATCTCTACTTCGAATGAACTCTTTGGTAGACATGTCATAGAGCTTGAAACCTTTTGTCCCTTCGGGGTATCCCATAAATATACACATACGAGATTTCCTTTGCAATTTCTTACGCTGATGGTCAGGAATGTGCACGAATGATTTGCATCCAAATACTCTCAGATTTGACACATCTGGCTTTCGATTGAACAGTTTTTCAAAAGGTGTTTCACCTTTCAATGCAGTAGTTGGACTACGATTTCGAAGATACACTGCGATATTCATAGCTTCAGCCCAGAACTCGAATGGTACTTTGGAGTGTGCCATCATCGAACGACTAGTTTCCAAAAGTGTCCGATTCATCCGTTCTGCTACCCCATTTTGTGCCGGGTTGTACGGAACTGTGGTTTGGTGTACAATTCCACTTTCTTTCAGGTACGCTTTGAAGGGTTTCGAGCAGTATTCACCACCGTTATCTGAGCGTAGGACTTTGACTTTCTTTCCAGTAGTGTTTGCTGCGTAGTTGGCAAACTCTTTAAACTTCTCCAACACTTCGTCCTTGCCTTTGATGAAATAAACGTGTACATACCTCGAATAGTCATCAACAAATGTAACAAAGTACTTTGAATTTCCATGGGAATTGACATGCATTGGACCACACACGTCGCTGTGCACAATTTCAAATGGTTGGGTTGCTCGGTAAGGTATTTCTTTCGGATAGGCAGTCCGATGTTGCTTCCCCATCATACAGGATTCACAAGTAGAGTTGTCTCCACTCTGTCCCGTAGTGTTCATTCATCAACTTTGTAAGATTGTCCACTCCTAAGTGACCAAAATGACAGTGCCAAAGGTGTAGATTCGGATCTTCTTTTGCAACATTAACTTCTTCATTACTTGGGATAACTTTCAACATGTAGAGTTTTCCACACATTTCCCCAATAGCTAACAACTTCGAATTTCTTGTAACTTTACAGATATTTCCTTCAAACGTAACAAGTGCACCTAATTTCACCATTGCTCGGACGGATAGTAAGTTCTTTCCAAGGTCAGGAAGATACAGAACTTCTTTCAATGAAATATTTTGAATACAACCATCCAGATCAGCAATTAAATCATAATTTCCTTTTCCATAGGCCAAAATGGTACGATTGTCCCCAAGATTTACTTCGCAAGGTTTCTTGAATTCTACAAAGTCAGTTAGATGATCTCTCTCAAAGGTCATATGCTGTGTTGCCCCCGAGTCAACTATCCAGCCAGACTTGTTTTCCACATCAGATGTGTGTAGTGCTTCATTATCTACAACATTGTCATGCTTCTCTTTCTTGGCACAATGAGCAGATCCTTTCCCTTTCTTTTGAGTGCTACTTTGCTCAGCATTCAACTTCGCTTTACGCTTTGGACAGTCTCTAGCAAAATGTCCACGTTCTTGACAGAAATGACATGTTCCACGGAATGGTTTCCCAGTATATTTTCCTTCAGTGTTTCCACTAGTTTCCTTTTTTTCCCTGTGGTGATGTATAAAATCTTCTACCACCTCGTTGGACTGAAAAAGCATCCTCACATTTCTTTGACTTTGTGTCATTCGCCCTATCGGCATCATTTAAAAGCATTGCTTTGACTTTTTCATACGAGAGATTGTCCTCACCAACAGCATCCAAGGCCGTGATTAAAGGTTTAAATTCTTCAGGAAGACTTGCAAGAACAGTCATAGCTAACTCTTTATCATCAATCGTCTGTCCCATTTCTTTTAATTGGTCGTGCAGGGAACGTAAATGATTAATATGTGCCAACATATCTCCCCCACTTTGAAATCTACACGAATAGTATTGCTGTCTCAATCTCACCTTCTGCAAAATAGACTCGCGTGCGAATTGGCTTTTCAGGGCATCTCAGGCTTGTTTTGCATTTTGCGTATCTCTGACATGTATTTGCTGTTCCGGATCCACGCCCAAACAAATGTACGTCCACGCCTTTTTTGCCGCTGTTTCAAAAGCTTTCTTTACTTGCGCCGAAGCAGTTTCTTCAGGAAGTTCAGCTGATCCATCCACGTGGGCAAATAAATCGGAACTCTCCAAGTAAAGTCGCATGTTGAACACCCAGGATCTGTAGTTAGATCCGTTCAATTTCGCCATCCTCAGCACATTTTCGACTGCAGACGCCATCGTAATTTTTTTGAAATTTGATACCGATTTTCGCTTATTTAACAAACATTTCTTAACTTAGAGCCTTCCTGGGCCCATAACCTGTTGATATTTATATTTAAAGCTCACATCTTAACAATAATATGAACGATTTTAACATATATAAATTGTTTTAGGAAGGTTCATTCGTCCATGACCACATGTACATAAGCAAAAGATTAAGTGAATAAAACTTCATATAACACTAACTATAGTGTCTCATTATATTGCATCACTACAATAATGTCAACATTTAAAATGATCATTGACATAAATTATCATATATTTTGTACATATGAAGTATTGTATACTTAATATTTTATACATGAAGCATTACGTTATGCTTAATTAATCTTTTAAATGTACCTCTTGAAGAGTCTCTGCAATGTTATTATTACTATTATATTTTCAGTCTTAGTCTCAATCACATAAGTATGTAATTGGATAAATTTACAGCTGGCAGAGCCTGAAGTAATGGTCACCTGTTCAACATTTTCTGACCAAATAACAATTTGTCCCACCAAATGCTAAAGTGATGAGCATTGCCACACAAAAAATAGCTTGTGGTTTTCTTCAAAAAAACTGGATAAACCATAAGCTGGATCCAATCATATACACAAAGAATACACAGTTGTATCTTGACTATGCTGTACAGTGCTGGTTCACTTAATTAAACTCATATTTGACTTGACTGGCCCAAATGGAAGCCTGATACAATCTCGAAAAATAATCAACAAAATATTACAATTTCTCAATCCAATTTTATTTTCGTCAGGTATTTGTCGGGACAAATTTTTAAACATACATACTGTAATTCAGGCTTTGTCTGGCAGAAGATTGATTGAAGTAATCTAATGATGTTAAATTTACTCAACAGCTTTATATTATGATTATAGTTTGTTTCATAACTTCAGTCTTGTGTACTTGAATTTCTATTTTTTATTTTTGAGAAGCATGCAACAAGGTTGCATGCATACTTAACTGTACCTATAATAGTGCAGCCCCAAAACTGTGATTTACCATCTATGCATTTCTGCTGACATCATGCAGTGTCTGCTGCCAGAATTCTTTGCAGGGCAATGTAATATGAGCAACAAAGTTCTGCAACTTGCAACAAAACTTATTTCAGTGCATGTTAGAAATGTGATTGCTTACGTGTGTCTGAACGTCGAAAATTAGGGGTGCATTGGAATTTAGTTTGCCCAGGTATAGTTCTGGCTGGACCATTATGTTTAAGAGTTCTGGTTATTGCCAAAAGCGAGTGAGAAATCAAATGGTAGCTGGCACCAAAACCTTGTTCTTGTTGTATTAGGAAATGTAGAATAATCAAGTGTTTCAATATCTACTGTCAGGACCATGCAAATATTTGAAAGGGTCTCATTATGTGGATATCATATTTGCTAGAACTTACAGTAATAAAAATAATTGTTCCAGTACACCACTGAGTTAAATAAGTTTTTGTTGCAAGTTCTGTTGCAAGGTTTGGTATGTAGGTTTTGCTCTAGTATGAGCACTAGCATCGTAATTACTATGTTGTTTTCTTTCTTTTGTAATTGCTTCAATAACCCGCGATGAGACGTGTACTCAGTGTAAATTCCTTTCCCAACTTTTCTTCCATTAATTTTTGACAAGACTGTGTCATACATTGTTTTCTCTTATCTTTTTCGCCACCATCGAAGCACTCTTCCATTAGTTCCTTTTGCGATGCGGTGAAGTGGTAAAGAACACCATAGTGCATTAGTGTCAGAATTATCATTTCCCTTTTGTTGAAACAGATTACTGATGTCAAAGTGTCGAACATTGTTTGAAAGACCTATTGCTTGCGCCACAGGAAATGATTTTTTAATTCATTTAGAAAGTTTTCCATTTTGAGTTATTGTTTGCAGATGAGCATAACGTGACGTGGTTCAAGATAGATCATTGTCGAAGAAAGAACTTATTGCATTTCGGACATGTAAACTGTTTCGTTTCGTTTGTAGAGCTGATATCACAGGCGCTTTCTTTCATGTCTGACTCTCTTTCAGTCTTTTCGGATGTTGTTTTTTGTATTTTGTATTTCGGTTCAACGTCCTCTCATAACTGTTGGTCGAACTCTGACGTTACTCCAGTCGACAACGAAGAGTTTGTAATGTATAACGGCCATAACTTTGTAATTTTTGCAGGTTTTATTTGTGTTGATGTACCAATATTAGTCAGCTCCCTTGCATCAATTGTTTTATACTCTTCTTATGCAGTCGGGATAAACTTAAAATCTGAAAAAGATTTTATTCCTTCCAGAGTTTTAGCACTTGGTGGCTCGTTTAATCTGTTTATATGTATTTCATACACATGTGTTCCTTTTTAAGTATCTCTTTTATCATCAATTATGTCTGCGCTTTCAAGGACATCGTTTCGCCTTCTCATCCAGGATTTCATTCAAACTTGAAAGTTGCAAAATGCAAATCTAGGGAAGTTTTCCCCTTTTGAGCTTTGAAAAATGTATATCGTTCAATGTTCATGTTCCAAAGCTTTGAAGCGCAACTAAGCCAAAGAATGATGGACGTATTATGATAATGAGGGCCATTATCTGACCATACTACGATTGATTTTACATCCTCGTGAAGCCTAGAAAAATTCTTGAAAGTTGCCTCGAATGCACTGGCTGAAAAAACCCCATTTTTGCGTGCAATCACCATTCAAAAATACGTCGTGTATTTTCACCTGTACGTCGTTTTCGTCTTTTGTCTTGAAGAAAAACATGCTCCCGTGGGCTGACACGCCTTTCTTGCCAAACCAATCTCGTTGTGGCTCCCTGAATTTCTCTAGCAACAGCTTCATCATATAATCACACACAACAATCGCTCTCCCAGGTAACAGGTTCTAGTTTGTCAATCTCTTTGATAAATCGCTTTCTTTGATGCTTGCCACGAACAAGATGAGCGATGTATAAGCGTAGGTTTCCTTGCAACTTGATAAACTGCTCTCTGTAGTATTTTTTGCGCGCGGGACTGAGAGAACTTGCGTAGACGGTTGCCAGTAGATCGTCGAAGTGTGTAAACCTTTGTATGCATTCTTCACAAATTTGATCGTTGTTCTTGGTACATGATGCATGTTCATTTAGTAACAATTCCATACAATGGAAAGGGCATGCAGAGTGTTGTTGAAGCTGATGAAAATTTTGAAAGGAGGTGACCTTTAATTATCTTACATCTCTTCTTTACGTCATTGAAATCAGGTACCTGTGGGTGGACTTCAACCATTAAAATGGGTGAATCTGTTGGAAGAGGATTGCGTTGCTCGTACTCGTCATCTTGATCTGTAATATCAATGATTGTCACTACTATCCTGTCAATACCTTCCTGTTTGTCTTCCTCTACGACATTGGCTGTGATGATAACTGCGTGGTTATTCATCTCTTGCTCAGTATATCAATCAACTCAAAAAATTTGTCCCAACTTTTTGCTCCAACTTCATTGCAAATGTTGCACAAGCCTGTCATTCTAGCCATCTCTTTAAAGTTTCCTGCGCTCAACTCACACGAACCTTGGACTCTGATATTAGTTTTTTGCCTTTGTTTTCGCATTCTTCATTATATTTTCTATACAGATTTTTCTTTCCGTCTTTTAACGACATTACAGGCTGTTGGCTTTCTTCGAACAGGTCAGATATCCGTGACGACTTTTTTCCTTCGCATGATGCCATCCTGTAAGATGATTTACAAGTGTTGTCAGGATGGTGAACAAAATCTAAAACGAAGGCGAGATCTTTCGGTGGGACTCAAAATCGCTTAACCTTTTCAGTGGAGTTAGGTGTAGCCCCTGCTCCATACAGTTTAGTGTGCTTGCGGGCTTCTGTTAACTCATAATCTGTACAAAGAATGGCCTTTTTAAGTTCTTTGTTTTTAAAATGCGGCGCTATTGCACTGAGCAATCTGATTCTTCCAGCTGACTCATGACGTTCTTTTTTGTACCTATCAGATATACCTTCGACTATATTCTGCATTTTTTGATCGTTTACTTTCTCCATCGTGTTGTTTTCTCGTAGAACTGTGTTTTTTATTGTATCTTGTACTAATTGTGGTCCTTCCCCTAAGAAATGCCAATGCATTCGTCTATAACTTTTGACAGTATGTTCTTTGCCGATACCTTCATTCGCCTTTTAGTTCCCGTACTTGCTTCTGTGTAGCTCACCCGTGCTCTCCCTGAAGTAGAGGCACTTGCCTTTTGAGAGCATGGATACGGCACATACAGACTGTGGTGGAATCTGGCTTTTCTCTCGCTTAATGACCGATACGATCTTAGTTCTGCATCTCCCACACGCCTTTCTTTCTTTTGTAATCTGAAACCTTTCTAGCACATCCTGACAGCAATCACTCCATAGTAATACATACAGCCTCTTGATTTTCATTTTTGGTGTAGTACTACCCTCTATGGCCCATTTTTCTCATGACGTCTCACCACTTTTGACAACCAGCAATGTGAACATATACACGAACCCTTGACTTTTACAAGATCTGTTGCAGCAATGCTCAATTGAGTAATATATTTTTCTGTTATCTTTCTATTTTTTTCATCAGGTTGAATGTTGTTATTACACAGAAAACATTTTCGACTTTCGGTTTCAATGGCCTGAAATAAGGAGAATTTTAAATAAGAGCTGTATACTAAAATTATATTGCTTACTTTTACAGTAATATGTTGAGCATATTTGTAGAGTATTCTAATGCATCCTATGTGACATGTTTTATTAAGATAGAACGATTATTTAAGGCGACTTGGCTCGACCAACCAATTATCCTAGACCGAGGTTGTTATTTTTTATTAAAAATAACCTTCAGCTTCGTCACATAACATTAGCCTTGGTCTGCATAGTTTCCGATACGCTCAGCCACATGCAATAATTGTTGAAATATATTGTCAAACTCGATTTCAGCTTTTTCATTTATTCCCCTCGAAAAAGTATTGTAAACTGATATTTGGCAGTTTCCTTCATCTCTCCCCCTTCGGTATGATTTTTGCAATCATTTTTAAAAAACAATATGTGCACGTTGTTTTGCAATTTTGTCTTTTTATTTTGGACCTATTTGGTCATCTTGATGATTTTTACTATGAGCATGCGCAAAATTCCAACATACCGGTTACATTTTCTACATGCATGCAGTCAAGGCAGTCAATCAATCAACCGACGTGGTCAACGACAGCGAATTTTCCCTTCCCTTTGAAAAAAGATCAAGCTTTTTCGAAGATTGATGGTTTATTTCAACAATTGAATTCCAGTTCAGAAGAAAATACAGTATTAACTACGTGGAGTTTTATGTGTATTCGTTATCGGGATATATTGTATCTGGTGAGAACAAGAGGTAGGCGAACATTTATATTTTATGTCATGCTGGCAAGATAGTTCGATTATGCTTCGAATTCGAATCGTTTGTTTGCAAGCCCATTTTTGTGTTTAGATTGTTTTAAATTTGAAAACTAATTAAGAAAATGTTTATGCATGAAAGTATTGGTTAGTCTTTATTTTTCTTTAATTGTGATTTAATGTGCAAAGTGACTACGATCACCAATTGTCTGTACGTATTTATATCATGCAGCATAGCATTTTTAGAACCAACTTTTAACCAGTTTTGAAAGTCTTGGGGGGGGGGTTCATGCGCCCTACACCCTCCTAATGTGCATCCCTGAATACAATCAGTGCTTACCACACCCATATGTTTAGCCAAAGGTATAGGGGACTGCGCATCTGGAGCCCCGGAAAAAACTTTTAGGAAAAAAAACTGGAAGATATTTCAGTGAAAATCAGGAAACGAAAATGATTTACATGGAAGCACTGAGTGGATGCATACATGCAGTTGAGGCAATCGATTTATTCTTTTCGAAAAACATGAGGAGGAGTCGAAGGACGGCAAGTTTTATATATTTCATATTTAGTCTATCTGAAATCAAACCATTTTTATAAGGATGTACACTTTCAGGTGAAGAGTTCAAGGTTACTTGGTTGCAGGACGTATCTGTCATTCGAGAAAACATAAGGTAGGCGAACGTTTTATATCAATCTTTGAACGGCGATGCTTTCAGGTTTTGGCTTCGATCAGCATATTTTTAGCTGGCTAGTGATTCATTCGTTTTTTGAACTGATCAATTCTCGATGACAAAAAAAGACGGTATAACTAAAACATTTATAATCAATTTTTGCTAATCACAAAGACATACAAAAGGCATGTAGAGCATTTTTGCAATAAATATATTTTACTCCTGACGTTTGCATGCTTGCATGCAATAACCAATTTTTAAAACTAAAGTTATTTTCAAAATAATGTCAAAAGATATTGCTTTTAGAAAAGCAGTTTAGTTTTCGAATTCGTTTACGTATCTTGATTACAATATTTTATCCAGTTCATCTCGAATGATCGCCGCCAAAACTCCTTTTATTTGGTTGTAAGAAGCTTTACCATCAAAAGCATTCTTTAATTGTCTTAGGGTCGGCATACTGTCCATGATCAGCTGAGAAATTCTATCACTTAATGGGCTGCAGACATTCAACTCATTTGCAAGTTTTTCAATAAATATTGGAGCTCCAGCACTGTAAGCATCAAGTATATACTAGACTTCTGCAGTCGGAATTTCCACATGCAAAACTTTTGCAATAGCTTTAATGGACGAATGGCTTTTCCCAAACATTTTGGCGGCTTGAATCTTTTTTACCGAGGCTATGTTTTTCCCATACAACGCCTTGAAAGAGCTTTTCTATTGTATATAAAAATGAAAGGGAATGAATTCTATCAGCATTGTCATAGACAGTTTTTCGTAACCAATTATGTAAACAAACTTCAGCCATATTGAAGCCTTCAGAAAAATAAAACCACGAAATATCTGAGACCAATTGTTAAAAAACTTCATTTTGTGCATATTTTATCTTGGTCTTTGTGCTTGGTGACGATGAATCTTTGGTGGCCATTGTGCCTTTGTGTACAATTGTAAATTTCGGCGATTTTTAGTCAGTAAAATCAACAACACTTACGAGTTTCGTCCAGAAAACGCTTATGTAGTATATATGATAAAATTGGGGGAACTTCAATCTCATTTTTACTTAAAAATGCATATAGCTATGTTTTATCTGTCATTTTCCCCATGCAATTAGTGTATGTTTATATACTAGCTTTTCTTTGCCTTTGGCGTACTATTATCGACAAGACAGTCTTTGTTTTATTTTATGAACGCAACTATATTTTTTCGGATTTTACATGACTTTTGAAGCATATTTTTAATTCCGAATGTACTTTTTCTTTTTGTGCCTTTCTATATGTAAAATTTTTAAAAGCATATACATGTATTTTTATCCAAATTTTTGAAACAAAAGGTTTTTAAATGTTGGTTTGCAACTTTGCAAAACATGTAGCCAAGGGCAAGGGCCTAAGCGTATAACTACAAAACAATTACATAGGATTGGCAGCAATGTATTAAAAACAGTACACTGACCTTTTGAATACGATATTTTCACTTCTGTAATACTTTTTTCACTCGTTTATATTTTCCTGCCTTGTATTCGCACCTGAAAAGTTTTTTTGTGGTAACCAACAGGGTATTCATTCCCTGGAATCATTGCCCTACCTGTCCAAATTTGGCAAATGCCTGGTTACCAAGTTTTGAGCGTTTTTTACAAAAAATACGCGAGTCTGTAAAAAATGTCCTCTTAAGTTGTAGATGAACTTTATTTTAAGGTAATCATTGCTGTGAGCTGATAGAAATAAACGATTAATGATTTGCTGCAATTATGATTTGCTGTCACAGGTATGCAGCAAATTACTTAATTATAGCCACAGGGATGAAAAGGATTGATAAAAAAATGACTTCTAAAACATTTCATTTATTTTTTAAAGCTAACCCATTTTCACATATTCATTAACACAACACTTTTTTACATATTTATTAAAACAGCACTTGGATCAAATATGGTACCAGCCGAGTCAATTCTACCAAATCATAAATCAACAAATTTGGTGTCAATTGTTGATACATAACTAACAAAGACACAGTTATTTTGGGGCACCGTTAGACTGCCAGAACTGCTTGTTGTTTCGAAGGCTTTCAACAGGCAGAAAAGCTGGCTGCTAGTGGTTAGCTTTTTTGGAGGCACTGGTTGGCAAGTCGTTGTTAATGGCATGACCAATCTGAGTAGTGACAGTTGAACCAACAAGAATGTTGTCCAAATCTTTAGCGCAATTTCCACTCGGTAACGGTGCTAAGAAATTGCCTCTGCAGAATTTCTAAGGGGTGGTATTGCCTTAGTTGCCACTTTGCTCCAGTATTAACTCAAAAAAAGTTTTCCAGAGGGTCTTGATTAAGGCATCTTGTCATCTGGTATTGCTAATCACTGTGAAGGTGATTTCACAGAATGAGAATGCCATTTAAGGTCATCTGGAAACCTTTTAGGCATCGCAGCTGGCTAACAACGTCTGTGTTTGTCTGCTTGTCAACAACTTTGATGGATGTAATTAATTCATCGTTTCTGTGATGTATTTGATGTGAGTAGATCCATTTCTGATTGTTTTTTTGTGGGTCTTTGCACTGTTCAGGGAGGAACTGTTCAGGCAATCAAACAGGTTATCAAACTTTGAAATTAGTTCAGCAGTACCGGTGCATGTAGAGAGATGCATTTAAACATATGCCAGCAATGTGGATGCGACAGTCTGACTCAACACTTGACTTGCGTACTTGACTCTCATCTTCTCAAAACCGTTTGGTTTGATATGTTTTTTGTCAATTTTGGGCAGCAGTGAAGTGCTATTGGAAACGGTTATAAACCAGTTTGATGCCATCCCAGGAAGCAATTTTTCCAGTGAAAATTATATTTAATTAAAATTGTAGATGAACCGTGGTTCTTGTAGTGTGACTTTCAGCTGTGTAAGGAGCTTCTGAAAGTTTGGTCCCAAATCGAATATTATGGTTACCATGTGAAGTTCAACGTCAGTTAAGATGGCAAGCATTTCGTACAGCTTTGTCTGGGGCTTTTTACAGGGGCAAGATTCGTTTACCAGCAGATAGCCAAGTGGCTGTTATACTTTTACCCTTTGCCATCAATACCAAAGCTTACATAGCAATGTCAACCGTTCTGTCACCATTGCCAAAATCTTCAAAGCCAACCACTTTGTCTTTGACAGGGTCATACTGGAGATTTGCTTTCAAAGAGGTTTTATCTATTCTAAGTGTGCATAATCTGCATGACTCCTCCATGTCTTTCACTTTATTTTCAAGGTACTCTTTGGCCATTGTGGTCATTTCAGTTGACAATGGTGGGCCAGTGACCCATCATTCAAGACTGCGTCTGGAAGGCAACCTAAAGAATTTGGCCAGAAGTGGATATGCCTTTTCCACTGATGTGGTGAAGGGAAAGAGCAAATGCCTTCATTTCTGCTGAATATCACTATCCTTTGTTTCTTTTTGCAAAAAGTTCTATCTGCATTGTGATACTGATCAAAAGGTTCTCGGGTAAAAACATGTTTAGATCTTGAATTGCAATCTCCTAATCCACGTTTGGTGATTTTTTTGCTGTTCAGGGCTCATCGAAGGCGCTGCAATTGTTTCTTTTGTCGGGCGATTGTTCGTTTGTTAGTTTTAATTTTTTGTTTTGCCCCTATTATAGTGGAATGAATTTATTTAATTATTGTTTTCTAGTGTAAATAACATATAGATGTTTCAATAAAAAGTGTTGTGGTCACCTTCCGCAACAGAATCTGGTGTCTTTTCCCTTTCAACATTGCCCTGATCACATTCAGTGGAAGAACCTATTAAATCATGGTAAGAAATTATCAACTGTGATGTGAAATTGAATATCAATAATTAAAATACATTATTGTCTTTAAGAGTATCTCGCCTTCATTCATGGGACCTGTTATCTCTTCCCTTTCAGCATTGCCGAAAAACTAAAAATATCGGGTTCAGCAACACCTTTTCTTTAAATTGCTTGTGCAATTTGTTTCGTTTCGACCCAGATTCGAAAATATCGACGTCGAACGGCGGTCTTTTTAAACAGAATTCTTTACTTTTAGACACCTGTAGTATTTCTTTTTGTGAGCTTAAAAGTTAATATTTGATACCTGTCATCATGTTATACTTATTAAAGGCATACATCCGGAAAACGTCTTAGTTAACGTGCACCGAAGCACGAGAACGAACGAATAGGCTCATTAACTCAACGACAGAGTCGTACTCATTCGTATGATAGGCGTCTTTTATTAGCTATGAGATTTAAGATCATTATAATACTAGCAAGATTCCTTCATTTGTTGTCTACATTAAATATGATTATTAAGCTGTGCCACATGTAGTGCGGTGTTTTTAGGTAGTAATGCAATCAATACAGCAACAAATCACATTCATTTGTTGCTGCTGTTTACAGCGGCAAATACAGCAGTGTATACTTGCGCTGTGAAATACAAATTATATAAGCTACTAGAAATACATGCATGCAGCAACCCCTCGCCACTAAGAGCATGCAACTATATTTTCGGAATTACATGAAGTACTAATATAGGTTGTTGTCTTAGCAACACGGTAATTGTTATTCTTTCTGTACATTTTTTTCAAAATGACAAAATGTCAGTTTTTAATCCTTGTTTTATTGACAATTTTTTTAAATAGCACAACATTTGTCATCGGTATCTTATTACGCCCAATGTAAGCTTAAATTTGCTATAAAATACGACCTAAAAAATTAGTAATAAGAAGACAGTCTTGCATTTACAAAACATAAACTTACTCTAGAATTTAAACATTTCATAGACTGGATGAGTACGGCTACGCCGGCCTTTATAAAGCATTAAAACACAAGTATAAATACGCATTATCAACAAACTTGCTTTGTGTTTCACGCCATAGTCAATTCTTGGCGCTTCTCAGTAATTTCCCGGGATTAATCTCTCTTCAAGAGTCTTCTGGCAGTCGTTTTCGTCTTAGTTCTCGCCTTTTTGGATGCCTTGCTACTCCTGACAGTCCGCCATATTCCTGAGATCAGAAATAACCACCCTTCGTTGGTTGTGAAAGTTGCCAAATCTTTTTGCAAAAATACAAAATATTGTAGTGCAAAAAGCAAATTTAGATATTTGCTGTCAGTTGAATTCGTGATTAATCAATCAATAATAAATTTTAAATCTGGCCAATCAGTGTTAGCCATTCATGATAGTCTGCCATATTGTTGAGATCAGTGAGGATGGCGTCATGACATATCAATCTTACTACCTAACTACCACGAGCAACGACTTTGAACACCGCTAGAGCAAAATTAGTAACCCTTGCCCCGGGCTTACGCCCCGAACGGTTCTTCGCGCCGTTGGCTCGGGGATAAACAAGTTAGCAAGAGAGCACTGAGCTTGTGCATTTCAGCATACAGGTATGGGACAGCCTGTTAGCATTCCAGGATAACCTATACAAATCAGGCCTTGTCCAATCGCGTTTCCAATGTGCCGAAACTGACGGAAGAGAGAGAATCGAAACGTTTTAAACATGCCGATAACTTTGTATAGGTTAAGCTATTGTGCCAAATATATTAATTTGTAATTCAAAATACTATTCCATATCCTCTTATAAGCAGGTAAGGGACTGGTCATAAAGTATAGGGGAGGGGGCTATAAAAATTTAATTATTAAAATACTAACTTTGTGTGGCCCACCCCAGATTTTCCTACAAAATATACATGACCCACCCCCTATTTGGCACTAGAAATCCTTAAATATCCCCCCAGTATATCCTTAAAATTTTCATGACCTACCCCTATTTGTGACTTGAAAAATTCATGACCCACCCCTCAATTTCTACAACCCCCCCCCCCCAATACTTTATGACCAGTCCCTAAGAAATTGGATGGCAAACATTTAGTTAATCATTTGATAGGTATTGCGTAATTCCACGGCAAGCGAAATGCAAAAAAATTTGCAGGAAATACATTTGTGTGAAAAATTTTTTCGCTAAATAATTTCCACGGTGAAATTAAACGTGCAATTTTTGAACAAGATAAAAACAAATATGGCGCTTGATGAAGAAACATTGATATACCTAGGCCTGCTTATTCTTTATCGTAGAAGGAAACAACGTATAACCAATAAATACAGGAAAAGATTTTGGGTGCGAAAGCTATTTCAACATCGAAGGACTCATGGAAAATTTAACAATTTAGTAAGAGAGTTAAAACTGCACGATCATGAAATTTTTTAAGCAGTTCAGAATGGATCCTTGCCAGATGGAAGAAGTTCTGAAGTGGGTAGCACCAAAGATTTATAAACGTGAAACTCGAGCCGATGTCATAGGACCTGCGGAGAGACTATGTGTTACTATGCGATATTTGGCAACTGGTGATACTTTTTCTACAATTTCAATGAGTTACAGGATCGAAGAAACAACTATTTCCAAAATTGTTGTCGAGACAACCAATGCAATTTGGGAGGTTATGATGGAAAAGGACTTTTTGCGTGTGCCAATGAATAGCCAAGAATGGCAGCAAATTTCAAATGGATTTGAAAAACGGTGGAATTTCCCTAATTGTTTAGGTTGTATTGATGGGAAACATGTCATCATGCAAGCACCCGCCAAGAGTGGTTCTCTTTTTTTTTTAATTATAAAAAAACTTTCTCTATTGTACTTTTAGCAGTTTGCAATGAAAACTATCGTTTTACAATGGTCGATATCGGTGAAGATGGCCGACAGAGCGATGGTGGGGTGTTTTCAAATAGCAATCTAAGTCATTCTATTCTAAAAAATCTTCTTCCCGTACCAAGACCAAGAAAGCTAGACAGCACAGAAACTTTGTACCCTTATGTCTTCCTCGCAGATGATGCTTTTCCATTACTTTCAAACTTGCTCAAAGCCTATGCTGCTACAAATTTAGAAATTCGAAAACTTGTAGCTAACTATTGCATATCAAGGGCAAGAAGAATTATTGAAAATTGCTTTGGAATACTAGCTGCAAGGTTCAGAGTCTTTAGGTGACCAATACATGCCAAAGTTGAATCAGTGGTATCAATAACCAAAGCTTGTGTGGCAATGCATAACTACCTGATGGCAAATAAAAGTTTTGAAAGCAGATATTGCCCACAAGGTTTTGTGGATTATGAAATAAATGGAACTCCAAAGGAAGGTGAATGGAGAAATATGGTGTTAGATGGTACTGGCCTTGGTGAAATCAAAAGGGTTGGTTCAAATAATTATTCAGAAGAAGCTGAAGCAGTGAGAGATGCATTTTGTAAATATTTCAGCTCAAAAGAAGGGGAAGTCCCTTGGCAGTGGCATGCTTATGCTGTAGATGTAAACAAAAGGTAGGATACCTATATTTGTATCTGTATTTTGTTGTGTTTTTTTTTACTGTATGCTGACATGAAAATAAATGATTACAGTAAATCAGTAATAAAACTTGACCATTTTCTTTTATACTAGTTTATCAGTGCTATTAACAATAACACATTTAAAAACTAATTGAACAAGAACATTTTCAAACACCTGGGCAATGAGGTTTTTTAAGGATTAAAATCTTACAAAATGTGCAAAGTATCTTAATCATCCTCCATCTCTTCCAAAAGAAGTTGTTCGATCCTAATCTTCATCGAAAGGTTTTTTTTGGTGGAAATTTTCTTAAAATATCAGTTATACTCTAGCAAAATAGATCATTGGAATCCTCTTTAGCCTTTTCACATTTTTTGTCATTAATTGCACTTATTAAATACTTATCAATTGGATCAATTTCTTGTGACTTCTTTTTCTTGTTAGGAACTATTGTTGCCAATGGCTCAGAATCTTTAGGGCTTTCATCTGAATCTTTGGGGTCTTGAATGCTTGTGCTATCACTGAGACTCAGATCAGCATCTGATGATGTTGACGATGTTGGAGTGGATGCAATGTTGTTTCTGTTGACAAACAGAAGTGTAACATTGCTTTGTGTTTTGCGGTTTCTTACAGTGTCACAAAGAAAAGATAGTTGATTATAATATCTGCATAGAGGTGGTTTAGTAGCACCAGAACCAGTTCTGGTGTTATCACACTCTTGGTCCAAGCATTTCTTGTAACTGTCACATAGATTCTTCCACTTGTTTTTGGCAAAGGTTGCTAAAATATAAATTAGAGCCTTATATACTTTACTGATTAAAGAAAGTAATTTAAAAACTCTGATTTTATTCAGCTCATCAGGTATATTTATAATCAGGTATAATTTAGAAATTGGAAAGATTAAAAAAAATTGCATTAGATATAATAAAAATTTAATAATTGAAATTAAAAATTTGGCTTTGCCATTGAGTACTCACTATCACACTTAAGCTTTGCTGCTATATTTGACCAAACTATTTTCTTTTTATCTGCTCTTTTATAATCAGGACAACTTCTTAACCAAAGAATGGGCATGGATTGAACTTCATTGATAAGCATTTCACTGAAATCTATGTCGGAAAGGCTGGTTTCTTGTGGTTCTGTCTCATTTCTATTTGATGTTACAACTTCTATTTCTGCTCCCGTTTCCTGTAATGTTTGTTGCACTGCCTGTTGTTGTTGTTGCTGCTGCGTTATCACCCTTACGAAAAAACCACATGAAAAAACCCACATGTGAATCATGTGTGAAATTGGAACAACATTTCACATGTGATTCACATGTGACTTTACAATGGGTGATTTTTAACAGCCACATGTGGTTAACGTGTGAACCACATGTGGTTGACATGTGAACCACATGTAACTGTTACCCACATGTGGTTAACATGTGAGCCACATGTAACTGTTTTACCCACATGTGGTTAACATGTGAACCACATGTGGTTAACATGTGAACCACATGTGGTTGACATGCAAACCAGATGTGACTAATACACATGCATTTGGTTGAAGCACAGTTAATAAAATAGTATGGTTTGGCTAGCTGGACACACCCCCAAAATATGTTATTGTTCTCAATTATCGAGGTCACGTGACGTTTTTAGTGCATCAGCGATGAACTTTGTATTATTTGTAATATGAGCGGCGCCGCTCTGCTACATCGGAAACCTTCGAAGCGACTGCTTTTCTGGCGAATTTTGGATAAATTTTTGTAGCTACGCTATGCCAGGTGCTAACTGTGCACTGTTTGGCTGTTCTACCAGTCAAAAGAGTGATCTTTTGTTGTTTAAGTTGCCTTTTCCTAAAGTGAGCGATGGAGATGAGACGAAAGCTTTGAAGGAGATCGTGCGCAAAGAATGGCTGCGTGTGATATTGAGAACAAGAGAAATGACTCCTGAATTAAAGAAGAGAATTGACGAAAAAAAGATTTTTCTTTGCGAGCGTCATTTTAAAGCAGAAGTGATAACTGATCGTAAGTATTGACCTGTTGTCTGCGCGAAATATTGTAATTGCTCGGCTTTTGTCTTATTGTATATAATTAATCTGGTTAAAATTTTTGCGCCTTACAATGTTCTGTGCACTATAAATAAAGATAAATTCTGTTATACTAATTGACTTTTCTCTTTTGTAGACAGAAAAAGAAAATCGCTAGAAACAGGAGCTGTTTCAACTGAAAATTTGCCATTAAAAAGCCATGAAACCCCAAGTCAAGCACACGCCAGGTTCTTGAAAGACAACAAGCTGGCCCTTCCACATCAGCTTCGCCGCCCATGGAGAAAAAAAAAACGTTTGAAGAGTTTTGTTTAAAAATTGAAGGCGTTTTACTTGATCCTTGGAGCACTACAGCATGTACAGATGATGAAATGAGGATTTAACTTCACGACAGCGAATATTCAATTCCCAAATTCGTGCTCATTATAGATTCATGTTTACATTTTTCGTTACATGTTTACAATTGGCTTCTCCCGGACTATCACAAGATTTATTCAAGGCGAAGACGACGAATAAACTCTGCTGAGGTTGCTGAACTTTTGCTTGCTATTCACAACGGGGAATTCAAGATATGCAAAGGTTTGCGGCAGAATGAGTATTTAACCTCCATTGCAAAGGATCCCATTGATACCAGCCACGATTCATTCAGCCCTTTTGATGTCGTTCGCCATATTATACCAGCAAGCATTGGTATGGATACAAATTACAGAGTTATGGTGATATTACGTTCAATTGATTGTAATGTGTTGTTCGATAATGACGTGAGTGAAGAGCAAGTGATTTGCAAGACCTGCCTTACATTGCAAAAGAGCATACAAAAGCAACAAACAAGAAAAGAACGTAAGTCTTCTGCCCCTGCAAAAAGTAAAGCTCCATTGGCTGCATGTGGTGCTGAAAAACTTCAAGCAACTGTTGCAGCTGACGGGCTTGAGTTAAAAGATCTGAAACAGAGGATTAAAAGTCTTGAAACTAGAATACAGAAGCATGGTGTTACGGTGAGTGAGCCCTTAGAGAAAGATCTCCTAACCATCATGGATGGTCAGAACCTCGAGTCAACACCACACATGAAGTTCTTCTGGGAACAGCAAATGCGTTTATTGCAAACTAAAAAAATGGCTCGCAGATATCATCCTCAGATCATTAGGTTTGCTTTGTCGATACACTGCAAATCCCCATCAGCATACAGAGAATTGAGAGAGAGTGGAGCTCTCATATTACCAAGTGAGCATGTTCTCAGAGATTACAAAAACTATTTCAAACCTGGAGCTGGTATCACCAAAGAGAAGATTGAAGAATTAAAAGAGAAAACATCACAATATGTTGGCATTCAGAAATATGTTGCAGTTCTAATGGATGAAATGAAATTACAAGAAAACCTTGTTTTCGATAAAACATCTGGCGAACTGATTGGCTACATTGACCTAGGTGATCCCTTGACAACCTTTGCTAACGTAGACGAGGACACTGATCCAATTGCATCGCATGCATTGGCCTTTTTAGTGAGAGGACTATGTACCAATCTTAAGCATGTTCTTGCTTATTATTTTACTGGCAATGTGACCTCTTTTCAATCAATGCCACTATTTTGGAAAGTTGTTGCAGCTCTTGAAACAACAGTAAAGTTATGGGTCATTGCAGCAGTAAATGATGGTGCATCTCCAAACCGAAAGTTCTTCGAACTTCATGCCAAACTGGGTGGTAAATTACCTGATGGTTTAGTGCACAAAACAATCAATCTTTTTTGCCTGTCTCGCATGATCTACTTCTTTGCAGATGTGGCTCATTTGGTCAAGACTGCCAGAAACTGTCTATATAATTCTGGATTGGGATCACGTAGTCGATTAATGTGGAATGATGGTAAATATCTCCTGTTCAAACATATCGCGAACATGTTTTACCATGATCAAAATTTTGCACTGCACAGATAGCCCAAACTGACATTGGACCATGTTTTGCTAACAAGCTATTCAAAGATGAAGGTGAAATTAGCTATTCAGGTGTTGAGCAGAACTGTTTCAATGTGTTTGTTAGAGTGTGATGACCCCAGTGTTGTTGGGACGGCAATGTTTTGCCAAATGATCAATGATTTCTTTGATGTTGCAATGTGAGATCAACTAAAGAACATGAACAGAAACGGAAAGAGCGGATCAAGCCATATGAAAGTCCAGATGATGAACGACTTGTATGGATGAAGGACACTTTCATGAAGTATTTTGATGCTTGGAAGGAAAGCATTGGCCAAAGGGAGGGAACATTCACTCCTGTTGAAAGAGAAAAGATGTTTTTGTCTCATCAGACATATCAGGGATTCAAGATATCAGTCCACTCCCATATTGAAGCTATCAAGTTCCTTCTTTCTGAAGGATTCAAGTATGTACTCTCAGAGCGTTTCATGCAGGATGTCATCGAGGATTATTTTGGCCATCAAAGAACTCAAAGAGGGAGATCAGATAACCCTTCTGCGGAACAATTCGGTTACAATGACTTAACTATTGCTGTCAAAAGAGACATTGCACCATCTGTGAGTGGTAATACTGGAGGTCGTTATGGTAAGGCAAAGTGGTACACTGTTTCGGATGAGCCTGTCAAGAAACGTCAGAAAAAGAAATAACTGATGTCCTAGCAATTAACATTACTGATTAACATAAGGATAAGTTATTAAAAGCCAGAACCAGATGACAATTTAAGATAATAAAGTAAAAAACATAATCCAAAAACAGAAAACATCTTGAAAATCCAAGATATGGATTAATAAACAAGACGCAGATTTAAATGGTTATATTTCGATCCTATTACAGAATCATCATCAGACCAACTGATTTACAAATAGGTAACATATATATATATATACAATCAATATCTTGGGTTTTCAAGATGTTTTCTGTTTTGGGATTATGTTTTTTACTTTATAAGTTATTAATATACTTTATTTTCAGAGTACTGTCCCTGGTCATACATCACCACTAGTTTCATTCCTCTTGCATGAATAGTAGAGAGGCATTTATAGTATTTTAATCATGACAGTTATATAATTGGTTTTTAAAACTAAAATAAAATTAGTTGATATGGACATGTGTAATCTAGGTGAAAGTCAATTACGGCAATGTTCTGGATTTGATTTCAAGTCTGTCCAGTTTGATTCAGTCTGAAAATATTAAACTGCAATGAATTAGAATCTAGTCCAAATTGTGGGATTTGGGATGACATCTCAAATGAATGAAATATTTATATAATATCCAATCCTAGGACTGGATATAATGTGATATAATGAACTCCTGAGTAACTGGCACCTTAAGACCAGTTTGCTCATTTTTCAGCTTTTTCAAGTTTGTCCATGCAAAAGTTTTACATAAAACAAGCCAGAGAGCTTCTTTTTGATAGATTTGACTCCTACTGAAATATATTGATATCAATTTATGTTGACTTTTTTCAATTTGGTGATATGGTGTCATTGGTGTGTACCAACTGCCCAACCACATCCCATAACCTGACTCTGCTCTGACATTAGGCTCTGGAAGTGTAGAATGAGGGGGTGTTTATATTGACTACATTGATACATCACCACATGGATACTGTTATTGTAAATATTTCAATCAAATAATAGAACAATTATATTCATGTACAAAAAGTATTTTTACTGATTACAATATGATCATATTAAGTCATGTTCACTGTTTATCCTCACTATATTTTTTCAGTTCTTTTCTGAGTCCTTTGCTCTTCTTTGCTTTTTGTTGGATTTTAAACTTACTTATGATGTCTTTTGCATACGAAAAGCTACGAACCCTTAAATAAAGTTTAACTATATTTTCCAAACAAAGCTTACTTGTTTGTTTGCTTACATTATTGCCACATCCTTGTATTATATTGTCCCAAAGAGATTTTATTAATGTTGAATCAATTGCATCATTGCATAACTTGTCGCAAGGAATGTTCTTGACAGTGGGCTGGTTTCCTATGAATTGTCTGAACAGAATCTCTACAACCTCTAGTAGCTTCACCAAATCCTCACACGGTGTATCCAGACCTCCACAACTGCGTGCCTCAATGTATGCATTCTCCAAACCAGAATTGATCATATGTTCCAAAATTATTTGAAGCTCATCATTGTGTTTGTTTTTTGACTTTCTCTTCAAATTTGACAACACATTTCCTGCTATGTAGCACAGAGGTCCACGTTCATTTTCATCAAGTCTTGAGGAAATTTCAGTCTGTACACTACTTGTGTTGGCAATGGCAGGCTCTTGGTCATTTATATTACTAACACCTTTCGACAATGATACCAAATGGTCTGGTATTAAAATCATTATAAGACTGCATAATTGCTCATTTTCTGACTGCAGTAGGCAAGACGAATTAGGTATAAGTTCATAAAAATCTGTTAAAAATGAATCTTGATTTAACTTTTGACGAAATCGTTCATAAATTGGCAATATCTCATTGTATAGTGAATCGTTTGATGTTATACTTGCCATATTCGAAGTCATTTCACTGTCCCAGAAAGTATCATCTTTTATTTTCTTTTTAACTTTATCAACAATGGATTTTAAATCCTCTTTTGTCAGCGATATGTTTGATGAAGATACATTATCTTTACCCGCTGTACTTCTATTCCCATGTTTTGCATTTTTATGTCTCGTCAAACCACCCTTCGACTTGCAAATCTTGTCACAACTTTCGCAAGGAAAGTTCTTTTTGCCTGATATTTCGCTCACAGCGTCTGCAATCTCTTCTTCCATAGCCGCTTCGTTTTCATCGATAAAAGATAATGCGATTTCAAAATTATAAGGGAAAACATCCTCGCAGGTTTCTCCATGTTCCAATAATGCCAACTCCTCGTCAACGTTGGTCGAACAACTTTCGCCTTCCAAATCCCAGGGAATTGATACAATCGCCTCTAAATCGTCGGTCATAGCTCCTTATAAGATTTCACTTTAGTTTACACAAAAATGCATGCTATTTGCGCAATATTTTAGCGATGAAACACGAGAACATTCAACACCGTAATACAATCTTATAGTAATTGGCACCCCGCCATGCACTAAAACCGTCACGTGATATTTTTCGCCTTTGATCCTCAACATAGTTTGCCACCGTCGCCAAATCTCTTTGAAGTTTACCGGCTAGCCAAACCATACTATTTTATTAACTGTGGTTGAAGCAACTACCTGCAATTGTGATTTCAAGGCTAAACAAATCTAAAACACATACCAGTAAAATAATATTCTCAAATATATTCATCATGATAGAATCAATTATAATACAGAAGGCCTGTTATAATAACTACTATAAAACAATTGACATAAAATTTAAAAGAAACTGAGTTTACTATTGCAGAAACACCGTTTTTTCATTGTTGCGAAGCATTCAGTGCACAAGGTTAAATCTCCATCAGTGCTAATAAGTTGACTTATTTGAATTCACACATCGATTGCTTATATTCATAAATTATGATAATCTGTACAAGGGAGGTGTAACTTATTTATATAAGGGACTGACTGAAGGCTTTGCAATTATAAATTAATGCAGTGTTTGCAATTGGAGAAAACTAAACTGATACTGATGTTCACCTTGCAAGCACACAAAACATTTACTGTCCTATATTATACACTGTTCGGATGCATTAAACAGGAGCTACTGTTCTCAATTCCCTCTTGGCACGACTCTTTCAGCTACCTTCTATCAATATCTGCAAGTCTTTCAGTAACAAAATCTAGAATGACAAGACATCATTGTTAATTTAGGCCATATCCAAAGTTATATATAATAAATTCACAATTGTCAGAAACAAGATATCTCAAGAGTATAGAGTATATTTTATTAGTTTAATTTTCAATGCTAGATATTTTACTTATATACCTTTATTTCAATAAATTTACTTATATTTTAGGCAAAACTAAAATTGAATACTTTTGTAGGCTTGTCTAGAATAATTGGGTTTTTGCATAATATATAATCTGGCATCACTTTGATTTGCATCAAATTTTCAGAATATAAAGCAATAAGGCCGTTGTTAAACTTAAATCATAATTCTTTAACTCCATATTGCTTTTAGTTGTGTCTCAAACATCAATCTGAAATATTTTTATCTGAATCGAAACTCAAAACAGCTCTTGACAATGGGTCATTCCACGATTCATGGGAAGAATAGTAGTAATTTGCACCAAAAGTGCAATGGAACTTTGACAATTTATTTTCAAGCAAGCTGCTTCATAGACTCCTTCATATCTTTCCTGGACATGTGACCCAAACTTAAGTAGGCTGGTCACTGGTACAAAATGTGGTCAGTGGTCATTAAAACAGTAATTGATTAATAGAGATGAGCCGATAATCGGCTTTTTTTGCAATTGGTAATCGGCCGATTAATTTTGTGTAATCGGCTATTTTCCGATTATTAGAACTTCTATGTTTTTCTTATCTTTGTTGCTTTTTATTGTGCATATACAGATTTAATTGCTGTACAAACAGCGAGCGCGTGAGTGGGCCGATGAATGTTTGCTATGAACATATTGATGTAACAATTATACTAATGCAGATTGCGAAAATGTACATGACATTGACATGACAAAAATAATCGGCAAATATTGAACCGCTAATGCATTTGTAACAAGAATAACAATTTGAGTACACATGAAAGGCCCACATCGATGAGAAGTAAGTTCCTTAAAATTCGCCGAAAAGTTCCTTAATTTAATTGCGCGTCTATTTATACGAGGAAAATAATATGAAAGATTGAAAGATCATGCACCATGTGTTTATATGTACGAGACAAATTTTTTACCGCATACAAAGCTCTATAGTGCCGTTTGACAGAAGAGATCTCTATGCATAGGAAATTGTTTACCCGTTAAGCGGGATAAAATTTCTCCATATGTATAGCACAAAATTATGTGGTCGAAATTTTTAAATAACAATTTGTCAATTTTGTTAACAAAGATTAGTTTTCCCTATATGAACAGGCCTTTGAGACATAAACTGAAGTAATTTTTGTAATACAGTAAAGACCAAAAACATGTGAGCATAAACACCATATCACATGTTACTGTTCAGTGTTAAAACTTAAAACGCATTAGCAAGTAAACACTCATGATACTGGTTTTGTCTAGGGTCTCTCTTGCGCGATATTTAACATTGTACCTTGTACAAGAATAATCGGCTAATGCCGATTAATCGGCCGATTATACATTGTGATCGGCTGCTGATTAATCGAATCGGCTAATCGGCAATTTTTAGTGATCGGCTCATCTCTATTGATTAATTAAACTATACTAACAGTATGCAAATTTGAATCTTATCTGGTAAACAGTGATTTTCTTTACTCTGGTTTCTGAAGACTTTAATGTGTCTTAATTATCTCTGGCAATTGTACTCTTCACAAGGAGAGCCTAGTGCCTAAACGACTTAACTATAAATTATCTGCTAACACATGATATAATCAAGGTATAATAAAGAGAAAATATTCTGAGTAGTTGCTCAGAAGCATTTTCTAGGGGGTTATGATTGTCAGTTTCATTTGATCTTGTTTGAGAGGTAAGGTGAATAAACCTCTGGGGTATTTTGTTTCAGCACTGTGGTCTTTTTTTCTGAAGGGTTATTTAAAAGCTGATCCACAGGAGGTTTGGTTGGATATTAAATGCTAAGGCCGTCTGGCAAAGTTTACTAGCACTCAACTAGCTCCTACAGTCCAATAGCTAACAAAATGTTTCATCAATGCACAGTGTTACTCACGTTACAATAAAAACTACCATTCATATATCTAAATAAATATTAGTAACTTAAGTAAGTCAAGAAGCAAGCTTGATTTTAAAATAGAACTGATACAGAATGCCAAGTTTCAAAGTAAGCCTTTGTGGGAAGGTAATGGGTGAATATTAACATTTTAATTGCAGTATCGTAGCGCGAAATTCAAATTTCATTTGCCTGATTTGGCCATCTACGGAATACAGTTTTTTAAATACCGCGTCCGTAATAATCCAAAATAAGCATTTGTATGACGAAAATGTATGAATATCAACGTTTTAGTTGTTATAAAGTGAAACACGTTACACGTGCAGTGACGTGCTCAACACGGAGCACAAAGTATCACCCCTTCAAAATAGCTTTATCCATTTAAAAAGTATAACAACATGCTCACCTGAGTATTACGCTGTCTTTCCTGGTGTAAAAGGAGTCATTCCATTTGTCTTCCTGGTTGAAATCACATGGTTTAAATTATAACTAGACGATATCATGTTTGAAAGAATGAGAAAATATCAAATATGCCTTCCACATGCGATGACGCTTCCCGGTGTCAATCGAAATTTATGATCATTGCAAAATACATGACCATGTGTGAGGCGTCACGAGTTTCGCGCGCGTGAGGCGCGAAATACATGCGCTTGCAAAATTTGTGCTGCTCGAACAGCTTCCGTCTCTCGAGGCATTGAGCGTACAAATATACATTGCATACAAACGTATGCCTATAAACCTGCATCAATCGAGAAATCAAGATTAAAGTAGACAAATATAACCAAACTGTAGCAAATTAAAATTATAGGAGTAATTGTGTCAAGCAGGCATTACAAATGTAAACCAAAATATAATTAAACTGACTTCAGTCTTCATATGCATTGCGCTGAAAATGTTGCTTCTTTTGGCATTAGTTTTAACCTTTCCAGGTTATTACAGGAATTAGATGCTTTCATGAAAGCAGATACAAGCATGTTAAGTCTTAAGGGCTTCTAGAGCGTAAGACAAAACAAACACCGAATATCATTGTAAACTCAAGATTTGAGTTATTTAGAAAACAAGACACAAAAATTCTGGTGATATTTCGACTTTATAGCAAAGTCATTGTCAAACCTACCGAATATTTATAGCTTGTAAATATTCAGTTGGTTTGACAATGACTTTGCAATAAAGTCGAAATATCGCCAGAATTTTTGGGTCTTGTTTTCTAAATAACTCAAGTCTCAAAGGACTGTCTCTCCTGGCCTTCACAAAAAAATATTTGTGTATATATTAAATATTAAAAACCGTCGACTAAAAAACAGGGTTAAATTACTTGATTGACCCGTATACACAAAAACTAAAATAAAATTCCCATTTAAAGCTTGAACTAAATTAGAACTAAGATGAAATTTCCGTTTCAAACAAGGACTAAACTAATATTAAAATGAAATTTGTGTTACAAACTAGAACTAAACTGAAACTAAAATGAAATTCTAATTTAAAACTAGAACTAAACTAAAACTAAATCACTGCTTTCAACTAGAACTAAACTAGAATTAAATTGAAAAAACCATACTAAAACAACACTATTTCCTTCCTCTTGTGCTCAATTTAAGTATTTTTTCAGCGCGGAAAACTCCATCTAATAGACCTTACCTATAAGAGGGTCCAAAAGGGGAAAGGTCTCAATTCCACTTCCCACCTGACATTTTTCCAAAATCCCATTCCAGTTAGATTTTTACAAGAAATCCTAGTCCGAGTTATTTAAATCCCATTGAATCAAAAATAGTTATTTATCAGCTAAAAAAGAAAAGATTTAATTTTAGGTTGCCGTGTGTGGCTGTGTGCTCTGCGTGTAGCAGAAGTGGTTAATTAGGGGTTAACCATTGGATATCCTGGGAGGGAGGGAGGAAAATTTTTTTCTTTCTCCAAGTGCCTGCAGGAATTTTTTTCTAGTTCAATTATTTGCATGAATTTTTTTGGATCTGACACCCCCCTCCCAGGATATCTAATGGTCCACCCCTTACTTGGTGCCTCTTACTAATGATTCTTAATGAAGGCACAGTCACTGTTGTAGTGGACAGACAGTGCACAAGAAAAATCCTACAAGAGAGTCCTTAAAAAATGGGAACTGGGATCAGGGGAACTGGGGTGAGATTTGGCCACAATGGGAAATTAATAATGGGTATGCGATTGAAGTAATGCAAGTTGATTTTCAATTTATTCCACTTTTTAAAATGCAATGTGGATGGCATTTTTCGTTTTTGTTGTTTGTTTTGCAAACAAACATACACTTGCGCTCGAAATTCACGGTTTCCGAGTATGCATGTTCTTATGTACACCACCGTTCACCTACCCCTAATGGAAAATCTACCACAAAAGCATTCTGGAATGAAGCAACCAAGCTGAATCTACTCCTGTATGCTATTTCAGTACACGATGTTTCTTAATCGAAATGAATAATTGAACATTTTTGCCACTGGAAGAGCTATTTTTGCCACAATAGGAACTATTTTTTCATTGACTAGAATTTTGATAACTCGGGCTGGGATTTCTAATAAAATTCCAACAGGAACTGAGACTTTGGAAAAAGTGGGAAATGGGATTGAGACCCCCTCCCTTCAGGACTTTTAAGGAAATCTGAGTGAACTCACTGTCTATCCTTTAACCCTAATCTATTTTCTTCAGTTTAATATATTTACATAATTATTTCACAAGATTGTAGCTATATACAGTATATACAGGGAAAATTTATACATAGTTCGTTAACAATAAAAGTATTGAATAAGAGCTGTCGCAAAGTGAACGCCTTTGCAATGTGCGTGAAAAAATTGTCTGCATCTATCGCAACCAAGCCAGTCGTCACCATTATCCTTTCTGCAAATTTTGCAAACTGCTGTATTTCGTCCGCTGCAACGAGATAAATTCCAGGGCATAAGTGTATAATTATCTAACGATTTTTTGCTAATTACTATAAATTTAGTTAAGAAATAGAAAACGAGTCACGTGCGTTTATGATAATATATATTAATATTCATTTTTCGTAAACTAATGTTCTGAATGGTCGATTTGTACCACGTGAGTTTCTTTTGCACGACAACAACGCACGGCCATGCAGTACTGTGCATGAACTTTCTATTGCACGGCAAGAGTGCTGTAATCCTTAATGATAATATAATTTCATACCTATTCGCATCATCGTAGCAAAATCCACATGCAGTTTCAAAAATGCATTTGCGTTCTTTCTCAGTGTCAACAGTGGTGGTCAAATCCAAACCATGAACTAGACAGCATGCAAACTACATTGAGGTAAAAATGGTAAAAATCACATACTGTATATTAAAAATGCAGAAATTAGTTCTGTTAATTTAAACAATAAATTATAGTATGCACACTCACAAAACAAACAAATACTTCGCAGTTATAGTCATCACGCTGCCTACAGTGGGGAGGTTGGAGGCATGTCCATTTGCGTGTACGCCAACCTGTCTTGGTGTCTACCAGATGGTGTCGCTTTAAAATATAATAATAATTTCTTTTTAAAAAGGCAACATACATTGTTTAAAAAAACACAAAAAACTGTTATAAACATGGAGTATTCATTACCTCAGTTTATTAATGTGGTTCACTAATGACATCTGTTTTGGAGCACACATCTCTCCACTTTTGACTGGATCAATATACAGTCGTCTTTTTGAATCTTTGTCGAAAACCTGAGTACAAAATTTACGTGTAATTACGTGTAAGTAAATAAGGTACAGAACAATGGGGCTGCGAATAAATTCATATTTCTTTCCGATTTAATATCAACTTTTTAATCATCGTGATGTTCACTAAATACAACTTGAAACATTAATACCAAATTAGATATTTAATTAACGGGGTTTTCCTGGTTGTGACCAATTGGTGTTTGTACGTCTAGTGATGTTTACAGCATTTTTATTTTAAATACTAACCAGTAGTGTCCAGTGAAGTTAATTGGAATCAGAATCTTTGTGATGCACGCAAATGATTTGTTGGACCATGTACACCGAGTGCTTGAATTGCTTTGCTTAATCTGAGAAACATAACATTCGGCAGCAAGGATTGTTCCTTTACTCTCTTTCTCTAAAGTCCACAGATAGGCATCTATAACCTAAATAAATAATATGTAAATTAATATCAACATAAGAACTGTTAACACGTATACCACAATACAAAAAATGAAGTGAAATTATATATTAATATTTAGCAACCCAACTAACCATATCAGACAACCAACCAGGCGTGAACTCAGGATGTGCAGTTTTTAGTGTCTTATATTCACATTTTGGAACTTCTTGTGGTGGAATAATTGACCACATATCCTTTGTTTTTAATTTTGCTGGACCACAATCGAGGTGTACATTTTCACCCCTCAGTTTCTTTAATCTTTCCACTTCACCTGCAAACGTTTTTGGAACAACGACACCTGCAAACTTATCATTGCCATTTATTAATTCTTTAGCAACAACCTTACAACCACCAGTATCTTTAACACAATCAACTTTCTCACAGCCATGTGCAACCTCCCCACCTGCACCATCATCTTCACTTTCTTCATGAAAATCTTCACCCATATCTCTAAAACCTTTCACTTCATCACCAACATCTTCATCCTCATCTTCAGCCCCAAACCCTTCCACCTTTTCACCTTTAACATCACCTCCCACTTTACTATCAGCAGCTCTGTCCCGAAATGGCTTATGGTGGGCCAGACTGATGCTTTTCAAAATCTTATTTGTTTTGGTGTTGCGCAACACAACCTGGTGATCTGTTAACCCAACCACAACGTATCCATCCAGCCAATCTGGGATTTGCCTTCATAACAGCTTGGCCAATGCTAAATTTGTATGTCTTGAAACCCTTTGTCTTCTTCAATTTGTAATCTTCTGTTTTTCTTTCACTTGTTCATTATTTGCATTAACCTAAAAGAATAATAACTTAGTCTCTGAACAGCTCATGTATCACTTACTGCATGTGTTTACTACTCTGACTTATAATTTAGAACAGCTTGCAACAAACCTTAGCTTCCACTTCTGTCTGCTGTACCTGCTTGCTGCTTAAATATTCAGCCACCTCATTGGGTGTTGGTTCTTTTAAAGATATAGAGGCAGACACCTCTTCTACAGGAATCTCAGATGGGAACCGTGGTTTCCTTAGACACATTATTTCATAAGGTGCATGCTTCGTTGATTCATTATATGAGGAGCGTATTCCCCAACAAGCTTGCTCAATGAATAAGTCCCAATTATCCTGTTGTTCATTTACCATCTATAAAACGTCATTAGGAATAACACAAAAATAGAACTGTCACAATTATTTTTTAATTCAGCCATACACTTATTCCACGATTTACATATTTATAGATCTGCAAGGAATTTTCTATATTCTATCTGTGTTGTTCCAGGTAACACCAGATTGGACAGGTCTGTTGTTTAATGGATTACCTGCATATGGTTTAATGAACATTGAGCTCATTGTTTTAGTCAAATTGCAAATGCACACTGCTTTTAGAGACTGTTTATTGGCAGGGAAGTAAATTGGCACCAAGAAAGCAGGCTAGCTTGCTTCCTCGTATGAACACAATGTAAATTTGTAGATTGTACTTGGTAGGTGAGACTTGTCAGTAACTAGACAAATATTATTTACACAACAGATTTTTAAAACAATTCTTGCATTGATTAACAATCAATGATCTATTGAGTAACAATCAGTGATCATTGTACCTTTGAGAGGTGACGTTTCAAGGTACCATTTGTTTGAGGGGGGTAACCTGGCGTCACAAGATGGCGTATTCCAAATTTGTCAAAAATTAAATCATTAAGCATCTGAAAAGAATTATAACAAAAATTAATAAGTTCAATAAGGACACAATGATCAGTTGTTAAAAATAGTACTATTGTAACACCAAGCTCTGACCACTCAACCTGACTTATCTAAATACTTTCACACCTTATTATTGAACTCTTTGCCTTGGTCACTCAGGATCTTCAACGGAGCTCCCCATCGGTGTATCCACTTGACCAACACTTGGTAGACACAGTCTGCTGATTTAGCCTTGATTGGCTCAGCCTCAACCCATTTGGAAAATAAGCAGGTACCAGATAACACATATTTGAAACCCATTGGGGTCTCTTTGAATGGGCCAATTAGGTCAATACCAACAAGCTCCCAAGGTTGCTTAGCCTGAAACCATAAAAAAATGTTTGATTGCAGTTACCCAGTGTCTTTAATCATTTGGCAGTGAGCTGACCACCCACTGACAATAAATTTGTTTCCACTTGGTGTGCCTTAGTTTATTACTTTTCACCATATCTTAATATCAGATGATTCTACTTGTCATGTGTAGTGCCACTGAGCTATTACTAAATATGTTAATCTCTTGTGGCAAAATATTTTTTGACAAATTTTATGATACATGCTTTTTCTTGCATAATACCAAGCACTTTATCTTTTGTGAAAGTAAATTTAGTAACTGTTATTATAATTACATATATTGGCTGCAGTTCAGGAACCATTGTTTTTATTTTTTGCACTTTTTGACACTGTGGACAGGTTGCAATCTGCAAAAAAATGATGCGCGCAATTGTTTTAAAAACACAGAAGGCTAAAAGTGATTGTAAATATTATTCATATAAATCAGTAAATCTTGCACAATGATGAAAGTAATCCATAATTATACACTTACAAACTCCTTCACATCTTCAGTCATTGTTTGCCAATAAAAACACTCAGCAATATTTGCCTGTGTACGTTTCTCACCCATGTACCCTCCTGTTATTCCGTTCCCATGTATATCATTAAGTACACGATCAATCTGAAACATATTTAATAATTACATACTGTAACATCCAAGATCATATTTCAGGTACTGTTGTCACAAAACTAGTCTTACATTTAGTCTTTATAAATATGGTGGCATGCTAAGTGATTTCACTCTTGTTCACAATATAATGATTTGATTACAACAACCTTGTTTGTGATCAACAATGATATAATATGTTTACTGGGTACCAACCTCTTCCCTGGTAAATAACACCTTAACCTTTTTGTTAACTGTCTGACTCTTTCCAGATGGTTTAACATAATACAGAGCATCACTGCAATCTGTAATTATAGAAAGTAAAGTAAAGTAAATATAAATAATAACATAATGACACAAGTTATTGGGCACAATGCAATACATCTTTTGTGGGAGACAATTCTATGGATTGAGTGAAATGAAGGCAGAATGAGAAACTATCTATACTGCGGATAATTTCATTTTAAACAGAATCTTAACATTTTCCATAGACAATGAGGCCAATTTTTGTCAGCTGCTAGGCAGTAAACTGCCTAAAAACATAATTTTACTTCGCAGTTGTAGATATTTTCACGATTAAGCTCTGTCATTTGTCTTTATCATTTAATTTTGTCTAATATGAGACAGTTTTACCTGTACCTGTAAAGGAGTGAGTGCTAAATATTATTTATAGTTAATATTAACTCATAACAGTAAACTAAGAGTTTAAACTTACAGCTCATATCATGAGCAGTCAACTAGTAGAAATTGCTTGCCAATGATACCAAGCCAAAGATATCCAGTAAGGATAACATATAATCTACTTAAACCAAGTGAATAACAGCTATATTGACTAGAAAAAAGTCAAAATATGCTTCGACACATTTATTAAGGAAAAAATGACACATATAAATTGTATAAACAAACATAAATGTTTCAAATCATACCTTCATAGACATACACAAAGTTTCTCGAAAATTGAGACAGTGTGTGCAGATTCCTCCTGTTAATTTTGTCAAGATTGGCAAAATCAGGGGGAGCTTTGCATCCAGTTTTTAAAGAATATAACCCATCTTGCACAGAGGCCTAACATTAAAAAAATAGCACAGTTAAATAACAACTACTCAGTGACAGCCAGGATTAACAACAACAACGGAAAATATACCGATGAATAAATATAAACATCGCATCCACAAACTGAACAGAGTAGCACATACCTTATATTTATAGCTTTTTGCTTCACCTTTTACATTCGCATTATTGCCAGAACAGCCGGCAGAAGAATCCATAACGATTAATACAAAGAATATCAGAATATTCGCAGCGATACAAGACACATGTGTTGTAGCAGTTGAACAGACAAGAATGTTGCAAAATTTCTGAGCCCATGTTAATCTTGCATATAACATGCGCATGCACAGAACCATTTTAGTCATGTATTCGCAGGTCATAAATTTCGCGTGACACCGGTAAGCCTTGCACGCGGAGTACTGCCACTGATCTTTATAAGTGACTGTACAAAAGTTGAAAAAATAGTGTAAAAACTCTACACTCTACAGTAGAATAAATAAAATTACATCTGGTATAAGTCAGTAATTTATATGTACTTAATATAAATTCTTATCCAAACAATATTACTATTTAACAATTAGAATAAGAGCTTGAGATTTCTATGCAGTGATAGATGATGAGGGCGAAGCCTGGATCAACTACCAACACATAAAAATTAAGAGCGAGTAATCTAATTGTTTTAGTAGAATCTGAGATAAATAATTAATTTTTAAACATTTTTCTAAAAAAACTATTACAAGCTTTCTTTAAATGGAAAAAATACACCAGAAAAATTATTGTTTTGTTACTCGCTATCTATCGAGCAATAGATAGCGAGTAGAGTAGCCAATTAAATTACAACATTTGCATTAGTATGCTAGTATGATTCTACTAAAAAGTGAATAGTAGACATCATAAAAGACAAATGAATATTATGGTCCGCTGCCCACAGATTCTATTATTCAATATCCGTCTATGTATGTGCATCATATGACTTGTATAACTATGGATATAATCATTTCCTTATGTGTTTATCACATTTGAGCAACATGTTAATCACATGTGGTCAAATATGAGTAACATCTGGGGACATGTCAACCACATGAGAAACACAATTGGCTTTGAATAAACAACATAAATCTACATGCGAAACACATGTGGTTTAAAATAAACATCAGAAATCTACATGTGAATCACATGTGACCACATGTTAATTACATGTCGTCACATGTTAATTACATGTGGTCACATGTGAACCACATGTGAAACAGATGTGGTTTAAAATAAAAATAATAAATCTACACATGTATCACATGTGACTCACATGTGGTCACACGTGACCACATGTGAAACACATGTGAAACACATGTGAACTACATGTGATTTCCATGTGTTTTTTTCATAAGGGCATTGCCTGTTGTTGCTGCACTTCTAATTCTAAAAGTTGTCTAAGTAACATGGATGTGTCTTCTGATGACAGTGATGACACGCTGTTCGACGCCATTGTTGATTTGACAATTGCTTTGTCAGCAATTTTAAAAAAAACATGTGATCTGAACGCAAGCAGTTGATTGGCCCCACTATTCCTATTTTGCAACAGAGTTGAAACGATTTCAACTACCTGGCGAAGAAGACCGAAGCAAGAAATTTCGCAGAGAAACCATTCAACACTGTGTTGCGCATGTGTTCGACAGTTTCTTGCAAATTTTTTTGCATTTTGCTTGTCGTGGAATTATGCCTTAAAACCTGTTTGGAAATAAATTTTAATTTCTAGGGAGTTTTCTTGAATTTATGCATGTAGTTACCTGAGTTTAGAAAATAATATAATTAACAAGGCCGCCATAAATTTTTCGAGTATTCCCAGTGGGCATCAGCTGGCGTCACACGAAACTTTATGCAGACGAGTATATTATAGCCAAAAGCTATGGACAACCAAATGGAGGTCCTAAATCTCAGTTTCTTGCAGCTAAATAATATCTTCAACGTTCTTTTCGCAATATATTTGCCAGTAATAAATGCGCAAATGGAAGAGTCGACGAATGTCATTGAGAAAAACGATGCTTTACACTCATTACTTGCCAGCGTTGGGCAGCTGTTTCGTGCGCTCTATGATCTACTTGCCTTAACAGCAACATGTGCCTAATCAAATTTACCGAGAGCTCGTGTCGAGCGAATTCTGTATCCCATTTTTTAGGGCTCGTATTTTCCAGGAAGAGACTTTTACAATCAACTTGTAAGATATGAACACTTAATGTGGACTGGCGAAATCGTGGAATCCTTCAACCAGACTGTACAAGATGCTACGCCTTGTAAACCCGACACCGGAGATAAAGGTTCTGTGATAACCCCTTTACCCTTGATATTTGGAATAGAATACTACTGGTGTTCATTTGGCTTAGAATGTACCCAGAAGTTGCAATGCTTAGTGGATTATTCGTGATCAGTCCAGCAACGGTTCAAAGAGAAATTCGTTTTCTGCTTCCTGTGCTTTGGAACAATGTCAAAGAGCAAGTAAAGTGGCCAACAGTGGAACAATGGTTAGAAATGGCTAACAATTGGGACATGTTTCCAGGCGCAGTGGCTGTCATTGATGGAACCTGTCGTAAAATACAAATACCCCAGACTGAACCACAACAGTTATTTTACAGTGGCCATTTCGAGTACCACAACTTTTCAACTCAAATGATGATAGACCCTTTCAGCTTGCATGCAAATTAACCCATTTCAGACCACATGATTGCTGAATGGCCAATAAAAGAAAACCATTTCAGATCACATGATCTGAAATAGGTTAATTTGCATGCAAGTTGAAAGGGTCTATTCTATAGATAACCAGGGCAATGTAGTATTCTTTCAGTCAGGATTCTTAGATCATAACAACGATAGCAGGCAGTTTCAATCAATGGCTCACATAGGAACTGATCAAGAACTCCAACCTACCACCTGGTCTATAGATTTTAGCTGATAAAAGATATCCCTGCAGTTACCCCCCTCCTTACTTCAATTGTTCAACAGAAAGTTGTCAAAAGTGAGCTGATTTTTGGCTCAAATGCACGTTGAACATTCACGAGTCTTTGACTTGTGCATATTTGTTGTATGTATATATGTATAGATAAATATATTTGTGTATACATGTTGGTTGTGGTACATACTCTATCCTTTAAATTAAAGTTGGTGTTCATCATGATCACAATACATCCCATAAATTTTGTGTTATAGAATCATAGGCGGCCCAATTCAGTGTGTAGTTTCATATAGAGATCAGTGCGCACACAAACACATTCGTAGTTTCTTAAATATAATTCCCTAAGGTTGGCAACTAAATCAATTACGAACATACACCTCCCATGAAATAAAGCATAAATACATAAAGAAAACGTACTGAATTACAAAATAAACAAGACCAGTGTGTGGCTGGATAAATTTACTACCCTTGTATTGGTGAGTTTCTGTTTCGAAAATGGCTTAAAAACGTTGTATACGTGTCAAAGTTTTTAATGCTTTGTTAAATTTTACGTCTGTAACTATGCGGGATGCTCTCATCCTGCTACTGGAAAACGTTTTAAATGACGAATACGTGCAGCGATTGGCTTGTCAAAGTTTTAACTTTAAAAATTCATAGTTGAGCTAATCGCTGCAGGTATTTGTCATTTAAAACGTTTTCCAGTAGCAGGATGAGAGCATCCTGCATAATTACAGACGTAAAATTTAACAAAACATTGTAAAACTTTGACATGTATACAACGTTTTTAAGCGGTTTTCGAAACAGAAACTCACCACAAGGATAGTAAATGTATCCAGCCACACACTGGTCTTGTTTATTTTGTAATTCAGTACGTTTTTTTTGTGTATTTATGCTTTATTTCATGGGAGGTGTCTGTTCGTAATTGATTTAGTTGCCAACCTTAGGGAATTATATTTAATACTATGAATGTGTTTATGTGCACACTGGTCTCTATACAAAACTGCACACTGATATGGGCCGCCTATGATAGAATGTATGTTGATTGGAATGAAATCAGTCATTGTAAAAAATATCATTTATATATCATTGATTTTATTTTATTTCATTTCATTTTAAAAACTTTGTTGCTTTCAAAAACCGTATATACATGTCTCATCAATACTACTCTACATAATGCTAACAAGAATGCAATAGTTGATTAAATTTTAGGTATTTTATGCCGTTTTTCAAACGAAATTTTCTTCTCATAGGTGTATATACAGTGATTTATTGATTGAACAGCTTACACAAAACTAATATATTGAAATATATGTTGCCAGAACCAAACGAAACATTCACTGTTTGGTGGTTGGGTTTCAATCAACCAACCGCCACCTGATGAGTTGGTTCATAAGTTCCATGGTCTGTTGCAGTTGTTGCATCAGAACAGGAATTTCACACGTTAAAAGCGCATTTGGCACCTCTGCATTTTCAGGAGCAAGCGCATGATACGGACGTCTTTCTCTGCCATTTCCAGGTTCGAGAATGGGAATGGGCATTGCTCGAGGATGATCATGTGCTGGAGGATCTTGGTCATCCTGATTACCATTGTAGTTGGGTCTAAGATGTTCCTGTTCTTGCCCCTGTTCTTGTTCCTGCTCCAGCAGAAACATGAAGTTCCCATGGTTTTGGGCTGGAGGGATAGGGACTTCAGCGTTTTCACTGTTATTGTCCGCTACATCATCAGCATGACTTCCTACAACTCTTTGGCGAATTGCCATATTAGCAGCCTCTCGTTGAAACGCATTTTGACGGTAGGCATACTGCACCTCATTCACCCTTTGTAATAACCCACCAAAACAATAATTTAAAACTAGCTTAGAGTTAAGCTGTATTATTTGCACAATAGTTCATAGATTATGCTTCATGAATAAAAATAAGTATACATACAACAAAGCTTATACTCACTTCCTTTGCTCTCTTGTGATAAATTCACAAATTCGTCTTTTAGCCATAGGTTGTTGGCCGGCATTAGCATGCAGATCTTGCACGTTCTCTATCATATTTATAAAACGTTCATCTTGCGCAATGTCATTTATAACAATATCCCAAACTGGACCATTTCGTCTGTACTGCTAATTTATCGGAGGGATGTTTCAGTCTTTACTTCTTAACAATTAATGCTAGAGTATACACAGTTATACAGAATTGCAAGGGCATCAACTTTTGGTATAAATAACTGCATGTAATTTTACGTCTTCGCTTTAAATTTTTAGGCCCTTTAGGCCTTTCAATCATGTAAAAAATGCCGTGACTCATGATAATGCTAATTTAATCTTGTTTACTCATCTCAATTACATATTCGTAATATTTGTTCACTCTCGTCGTCACTAGGGAGCTTAAAGGCGGATTTCCATTCAGTGCAAAATTCATGCGATCGACTTTTAGCGAGCACTTTCTTTTGAATTACAAACAGTCAAGCGGAACAAATCTAATCTAAAAATCAATCGCACTGAATTGCTGCATTTTGCACTGAATGGAAATCCAACTTAAAGATCGACCACGCGGCACGTTTGAAGACGCAGTGTCAATCTAGAAGTACAGGAAGAAGCTTTTTAAAATTTGATTGTTCTAATAACCATTTAACCTTCAAATGGTTAAATGGTTATTAGAACAGCTTGTTTTTTAGTAACCTACAAATAATTTTGTTTGCCAAAACGATATGCTTTCTGCTATAAGTTAGACTTCCAAATTTCAAAACACTTCTTACGTCGTAGCATGCATTAGGCATGGCTAGGCACTTCAGAATACCCTTTGGACCACAAATTATTCATGCTGGTGTTTTTTATAAATTAATATCCTTTGTTATGAAGCCGCGTCGTCAAGCTGCCGCGTCGTCGAGCTGCCACGTCGTAAATCTTAAGGTCTCTGCTCTCGTCAGGTGCATGCGTGATTTATAATGCAATCCAATCGAATTTCAGATTCTGGCCAACAAGCATTTGCATACGTGCATATTCTTTCGTTCTCATGCTTCGGTGAATCTTAGCTCTTGCAAACATGCCATGAACGATCTCGGTCGTCCCAAATTCTTAATATAGGGGCTTTAAGATAACAGGCAACGGACTACCAGAACATGTAAAATATCTGAAGACAAAAGTGTTTCTATCATGAACTTTACTCGAATGCTTTCATACTGATTTCTTTGTCAAAGTGTTGTTACTTAAGTCTTCAAGAGGTTGTTTAAAGCTAAAAATTATCAATTAAGTTGAACATTGCATAGTTGGTTTGCACGCTACAGTTCTTGATTCGCTTTGAGGACACAAAATACTGGATTTTCAGTCATAGTCCTGGCTGCGACGGTTAAAAGTGTGCTTAAGGGGACATGTAAATTCCTTAAGCATCAATGCTGTCAACATAAAAGTATAAATGCATAAACGGAAGCATATAAAAACACCATAATCTTGTGTTGTGAACGAACTTTTGCAAGGGAATTATTTGCATTTAGTAGTCCATAGTGTTCCGTAGTGTTTGAGCGTGCTCGAAGTTCGTTGTCAGTATCTTAAAGTCCCTAATGTTTTGTAGAAATACTACGTTTGTTCTCAGTTTACAATGCAATTAGTATGCAGGAATTAAATTGACGGGAAAGGACAAAAGGTGTTTTATTGTCCATAACTTCGAACTAAAAGGATTCTTTGCAGCAGATTGTGCACACTAGTTTCTGATTCTTGCAGTTGTTCTTTCTTGTATAAACATTCTGTTTTGTTGTCTGAACCAATCTCGTCATCACTTGTGTCCTCGTCACCATCATTACCGGAATAGGAACCGATATTTAGGACGGCAACATTGGCAGTTTTGCCAAGAACTTCAATCTTGGACAACAAAGTCGCTTGACAAATCTTGCAAATGTTGAGGTCTGACATTCCACATGAAAGGAACGACCACACCCTAGCAACAATGTCCATAGAAGACTACTCCTCATGCAGTTAGGTAAGCCCCATTTTCTGCGATAAAATTAGTTTTACAACTTGTCAACTTACAAATAAATATGAGTTCATGTTTTTTCATGCTTTCACAAGTAGTAGACAAAAGTCTCACATAGACTTTTCATTTAACAAAGTAAATCAGGTTATAGTCTGCTGCAGATTTGTTACAGCTTGTTAGTTTTCATTTGTGTAGGCCTTCTAGCCTATGATTATGAACCCGAAATATAAACAAAATATTCTAGCCTGGTCTATACAAAAAAACCTAAGGTCGCAGTTTTAAAATGCCTAAACACTTGATTTGTTATTGCAGAAATGTGTTTTTTAGGCAAACAAGGGTGTATTTCTAAACAAATGGTTGAAATTGACTTGGAAGGTTGATCACAACAAATACCTTTGGATTTCTGACCCTGATGATACATCATAATAGTGCACAAGTTGTTAATATAATAAAAAACCTAGTGATCAAGTATTTTATTATTCAACATTTGGTACAATTGAGAATTTACCTCTTGCTGCATTGTGCGGATTTCCAACAGAAGTAAATCCCAAAGGGAGCACTCGATTGGTCACGACTTGATCACCAAACAAATTAAGAAACTTTCACTTAGTCATGTACTCTGGTTGCCTTGGCTTTCTAGGTAAAGTTTATCTATTTTCTTGCAGCTGAAAGTAAACTTTCGTGGTGGTACAAATGCTAACTGAAATGACTGGAGCATGTGTTTGCAGGGATCAATTTCCTAAGCTTTAAATGCTCTCTGGTCTAGAGAATTTCTGGTTCTTCCTCGTAGAACAGAGTGGAAATATTCATCCAGTGTAACCAAGTAGTTCCACAAAGTTTCATCTATTGTTGGAGAAATTTTCTTGCCAATGATGGAATATGGATAAGGACACCAACAATGCCTTGTTATAGTAGCGTCTTTGAAACACATTAAACATGACCCAACATTGCAGCAATGAGAGTGAAACTCTTTGAAAATATTGCACTTAAAACTTACATACTCAATACCAGTGGAACATAACTATCAAGGAGATTGATGTGTCAGATACTCAATATCTTTACTCTTAGAAAAGGCTGACATAACCATATCTCGTTTGAGGGTCCATCCACCACAGATGATTTCTAACAGCAGGGATATTCTCCAGGGTTTTGTTTTTTGGCCAGCTTGGCTTTTTCTCCAAAGAGGAATTTGTAGAGGTCTGCAATGATTTCATGGAAAATTAGCAATAGAAATTCCCTGGCGTTCAAGGAAAGATGGAATGGTCCAATTAAAGGGATGACATACTTTAAAGCAGCTGGTGTGCTAGGAGAAGTGAAGTAAACCAGTTGTCAAACATAGGACTGCATTGGCCAGTCACCAACAAAGGAAGCAGCAAATTTGTCTGGCTATGAGAACCTACTGTTATGGTTGTTTCACCACTGTTGCTGCACTCAGGATCTTGCTGCAGTTCTTCAAAAGCTTGTGGTTCTTCAGGGTCGCTGGTGTTTTGCTGAACTTGGCAATACGTTGTACCCACTGATACATCACCTGGTTGACTATCAAATTGCTCATTCTCTATAAGTGGTGGCATGTCTGCAGTGCTATCCAAAGTATTGAGCTAAAGGGTAATTACATGAAAAGAACATGTATTTCCACAGACAAGATGCAAACAGTATGCACATCTTTACTGTCAACATTTGTCTAACCAGGCACTGTCCAAGACAAGTTTTAGAAAGGATTACATTTTTCTATGAACAATAAAGAATTTCTCTTAAAGTGTATCTTCGTTTATTAAATATGTTTTATTTTTTAGTATGCACTTACTCATGGCAATAGAACCTAGGTTTGAATTAATTATGAAGTTTGAACTTCTCACATCAAGTACAATTGAGAAAGAAATAAACCAGTATTGGTCTAATATAAATGCATTGACGTGCCCTCAACACTATCAAACATTTACTTACAAGTTGCATCCATAACAATGAAAGTTCTTGGTGAAACTGGTTGCAATTATTTGTGCAATCATCAAAATCTAACAAGGTGTTGGTTTTCAGTTATAATTTATTTTACTTATATTGAGTTTGCGCTTGCATTAATTGGTGAATATATTTTATACCTTTAACACATTCCGTTATATTACTAGCTTTACTTTTTCTTTCTAAAGGTGAAGTTTTGAAATCTCATATATAGGGTATGAAGTAATTTGCTATTTTTATTGACGATTTTTGTGTGCTAATTTATATTGTTGATAAGGTAGCAGACTTAACAGCTACATTTTTTAAATAAAAACTGGCCTGTTTTTGCCGCCTTAATATATGTATACAAAATTATACATTGTCACATGATTTTATCTATGCACCTATAAAGTTGTTCGGAAATGTTTCGCGATAGCTTATTAAATATGTACACTTACTGCAACTTCCTCCCGAAATAGTGGTCGTCGCTTTTGCCCAGTTTGGGGTGGAGGATTCGGTATTTTTAACATGTGTTGGAGCAGCATCGCCCGTCCGGGCTTTTTATCTATTTGTAAACATTTCATTCTGGAAGCGTATATTTTGATGCAAATACTTTGCATCTTTTCTTGTGAGATCAAGCCATCTTGTGTTAATGGCCCATTTTTTTGACCTGACCATGAAACATCCAAAATTCATTTTAGCATTTAAATTATTGATGATGGTGGATTTGAGCAAGAACTCGCCTTGCTGCGTTTTTAGGAAAACGAAAAAAGACAAATCTCTGGATTTTTTGTTCGTTGTTATGGCAGTTGGTAGCCTTTTTTGCTTTTTTCATCGTTACCTTGTCTGTTGAAGCACGTAAATATTTCGAAAATTATTTTATTACATGAGTTATTTTATATAATCTGAGTTTTTCTTTTTTGTATAGCTTTAAATTCAAACTCTTTTCGCAAGTAATCAAGTCGCCGACCTATGAACTTGCGAGCAAAGTAGCTGTAATCTCGCATATACTTCAGACACAGATGAGACACATCTATCTTCTGTGCTTTAGATATACTGGCCTGATGCCGTATGTGTGTAAATGCACATCCTCTAATATAAGCAGTATAATGCTGGTACACTTCGACGTTTTCAGGAATAACTGTATTTTTAAAAATAGTCATAATAAAAGCATTGTATGGGAGTATAACCTATTTCATGAAAAATCTAAGAAGTAAACATTACACACTTAATGTCTGCTCCTGAGTGAAATAGCAAGTTTTGTTTTCCTGAGAGTCCCAATGTTGGCTAAATAAAGTTCAAATGCCTTGACCGGAAAAAATGGGCCGTCTTGTTCGTACATATGTCCCTCACCTGTGGAGTTGTCAGCGTTGTCATTCCCTCTGTGGTTTTTGTCCAGTTTGTCTGCAGCTTGGTAAACAAATTTTGTCCTGTCGCGTCAGTCTTTATGGCGAATGATTGCTTTGTAAGAAGCCGAAGGTTTTCTCTTCCTCGACGAATTAGGTAAAACATGATCTTGAACCAGACAAACTCTTGAGGTTCATTTGGATCAGGAGCAGCAGGATTGTAGGACAATTGGATTTTTTGGAGGTCTTCTTTTGAAATACCCTTGTGATGTTTGACATTTCCAAAACCTTGCCGTTTTAATTTGACAATGGCCACCTCGTACACTTGATTTGACTTTGAAAATTCTTGATTGCTAATGATGTTAACATTCTTTTTAAGAAGAAAATGCCTCTGAAGGCCAAACCTCAAACCCATAAGAGCGGATTTTTTGTAGTTTTAGCTGTTTTTATCCTCGTATTTGAATAAAAGGCAGTCAATAATTCGTTAAGTTCTTCTGAGGACAGCTCTTCGAGGTATTTATCGTCCCTTGGCGAGGATTCCTTGGGCGAAATTTCGTTACAAAATGCCAGAAGCGTCGCCACAGCATTCTTTGTTGCCTCCTGGGTGTTTTCTGAATCTTTCTTTTCTATCAAGAGTTGAATTTCAGTGCTTGACAAGTGGGAAAAGCGCTGTTTTTTACTTGCCGGTTGCATAACTTTTGTTTTGTTTGCGACCTGACCATCAGAAGACTCTGGATCGTCATGCAGTCAAATCATTTATATAAATTAAAAATAAGAGCGGTCCTAGAACTGACCCTTGTGGTACACCAGAGCCGACCTTTTCCCATTCAGATGACTGCCCTTCTATAACTACACGTTGTATTCTGTTCTCTAAGTAGCTTTCAAGCCATTGTAAAAGGCGATTGCGGACCCCGAGTGCTTCAAGTGTTTGTAACAATCCAGTATGCTAAACTCTGTCAAACGCCTTACTTATATCCAAAAAAACAACTCTTGCCTCCTTGCCGGCTTCAAACGCGCAATAAATCTGATGAACAGTGTACACTAATTGATTGACTGTCGAACCACCTGGTCTAAATCCTGATTGAAACTTATATAGGAAGCTTAGTTCTAACAAAAAATTATAAAGTCTAATAAAAACGACTCACATATTTTTGACAAACATGGTAAAAGCGATACTGATCTGTAGTTAACTTTTAGTTGGGGGTCCCCTTTTTTAAAAATTGGGACTACGTTAGCCATTTTCCACACAGTAGGATACTGTCCTAAAGCGAAGGATAAGTTAAATTTGGTGAAAAAGGAATATATTCCATCGCTACAAGATTTGATTATTCTATTTCCGATAACGTCAAACCCACATGCCTTTGAAATGTCAACATTTCGCACTAATGTCAAAAAATAGGAATTAAAAATGCTGGCCTTTTCCTTCGGATTATTTATCAAAATATTATTTTCTAATAATGTTGGTATTCTTGAACTATTTTTCTTACCGCAAAGATTGTTTGATATTGACCACCATTTTTTGGCATTTATCAATGGATTACTTAAATCTCTATGGACTTTATCATAATAACATTGTTTAGCAGATCTAATCAATTTTGTTGTCAAGTTACGTTGTCTACGATAATTTTCCCGTGAGTATTCATTTGGTCTATCATTATGAATTCGAAGTCTGCGGTTACGCTTACGTATCGCAGAACGAACCTCGCCATTCATCCAAGGTTTATCTTTTGGCCTTATAGCAACAATTTTTAACAGAATATGCTTCTCAATCATTGTAAGAAAATGGGCAAACCAAGTGTTATAAACAGCGTCAATATCAAAAGCACTATCGAAAAGAGAAGACTAATTAGATTGCAAGAGTTCCCTATTTAAAGCAGGGAAGTCAGCATTACTTAAATTCCAGATCTCTCGTTTTCAGGAATGGCATTTGAAAGTCCAAATATTCATCTCAGCAAAAACCACAGAATGGTCACAGTTAGATGGCAGAAATAAAGCTCCCATGTTGGTAAAAAAGGCCGGACAATTAGTAATAACATGGTCTAGGATTGAGGCATGCTGGCTAGTAAGACGAGTGGGCTCTGTAATCAATTGCGTAAGATTATTTCCCTCCAAACAGCTGTGAAACCGGATCCCTACATCAGTACTTTCTTGTGGGTAGTTGACAATATTGTTTTGAATGTGAACTCTTACTCTCGATATCACTTTATTAAACAGATCCTTAACTATATACATCAGTTGTTTTTATACGGTAGTACGCCCACAAAGTAGAATAATAATTATGCTTAATTACCAATTACAATATTCTAATACAACATCTCCCCTCCTTTAAAAGGTGATAATTTTTTTTGTGTTTTTTTCTAACATGGACTTTGCCACTATACTAATGTTTTGTATGATCATATTATAATATCTATAATCTATCTAACATATACTTAATTAAGGTTCATAATCCAAGATGCTAATATACGTATTCAATATCAATCGATTGATAGAGAGTTCAGTATCTCTCAACATTCTTCAATGTATGTTTTTGGTTTCTGTATAACTCGTCCACTGGAAGTACGATTCGAAGTGTTCTGTACTGATACTTGTGGATTTCCCTGATCAATTGCTCTTCCTGTCAATTCTTTCGTTTCTGGAACTGAGTTGTTCTCAGCATCTGCTTCAGGAATAGCTTGAAGATGCCTTCTGTTCCTCCGCAACATCTTCCCATCTGAAGTTCCCACAATATATGATCTTGGTGTAGATCCATATCCACTGACAACACCAACTGGACTCCATTGGTTCTGACCGTCATGTTTCACTCGAACAGTTTGACCTGGTTTTAATCCCGACAAAGATCTAACTCCATGCTTTCGATTATAGGCATTACTATATCTTTCTTTCATTTTCTTATCTGCTTCTCGTACTGTTGAAGAATCCGGCCAAGCTGGCAAAAGATTACACCTCAACGTCGGAACGGTCGTGCGTATCTGTCTTCCCATTATCAATTGGCTCAGGCTAACGCCTGTCGCTGGAATTGGAGTTGCTTGATACGCCATCAATGCCAGAAATGGATCTTTTTGTTTCAAAATCCTCTTGGCTATCTTGACGGCACTCTCTGCTTCTTCATTCGCCTGCGGGTAATGTGGACTCGATGTAACATGAGCGAACCCATACTGACCGTTGAAAGACCTGAATTCCTCTGAGAAAAATGGTGGACCATTGTCACTGATTAGGATTTCAGGAATTCCCCATCTTGCAAAGATATTCTTTAACTTAGCTATCACCGTCCTACAAGTTAAATCAGATACATAAGCAATCTCAAGATAACGGGAATAATAGTCTACTACGACAATATATTTCTTCCCGTCTAATTCAAGTGCATCAACAGCCACTTTTTGCCAAGGACGCTCCGGCAACGGTGTTGGTCTCAACGGCTCTCTTCTTTATGATGGTCAATTGACTTAGCAAAAATCACAACGTGAAACTCTCTCTTGATGTCCTTGAAAATGCCAGGCCACCAAAAGGACGAATTTGCTCGCCCCAAGCATTTCGTCACCCTAAGATGACCATCATGAATTCTTTGGAGGATTTCCTCCCTCATAGAAGCAGGTATGACAATCTGGTCGCGATAAATTAACTTCCCGTCGACATACGAAAGTTCGCCACGATAAGGAAAGAAACTTTGCACATTTTCAGGAACCTGCGTCTGATACTTCGGCCAGCCATTTAGAACTAATTTAGTTACTTCCTGAAGCTCTTGGTCTTCACAAGTCGTTTTCTCTATTCGCTGAATCTTCTCTTCCGATGCTGGTCTGCTCGATTCAACTGTGTTCAGAAATACTTGTACTTCGTCATCAAGGTTATCGCAACCATTGGTGCTGAGGGGCAACGGACTTCGAGAAAGAGCATCAGCAAGAACAAGATCTTTCCCAGGAATGTACACAGCGATGACATTGAATCTACGTAAACACATCAAAAGGCGTTGACATCGAATTAAACTCTATCCAAGGTTTGTTGATTTATCAGTGGTACAAGAGGTTTGTGGTCTGTCCGCAACTCAAATACATGAAGACCAGCCAAATATTGATAAAACTTCTCACAGGCCCAAACTGCTGCAAGACATTTCTTTTCAATTTGTGCGTAATTCTGTTCTGATTGTGTCAACGTTCGAGAGAAAAATGCGACAGGCCAAAAGGATTTATTATCTCCTTCTTGAAGCAACACCCCACCAATTCCATAGCTGCTGGCATCAGAACTGACTACCGTTTTGCAGTTAGGGTCATAAAACGCTAACACAGGAGCAGTAGATATCAGCTGCTTCACTCGCTCAAAGGCATCTGCTTGGGGCGAGCCCCAAACCCAGGCAGAACTTATTTTTAACAGATCATTTAAAGGCTGTAATATTGACGAGAGGTCTGGCAGAAACTTCCCCAGATAATTAATCATGCCAAGTAATCTTCGTAATTCGGACACATTACTCGGGGGTGATAACTCAATAATCGCCCTAACCTTCTCAGGATCGGGTTTAATGCCATCCTTGCCCACACGATGACCAAAAAACCCTAACTCTTCTTTACGGAACTCGCATTTTGCTTTATTCAACTTAAGCCCAGAATGATGGACTGTATCTAGAACCCCGTCCAAACGAGAATCGTGTTCTTCAATCGATTTCCCATAAATTAAAATATCATCCATAATAACTTTGGTACCAGGGATTCCCTGAAGAAGATTGGTCATCAGCCTTTGAAAAATTTCAGGGGCAGAAGATATCCCAAATGGAAATCTTCGAAAACAAAATCGACCAAAAGGGATAATGAAGGTCGTTAATTTAGAACTTTCAGTGTGTAACGGAATTTGCCAAAATCCACTAGCTGCATCTAGTTTCGAAAACACTTTTGATCCCTGAAGTGATGGGGCAATATCATCTAAACTGGGCAAAACGTATCTTTCCCGTTTAACGGCCTTGTTTAGTTTCTTTAAATCAACACAAATTTTTACTTGACCGTTCTTCTTGGGAACTGGGACTATTGGGGCACACCACCCAGTTAGCTCAGTGACTTCTTCTATAATCCCCTTATCTTTCATTCGTTTTAATTCAGCTTCGACTGGGGGCAATAGGGGAAATGGTATACGCCTTAGTGTTCACGCTATAGGGCTTAGCATTATCTTTTAATTGTATCTTAACAGGTTCACATTTCAATAACCCTATATCTCCAAATACGTAGTGATCAGTAATTTCACGCACCCTCTTAACCAGACCCATTTGACATGAATGTTCTCGACCAAGCAAACAGTTTACATCTTCCCCACGAACAACAAAAATACGAACTGAATAATTCACTGATTTATACGACAAGACTACAGAGATTTCGCCAATACATGTAACTGTTCCCCCAGGACTGCAAAGGACGGCCGTTGTTAATTGAAGTGGTGGACGTGGTACTAAACTATTGTAAACAGCTTCTAGTATAACTGTTATATCTGCTCCAGTGTCTATCTTAAATTTGGTTAATTTCCCATTCAACTCAAGCTCGACTTGCCAGGGATCTTTTTCCCTGTTACTTGACATTACTAAACCCAAAAAGAATGTTTCATCCCACTCTTGGACGTCATCGTCCAACTTTCTTAAAACTTCACCAACAGCTTTCCTTTGCATAGTTTTAGTTCTACAAACTGTGGCAAAATGCCCTAGTTTACCACACTTTCTACATTTCTTACCTCTTGCTGGGCATTGTGACTCTTTAGCATGCTCTCTATTGCACCTACCACACAGCAGTTGTTGTTGTGGCGATAGTGAGTGTCTTTTGTTCCAATCCCCGCGGCGGCAATATCGTCGTCGTTGCACTTCATCGATCTGCTTTGTCTGCAATGATTCTTGCTCGGTTGATTGGCTTTTGACTAACTCCGCTTGTCGGGCAAGTTCTACCGCTGTTTGTAGATCTAAACCACTTTTCATCTGTAAACTTTGTGACACGTTTTTATCTAATAATCCAATAACTATACGATCTCGAATTTGTTCATCTCATGCATCCGCAAAATCACAGTTCTCTGCCAATTCGTATAGGCTACGGATGAACGCTTCGACGGATTCTCCTTCAAGTTGTCTGCGTTGACGAAACCGGGCTCTCTCGTGAAGTACGTTTCGTTTCGGGACAAAATAAGCATCAAAACATCCTAAAATAGTCTCGGAATCCTCTTTGCCTTCTTCGAGAGTAAATGACTTATAGACGTGCTCTGCTTGCTTTCCCATCGAGTATATTAACGTACTTATTTGAATTTCATCGTCCTCTTTGTTTAGCTTTGCAGCTATTCTGTAACGCGTAAAGCGCTGCTTCCATTCGGGCGAAAGTTGTGGCTTTGTAAATTCAAAGTTCTCCGGTGGATTTATTTTCAACATATCAACTAAAGTTCAAACGAACACCACTGCCACCATGTTTTGAATGTGAACTCGTACTCTCGATATCACTTTATTAAACAGATCCTTAATTATTTACATCAGTTGTTTTTATACGGTAGTACGCCCACAAAGTAGAATAATATAATTACGCTTAATTACCAAATTACAATATTCTAATACAACAAATATAATGTGCATTAAAATCACTGACAATTAAATTAAAATCTCTTGGCAGGTCACGTATCGTATCTAATGATTTTTGAAAGCCATTTAAAATTGTGTTCATTGAATTGAGGTCATTGTTTGGAGGCCGATAACAGACACAACATAAAAAGTGGTACTGGTTTAGTTGAAACTCTATCCAAAGAAGTTCGAGCCCTGCAATTTCAAGATCGAGCCTTCGTTTTACAATAAGTGAGTCGGACGTATAAATAGCGACACCCCCCCCCCCTTCCCACTCTATAAGTCGAATAATTATACTGTATCCAGGAATAGCAAAAGAGTCACTAGAAATATGTTCATTGAGCCATATTTCAGTTATTGCGAAAATATCAAAATTATTCTCACTAACCAAGGAAGAAATTTCCTCAAATTTATCGCGTCCTACGTTCAAACTTATGGCATTGAGTTGTCCGATAGTAAAAAATTGAACCGGACCCGGGTTGAGCTGAACATCATTAGATAAAATAACGAGGATGTATGCAATAAACAACATTACGAGGAATTCTCTAACCGCAAACAAAAGACCTACGAGACCTTGACCAGAAAAGACATTAAAGGCCTAGATAATTTAAACATCCCGATTGCTGCTTTACAGGGTGTCTCAAAAAACCAAAAACTATTGAAAATGATCTATTGTAACCGTCATAGTTAATAGTAATACTCAGTGTTAACCATTTTTATGCCTGACAAAAAAACTAAACCTATGAGTGCATATTAAAAATGCAATCAAATTTCATGCATGGGTTATTTTAGCCTATTCAATTTGGTTTTTATCAATATTCCCATGAGCAAAACAAATGTACTTTACAAAGATATTTGAATTTTTTAACAAGTGCTAGGGCATTCAAATGTTAACAATAGGTGATTTCAATAGTTTTTGGTTTTTTTTGGGACACCCTGTATAGACTTCCAAGCTAACCCTCATGAGACCAATCAAAATCGAAAAAAAAAACACCTCATGCTGCACACACACAAAGACAAAACAACAAAAATAGAAACATGAATTTAAAAGAGAATTATTAGGTCCCATATAAGAGGTGGTAGGTACATTCACAGCTACCTGATTTAATAGTTATGCAGAGACAGTGAGGTTATATGTTTTAAGATCGTCCACAGATGTTAGTCAGAAAATTATACTATCCGAAGCTCTCTTCGCAAAGATTTTACCGTCCCTTGACCATGTTGAGGCGACGTTTCTACACTTTTTCTTTGCTTAGTATAAGAGATGTTGGTTTCTGCCTGTGAGATCTTCATTAATGTAATAGCCGCTTGAATGCAGCTCTTGTCGTTGTCTCATAACAGCAATTTTATCCTTATGAGAATTAAAACGAACGATGTTTGCTCTTGATCTACCTTCCCTATGTTTACCCACAGGATGAGCCCGGTCGATATTCTTATCACTAATGTCGACGTTCAAATTCTCACCCTGTTTTTTGTCCAAACCCGAAATTCGAACGTTGGATCTTTGGGAGTATTGCTCGTTATCGTTCACCATATTAGCTACGTGGGATGGTTGCGATTCTAGACTTGATACTCTCTACTGTAAGTCAACGATCATCTTATTCAAGGCTTCCTCAACGGCCGATTGTAATAGTTTTTGAAAGTCTTCAGACTTGAACGCCTCTTGAACTTCTAGCTTCATAGCAGCCATGAACGTTTCCTTGCTGCTTGTCTCCATCATTAAATTAAAGCGCTGTTGGATGTGATATCTAGCAGCAAATATACTTGACAATAATAATTATTTCATCAGTTATTTATAGTAAAGTTTGAAAAAAATTGAGCTTTTTGCAAGCAATTTTTAGCACGTCTTCAAGCAAGGCGTTGTATGAAAGTCTATTTGATACCCTCGAACTATAGCCAAAATAACTGGGTCTTTTGTGATTGTAGTCTTGCTGCAGGATTGTTTACTGGCGGGACCAGCTGTTGCGCGGCTGGGCCCGCTTGTTTTGAAAATTCTGGTTGTTTTGCTCTGACCACCCCGATGGACCACGAAAGGGCCGATTAGCTTGTGTCTGGGTATAACTGCATGTATCTATGCGGTGTGTTTTGCATTTGTTTAAGGGGTTATGTGTAGATTGTTTTGGGATATACTGCGGTTTCTGCGGGTTCTTTGAGAGGGTACGTGAAAGTTCCGAGTGTTTGGCCGCTAAAGAAGGCAGATCGTCCCCAAAAAGCATTTTCCCAGCATTTGGGAACTCATTGTCTGCCGATTGTATTTTCTATGGTTAATAGCACCTAAAATTTTCTTTCTTCGAGTTATAGTAATTATGTGGTTTGCTGAACATATATATATATATATATATATATATATATATTTATCACATACTTGTGCCTTTATCCGGGCGATAACACGGTGACATAAAAACGATATGTCCCGTGATATCATTTTTTGTCCCCCTCAAAACAAAGATGGCGTCCGACTAAAGGATCAATAGAGAGATAAGAATAAAAATATTAAATAATACAAGGAAAATAACACAAAGAAATTTGCAGCTATTAAAAGATAAGTTATTTTTGGTTTGTTTTTGCAATTTCTACCTGTTTAGCGTATTTTAAACAATCATTTTGAAATGTACTCGAAGTGTAAATAATTTGAAAATATAATCTGGTTTTTGTTCTAGATAAAGGCACAAGTATGTGATAAATAGGTTATCATATTTGAGACTCGGTAATATCAGTTTTATCGCTCGAGAGACGATATCATATTTTGTCCCTCGTTCGCTGCGCTCACTCGTGACAAAATATGATATCGTCTCTCGAGCGATAAAACTGATATCACCTCGCCTCCCATATGATAACCTATACATACGTGAGTGTGTGTGTGTGTGTGTCTATGTATATATGTATATATGTATATATGTATATATATATGTATATATATATATGTATATATACATATATGTATATATACATATATGTATATGTATATGTATATGTATATGTATATGTATATATGTATATATGTATATATGTATATATGAATATATGAATATATGTATATATGTATATATGTATATATGTACATATATATACGTATATATGTATATATGTATATATGTACATATATATCTCGTTACGATATCATATTTTGTCCCTCGTTCGCTGCGCTCACTCGTGACAAAATATGATATCGTCTCTCGAGCGATAAAACTGATATCACCTCGCCTCCCATATGATAACCTATACATACGTGAGTGTGTGTGTGTGTGTGTCTATATGTATATATGTATATATGTATATATATATGTATATATATATATGTATATATACATATGTATATATACATATATGTATATGTATATGTATATATGTATATATGTATATATGTATATATGTATATATGTATATATGTATATATGTATATATGTATATATAGCTAATTCAAAAAAGGTTGTCCTTCAAAAATCTAAAATCTAAATTACAAAATCCAAAATAGGAGACACAACATAAGTTCTACTAATAAAACAAGGTTAAATGGCAAAGACAGAACTATTACAACTATATTATTATTCAAAACTTCCCTCTTCGTAAGCCATATAACGTTAACCAGAAGTCATAAAGTGAATCCATGATTCATTTTGCTCTCGTATTTTGGATTTTGTAATTTAGATTTTAAATTTTTGACGGACAACCTTTTTTGAATTAGCTGTATGTATATATGTATATATGTATATGTATATGTATATTAGGTAATAGGGTAATGTATATTATAGGTAATTAGGTAATGTATATGTATATAAATATTAGGTAATTAGGTAAGATCCCGGAAAATGCATTACTTGTAACAGCAGATGTTGCAAGTCTCTATCCCAGCATTCCACACGAGGATGGTCTGCGAGCACTCTACACTAAGCTAGAAGAACGTGAAGACACAACAGTGTCATCTGAGGGCCTTGTTAATTTAGTGGAATTTGTCCTTAAAAATAATTATTTTGAATTTAATTCAGAGGTTTATCGGCAAATTTCCGGTACAGCTATGGGTACAAAATTTGCTCCTCCGTATGCATGTATTTTTATGAATATGGTGGAGACAGAATTTTTAAAAGAACAAGAGATAAAACCTTTGGTATAGTTGAGGTATATCGATGACATCTTTTTTGTCTGGTTAGAAGAAGGTAAATTGTTGCAGTTCATGAAAAAGCTTAATGAATTCCATCCTAGCTTGAAGTTCACATACGAGTACTCACGGACTAAAGTGAATTTTCTTGATGTTGTTGTTGAAATTGATGCTGGTCAGCTCATTTCAAGTCCCTATTTTAAGTCCACCGATTGTCATCAATATTTACATTATGAGTCATCACACCCAGCTCATTTCAAAAGATCTATTGTATATAGTCAGGGACTACACATCAAGAGAATTTGCTCACGTAAAGAGGATTTTGAGAAACACTTGCACAATTTGTCTAGTTGGCTAAGGAATAGGGCATATCCAACATGGCTTATAGAGAAAGAATTTAGGAGGGTAAGGGAGTATAATATAAAGTACTTTGTTAAAATCATGTAAGAGAGGAGTGCCTTTCACTATAACCTTCCATCCTTCGTTGAAGCACTCTGGTTTGGTAATTAAGAAAAATTTGTATATCTTGTATCTAGATACAGAAGCTCGTAAAATATTTACCCCTGAACCTTTTGTAGCGTTTAGAACAGGTCGTAACCTTAAATTATTTAGTTAGAGCAAAGGTACCACCACTCGTAAGAGAGAAAGGATGTAAGAAATGCAATAAACCTAGATGTTTAACATGTAAAAATATCCAAGAATCCGATACTTTTGAGTGTACAGTTGATGGGAAACCTTATAATGTGAACCATTATTTTAACTGCGACTCAAAGGATGTTGTTTATCTTTTGACATGCAAAGTGTCTAAGAAACAATATGTTGGTCAGACAATGGATAAATTCCGGTTTAGATGGAATAATTATAAAGCATGTCAAAGGAAAGCATTGTCTGATAGAAGTCATACACAAAGGTATTTGCATGCACACTTCTTACAAGAAAACCATAATGGTCTAATTATTGATTGTGATATACTTATAATTGATAAAACTGATCCGGCAGAACCCACAGTTAGGGAAATGTATTGGATCAATAGATTAAAGACAATGTACCCCTTGGGATTGAATATGGACAATGAATTGGAATCTGAAATGTATGATTAATTATGGCAATTAAAGTTTACATAGGGTATAAAAGTAGGGCTCTGTAAAGTTTAGTTTATTTTGATAAAGACAAATAAAGTCGAAACGTTATTTTATTTGAAAATGTGATTAACTTATATAAATGGCTTTTTGCCGAGTGATTACCTTATATGTATATGTATATGTATATGTATATGTATATGTATATGTATATGCATATGCATATGCATATGCATATGCATATGCATATGCATATGCATATGCATGTATATGCATGTATATGCATGTATATGCATGTACAATCACTTTCAAAAGTGTTGGGACACATCAAGATTTTCACTAAAATATTGTTAAACCTCCGCCCCCCTCGCCCCCTATTCAATGTTGAGTCGTGGCTGCCACATATTTGTTGGCCATTGATACTCAAACATCAAACCCAACATTGAATGCGGGGGAGGGGGAGGTCAAATTTTTTGACGGGACAATTGTGGAAAGGCAAATGTAACGTGAAACCGTTGGTGTCCCAACTACTTTTGAAAGTGATTGTCTGAGCGGCTCAGCAAACTCTCGAACTTTGTCTCATTTTAACAAGACATGTTGAAGTAATTCGGGTAATAATTTTTATTGTGTACCTCCGAAATTGTTTAATAACATCTGCTTACAGTTGTACATGCTCTATTTTATCAATATATTTGAAATAATAAATAAAGAAATACCGTTTAGTACAGGCATATATTATTATCCCTTATACATATGACGTATTCGTAGTAAAATATGCGTAGCGATATGATATTTGAAGCCGAACTTTTTCAACGCATGTTTATCTGTTAAACCAACTATGGCATACACTATTGTTTAAGATGCATAGCAAGTTGAATATATAACACGTAAATTATTTGCATATTTGACGCAAATTTTGAACAAATAAGTGAATATTTCACCCGTCTCGCTAAGAGGAATTTTAACTGAACGTTTTGCCCCTGGGGGTGGACAAAAATTTGGGTTTTTGATGGATGACGTTCCTTCACAGACGGGCAAGATAATAGAACGGCGTGAATAATGTCTATATGACATAACTTTTAGCCTTTAAAGTTCGCCAGGCTCCAGTCCAACGAAGAATATAATATTGTCATATTGTGAAAGGATAACTGGACAGCCAAGCCATTACGAAAGGCAAAGAGTAGGAGCATTTGATAAAGTGTAGGCAGGAGTACATAAAACTATTACTAGACACCAAATACGCTCATTAACAATATTAATAAAGTTACATATAATCCTTACTAATGAGATTGCTCACGGTTGACACTTTTTACCGCACACAATTTTTACGTTTTTTGCCAACAGTACAGCGTTTAGTTTCTAAATATTTTAACAAACATGTGACAATAGTGTCCAGAATACACATTTCTTGATATGGTAATCTTAACACGTCAGGAAACTTTGTAAATAGAAGGAAATAGAACGGTTGACACCTAAATCTAAAAATGTCTATTTGAGATATCATTTCTATTCTGAAATAAAAGTGTCAACCGTGCTAAAACTTAAGTAAGGAGATTATAGCTGTTCATTTTTAGCATTATTATTGTTTCGTGCACTCAAGATAATGTATTCAATTTCAAACTTCGTTCAAATCTTTTTATACGGTCATTATTTCAGATTTTGTAAGTGTCAACCGTGCTGTGTCAACCGTAGTGACAACCACTTGCGCACGCAATCAATTAAATGTGATCATATGTACCGGAAGGCATTGAAAAGATTGCATCCGATGTATGAAACATCAATTCTATGGTATTGTACTGACTAAACATTGTCAAATAGATATTTCTGCGAATAAAAGCACCCGACGTTTAACATTTTAACGCCCATTACTGTTTACTTTCGCAAGAGTATAATAACCGGAAGTTGACTGCCATCTGTTAATGCAAGACGTACTGTATTATAATTAAAGAAAAAATACTTCTTCCTCATTCCGCTGATATCTATGATGGTAAATTAGACTATTCTAATTCATAGCTGCAAGCTAGAATGAAATACTTTAATTTAAACATATTGTATTGCACATATATGCTAACCCCAATATGCAATATTCTATTAATTATTAACTTAGTGACATTTTGTTCCAAATTGTCTGTTCGGAAACCCTACATAATCTATTTATCTGAAAATTGTGTTCTGGCATACATACGTGTTCATATTTCAAAGCTACTTTTGTTTAGAACATGGAAAGTTGTAATAGAGTGTTATTTCACCGCAGACAATCACTTTCAAAAGTGTTGGGACACATCAAGATTTTCACTAAAATATTGTTAAACCTCCGCCCCCCTATTCAATGTTGTGTCGTGGCTGCCACATATTTGTATTGGCCATTGATACTCAAACATCAAACCCAACATTGAATGGGGGCGTGGGGGAGGGGGAGGTCAAATTTTTTGACGGGACAATTGTGGAAAGGCAAATGTAACGTGAAACCGTTGGTGTCCCAACTACTTTTGAAAGTGATTGTATATGCATGTATATGCATATTTTGATCCTTCGGACCCCGTTTGAGTATTGGGGCCCTTCATCAGCAGTGTAACCGAAGAAAAACTCACGTGTATTTCAACGTTTAATAGTTTTTAAAACAGGTGAAAAAAGAGTGCTTTTCGAGGCCAGAAAAAATACAACAATGAACTCGGGGTAGTCCCCCCTGGCTCGGGCCACAGCCAATGGGAGCTGAGGATGAGCCAAAAATGGTGCAAAAGGCGGAATACAATATTTTATCCCCTGAAGGACAGAACAATGCATGTATATGCATGTGTATGCATGTGTATGCATGTGTATGCATGTGTATGCATGCATGTGTATGCATGCATGCCTGTATGCATGCATGCCTGTATGCATGCATGCCTGTATACATGCATGCCTGTATGCATGCATGCATGCCTGTATGCATGCATGCCTGTATGCATGCATGCCTGTATGCGTGCGTGCGTGTACACATACACACATACACACACACGCACGCACATAGATATATATATATATATATATATATATATATATATATATATATATATATATATATATATATATATATATATATATATATATATATATATATATATATTATATACACACACACAATATATATATATATATATATATAATACACCCCGCTGACATAACAGCCAATTTATAAACAGTCGGAAGCCATTTAGGTGTAGTTGTTTTTTGGAAAAATTGCTGGAAAAGTTTTTGCTCTAATATATGGCCTTAAAAGTTGTTGTAATAGTCATAAAGTTGATATTCTTGGGTATAAATAAGTTTTGGTTCTCCTCAGAATGTCAACTCCATTGTTATAATATCAAATAATGGGACTTAACTATGCTTCAGAATTGTTTTGCTGATCGACTTAAAAGCCGCAAGGGCGTTATATGTCTTAATCAGGCTATGTCATTTTGCCACTTCGGTTTTTCGAGGATGGGTGTAAACTCTCCTCTTTTACAGTTGCGAAGACAGCCCGACAATTTGGTCATGCTATGGGAATTTAAATCATCATTATTATTCATTTCTAGAGGAATTAATTCCTTATACGGTCTATAAAGACAGAAAAATTTGCATTTGCATGACCAAATGTCAAGCTGGCTTCGCTACTGCTCTTAACTCTGGGAAACTGCTATAAGTGGATGGAAGTTCCAACACTGAACCACAAGTACGAGCTACTGGGCGTCGTTTGAGGCCGTCGAGAAAAGTCAACAGCACTGTTATGCTCTCAACACATGTGACGTCGAACCCAGTGATGAATCGCAAGAATGACTTTAACTTGGATGAGTCAAGATCTTTAACAAATCTTTTCAAGCAATGCATCGAAGTCCACTCCTGACCCACAGAAGATGACTTGAGTACACCAAGAACCTTTTTGTTGGTTGGTTCAACTTTGCTGCATATCCGAAAAAGAGTTGAGATGGCGGGGATTTTTTTCTTTCAAATGCCGTTGTAGAATGGTCTTCCATGCATCTATTTTGTATATTTTCCTTGTGAGCTCTTTCTTGAACAATGCTCTTCACGTTCGATTCTGTAACTTATTTTCTGGAATCCAAGCGACAAAGGATCCCAGTCAAATCATTTTCTGAATCTTCGTCATCTTCTACGTCTTTGAATATCATGGTGCAAAATTCCTTTGAGGGCGTCGAACGCGACTTTCTCTTCATCTTTCGATTTGTATCTCTTGAAGGATCTAAATAGAATATTTTCCGTTACACATTCCTCTCCAAAAAGGAGACTGATCAAAAACACTTTGCTCAACATGTACGGAAAATACTTAAGATTGATTAAGCCTTCGGCAAGAATAGGAGCTATTGCCATCCACTCTCTCGTCTGGAAGTCATGCCTCAATGAGGGGACTCGTTCGTCCTCTCCAGTTGTGCAAGACATATACAGGGTGTGTAAAAAAAACGGAGTCCTCAATTAAAATGTGAATTTCGAAATGAATAAAACAGTTAAACCTCTATATTTGTGTTTTTTAATGGTGGTTTATTTATTAAAATCCATGCTATTTACAATGAACAATATGTATTTAAGAAAATGTGGTTGAAAAATTATGTGTAGATGGTAGAATTAATTTAATGTTGTCGTTACAATTACTCAACGTAGCCACCATTTCTAACAACGCACAAGTGCGCTCTTTGTCTCATGTCCAAGAAAACTCTTCGAAGAAGAGCTGGATCTTGTCGAAGAAGATTTGCTTCATTCTGTATCTTGTTCCTCAGATCATTGATGTTTTGTGGTGGTGTGGGATACATTTTGTCTTTGAGATACCCCCAGAGAAATTAATTGCAAGGTGTCAGATCAGGTGAGTGTGGTGGCCATTCAACAGGAAGACGTAAGGCGATTACACGATTTTGAAAGACTTCTAAAAGCCTGTTTCTTACAGCAGTTAGCTGGTGCTCCATCTTGTGCCCACCAAAGTCGCTAGAAATGACCATCTTGAAATTGATTGTCAAACAAGGAAAACATTACCTACCTCGAAAACAAATGACATTGATGCAACTGAACAAAAATGGCAATCTGAGATTGCTGGACTCAAAGGTATAATAGAAAATTTAAAAGACGAGGACCAAAGTCTATGAAAACATACAACAACAGAAATTTACTATTGAAATATTTAAAGGCAACAATGTAAATTTTTAATTACTGTATACACTGGGTTTCGAAACTATGTGAGCCCTTTAAAGCATTTTATGATCGTCATGTGAGAAACTAAGATATAAAGGGTCCAGAAACAGCGAGAGCTACATAAAGGGCACAAATGGCCCAAAACGAATGTTATCACCTGAAGAACTGTTTTTGTGTCTGTCCAGACTCACATGTAGTTTGCTAGAGAGAGAGAGACCTTACTAAAATTACAATACAGACCTGCCAAGTCTCACGATTTCATCCTGAGACTGACGATTTTCGATGCTTTCTTAAAATCTCACGGTTTTTGGCAAAATCTGTGAAAAATAAAAAATCTAATACAATTTGATATAGCACAATTGATTTTTGAACACATTGATTGAAAAACTTAAAGGGAAAAATCGCATTTCTTTCAGTTTTGTATTATTTATCTAAATGTTTATATTCTTGAAGCTGAAAGTAAAATGTGTGATGCCTGTTCATAGGAATTGTATTCTCTGCCATTTTGCTTTGGTGTCCTATCCACGAATCTCGCGCCATCTTCCCCATGCGCAGAAGCAAAACAACAAACAGCAAAAGGTAAAATTATATGATATTAAATAAACCTTGAGTGCAGTAAATCGATCAGGATGTCAAGGGAAAAGCGTGGCAAAGATATGTCTGATTCTTTAGATTCTGATTCCGAAAGCGATAGCGATGAGTCGTCTAAGCAAAACCAAAACAAGTCTCTTCGCAAGAAAATTATCTGGAGCCGCAAAATACAACACAAAGTACAATCCAAGTTAGGCGAAAACCTATCCTGTTAAAGTGGTGCCAAACGATCGACACAGCTGTTTTTGCATACCCTGCGGTAAAAAAATACGGTGTGGTCATCAGGGTTTGACAGACATAAAAAAACATTGCGACTGTGATAGCCACAAAAGGAATGTTACTGAAGCCAACAAGAATAACATTTCACAATTCTTCACAAACTCAAATGAAACAAGCAAAGCTGTGACCAAAGCCGAGGTGATGGTTACCAATTTCCTTGTACAACACAACCTTCCACCAGCCACAGCTGGTCATATGGGTCCACTTTTGGACGTACAAAAACATCAATATTCAAGTACCTCGAAAGGTAAAGTATGTGGAGTGTGTATGCTTTCTAGCATTCCTGTTAGTGGTGAGCACATTTGCTCCCAATGTATATGTGGCTCTGCTGTGCATGCTTGGTGCAGCAACCATGAAAATATATCAAGTTCAGCAGAGTTTATATGTAACTTTTGTAGCGGCCTCTGACATTAAATATAATGGGTACTTGCACACTATGTATACTGCACTTTTATGCACCCTATTAGATCTCACATTAATATAAGGTAACACTGTCAAAATATGTTGCTCCTAAAGACTTATTTAAATTTTTTCAAGCCTGCACTTTTGCACAAGATTATGGTTGTCACTGAATAACTGATGGGTACATGGGCATTTTGAAAGCGCACAAGCTATTTAATTATATGACTACATGATTCCTTGAACTTTAAATGACCGACTAAACTAAAAATGCTTTGTGTAATAGGCTTTAGAGGTGATTACATCATGCAGTTAATTTCATATTTAATACAAACTGAAGCATCATTTTGGCTAAATTGTAGAATACCCGTCCACTAGCTACCCATCACTGTGTAGCCATATTCTCAGTGGCTACTGGCTACGCAGTGACCCGCGTGATAGCCGCGTTTGATGTATTATAAATAAGCTATTAGCTACCCATCACTGCGTAGCCATATTCTCAGTGGCTACTGGCTACGCAATGACCCGCGTGATAGCCGCGTTTGATGCACTATCAATAAGCTATAATTATATATTCTGTGTCGTGAAGATTTTCGAATCATGAATACAAGCTATTTATTAAGACTATAAGGGTTGTAGATGAAAAAATTAGCAACCATTTTCGAGTGAAAGAGGGCATTGCATGACACTGATATGGCGTTGGGAGGTTGACATACTATTTCAGTGACAAATTTACAACAATGCAACTATGTTTACATGCTCAAATGAGAAGGTTCGGTTTGCGACATCGCTAAAGCTATTATTTCACTTACTGGTTAATAAATTAATCCAAATAGTATATTGTTAATAGATTCCCATCTGTTAGAAAGTTTAAAAAAAATTCCAATTAAAAACTTTGCATTCCAAGCAATTTCTACAAACCCGGCCATTACTATTCATATAATATCATCTTGAGAGTTGGCATTAAACAGGGCTGCAAAATTACCACGAAAAATGGAATTAATTACAATTACAATTACTCGCTTTAAAAAGTAATCAATTCCTAATTACAATTACTTGCTCTATAATGTAATGAAGTACAATGTAAAAATTACTCTGGAAAAAAGGAATTAATTACAAATTCCATCAGGGCTTTTAATACTTGCTTATCAGAATCAACAGCAAAATAACAGAATGACAAAAACTAAGTAGAGTATGTCAGAAACTATTTACAGAATTTGTGATTAAGCTTTGTGAGCAAACAAGCTTCAAAGTGCCTGTCGGTAAGGGATGTTCGGTGTGGTCTTAAGATCATACCCCCATAGCTAAAAAGTCGCTCACAAGCCGCACTAGCAGGAAGAGGTGTGTTCAATTCAAGCGATAAGTTCTTCAAAGAGGCACAACGCCCTTCAAATATGTCAAAATGCTCATTATCAGATGACAAATACATGTCTAAGACATGTTTTTCTGTTTTGGACTTTGTCTTAAAAAATTTTTTGGCAGACAATTCCTCATCAATTGCATTTTTCTCCTCATTTTCCACAACATTATCATCACATAACTGATCCCTGATGTAGCGTAATCCTGTAAAGAAAAAAACGTGAAATTATTTATTTTAAACTAAAACATGTACTGTTGTAATTAAGTTGTATTAGGCTTAAAATAAATTGATAACAAAAACGTCGGTCTCGTAAAACAGGATAATAAGATTTAGTTTTTTCAGCTTCAATACAGTATATAAAATTGTCCCATAACGAGTTGTTCTGATTCAGACTTTTTGTTTGTGTGCGAAAAGATACAGGTTCTTTTTGTACTAACCTTTTTGAACTTGCAAGTCATCGTCAGTCCAATTGTCTTTAAATTTCGGAATTAAAATAGAAGAGGCTATAACCTTTTCATCCTCCATAACCTCATCAAATCTCTTGTGTATACCGGTGCAAAGAGCATCAACTAAAGGCACCATGTACTGTTTTCCATTTCTCTGCAATTTCTGCTTTTCCTTCTCGAGGCATTCCAACAAGTAAACTATGGTAGGAAGAAATGTTCTCATAAATGTGTTTTCTTCACCTTGCAGAACATCGAGGGCAGTGGCAACTGGTTTCATGACAGCCTCATATAATGTTAGGAACTCGAGTTCAGTGTCCTTGAACCTATAATTTAAAGTAAATAAATTCTAAAATGATAACAAATTTCAAATACTGTAGTAATTATTATGCTTTCACTTTACTCCTCTTATACAGCTATATCTAACCTCTATCAGCTTATCAACAAGTTTAGTCAGATTACATAATTGTGTGAGCATTAATGTACATTACACAAAACATTAATATGACGAAGATTGACAACGTACTAACCGTGGTAAGTCAAGCTGCTGGCATATGCTGTTTAGTTTTAGCGTAGACAATCTAAGGAATGGACTGGAAACGCAAGCTAAAGTTTACGCGACATCCGTGATACGCTTTACTTTGGAACCCTGTAACTTCACTTTAAATACATTTCAGGGCTTCGTATTTACGTATTTTAAACAAGAACAGAAATGTGAATGGAACTATGGACTTTTAAAACTTTTCAGAGAGATAAACAAGGCGGAAAATCACCATTTAATGTTTCCGTGAACCTTTTTCAACAACAACAATGGCAACATTTCTGTAGTCAAAAAGAACGCAAACATTCTGCATTGGGTTTTAGCTTTGTTATATCCGTAAAAAGTTTTAAAAGTCAATAGTTCCATAGACATTGCCGTTCTTGTTTAAAATATGTAAATAGAAAGTCCTGAAGTATATTTAAAGTGAAGTTACAGGGTTCCAAAGTATAGCATATCAGGCCGTATCACGGTTGTCGCGTCAGCAACATTGACGCTTTAGCTTGCGTTTCCAGTCCATTCTTTTGATTGTCTATGGTTTTAGAGATCCCGGTGGACTTGACTTGCTAATCCTGTTTAGTCGTTGAACAGCATCGAACACAGAGTTCCAACGAGTAGAACAAGGGCGAATAACTTGCAGTGGGCTCTCCTGGTCAACAATCTCTTTTGCCTGAACTGCTCTTCCAACCTTGTTCCACAGGGCTTGGCATTTACTAAAAGTAGTTCGACTCATTTTCTTGTACTGACCGTTGCTTTCTGCAGCAGCAGCATCACTAGTGGAGACAAGGTTAAGGGAATGTGCAGCACATCTTTGATGACCAGGGAGTTCCAGATCATCTTCTTCAGTTGATAAAATGTTCTCAACTTCAGTGGTAGAGGTGTCAAGTTCATCTTCTGAAGGAGCAAAGACTGTGAAGACTTTTACAAAGTTAGACCCATTGTCAGTAGTTGTTTTAGTTACCTTACTATTGATGCCATAGTCACTATGAACACTCTTAAGCTGCTCAGCTAGCAACTGGTAAGTGTGACTGACTGTCAACCTTCGACATGCCAAAGCAGCACTTTCTCTTTTGAAATTATCAGGATTGATCCAATGTGCTGTTACCCCTAGATATGACCGACGATGTGCAGACCAATAGTCTGTTGTAGTTGAAATCCACTCTATCTTACTCATTGCCTCTTTAACTGCGGCAATTGACTTCTCTCGACTCTTTTCTAAATCTGTGGTAATAGAATAGCGAGTTGGTAACGCAACTCCTGGCTGACAAACATTCATTAGTCTCTTAAATGATGGCTGTTCAACAAATGACACTGGAAGCAATGATTCAGTCACCATTTCGAGTACGAGTTTGCCAAGTTCACTGTCTGAAAGTCTGTGGCATTTGGCATTGCTGTTTGACCAGGATAGTACACGCTGCTTTGGTTGTTTTGTAGTATTGTCTACATTATTTGCTTGTCTCTTCATCTTTCGAGTGGCAGTCCGTCGATTAAATTCTGCTAAACTGTTTGGATGAACTCGCTAAAATTAAGTTAAACTCAATGTTTTAGGTTGTGCTAGCTTTATGAAAATTTAATTTTTACACAACACAACTAGTATTAAGTTAACTATTTAACATATAGAAGTATATTCTAACTACCATGTTATGTGACAATGCTTTTTAACGAATAAAAGTGAAAAAATAAATAAATGCTATAAAACTTCAGACAGCAACTTTAACAACTTAATACAATGCAAATATAAAAGCAAAAATATCAACTGTATTAAAATATTAACTTAAGACCATGGATCCATTATATTAATACTTAGTCTAATAGCGTTTACAAACAACAGTTCACAGTCAGCTGTTAATACCTGTACATGTTTACGAAGATTTGAGTGAGACGTGATATACATTGAAATGATACTTTTCCTCGGTTGACATAGCAGACACTCGAAGGAAAGATTTTGATTGTGTGTAGAATGCACCGAAAAGAATTTGTTTAACTTCGGCCATGGGCTTTCAGGGAGACTGTTACTACTTCTGCTCGTGGTATCTTCATTTACATTCGCTGGCTTCGAGTTCGACGGATTTGATAATAAACCTTCAGTTTCGACTGATTCATTCACAACTATTAAACTTTCCACTTCGTCCGTAACATAGTCAGGAATTGTTTCTATTTCCTCCATTTATTACATCTTATGATCCACTTATCCAACAAATAGGTTATTTAGTTGGTTGACCACGAACGATATTAATATTTGCATAAATTTAAACAAAAAACAAACGACAAAACAGTACTATTTAACGCTTACTTGGCGCTCCGAGCCTCTGAACAAACTCAAACTGTGGCCTTCCACTTCCGCAATATCACTATACTTTATGTAGGCTCAATGTTGGATGTCTCGTTATAATGTCATTGCATTGTATAAATAAACTCTATTTACAGAGGGATAGTCAGATTGTGCATCAAAGTACCAAACCTCCTTAAAAAATGCTGCGGCCACCTTTCTGAAGTTCTGAACTTTTAATATAACATGTTGTTTTTGATGGGTTATTGAAAAAAGGAATTTTCAATTTGCTCGTTGAAAAAGGAATACGTTCCTTTCCGTTGTAATTAATTACGGTTTTCGTTCCTTTTTTAAAAACGTAATTAATTCCGGGTTAAAATTACTACAAATGTAACGAGTATTTGCAGCCCTGGCATTAAATTATCATAATAGAATTTACATGCACGAAATCAGTATAGGACAACCCACATGCAGAATAACAGAACACAATCAGCTGAATAATATATTACATTTATGAATAAGGCTATATAATTTACTAAGTGCTACTAAGATAACAAAGATAAGCTACCTATAAAGTAAGATAAAGTTAAAAGTCACTGTAGATTTTTTTAACATCGTTGATAAATATTGAAAATAAATCTCTACCCTTATTTTCATATCGCCACAAAAACTCTGCTAAATGCAACGAAAACATGCTCTTTCGCACACCAAAACTTGGAAGTTTCGACTTCGCCTGTGTCCCTCTATTTTGTTCGTGTGAAATCCCTCGTCGCTCACAAACTCTTTCGAATGATTGACAAGGCGATGCTCGTAGCCGTGCTTCTCTAAATTACAATAAGCTTTCCAGCAATCCGAAATTATCGTTGTCCCCAGTGCGATGTGTTTTTGTATCAGAGGTAGCAATGTCGCTTCATCTCTCTTGTCTACAGCTGCCATAAAACTACGCCTAGACTCTTCTTCAATCCCGCCAAAAACCCACTGTCCTTCTACACGATGCCCTCGATGGTATTTCCTTTTGCCGAATTTGCTTTCGTCGATTTGGACAATCTTGCCAGGTCCACCAATTTGTTGGTCTCGTTCCAGAAGTGTTATTTCACACGTTTCGTGGCAGAAACTGTCCCAATCAACCGCAGTATGAGAAGCGATGTTAAGCTTGTGACATATTTCCTCCTGCTTCACATCTCGACAGCACCAGTATGTCAACTTCAATACTTCCTCTAATGACAGGTTGCTATTTTCGAACCAACTACCTTTTCTTATCGACATCTCAACCTTGTGCCTCTTTCTACCAATCTGTCTTCGACATTCCCACTTATATCTGTTCGATCTGTTTGTGCACTCCACTAGTTTCATTTGCTAACTGCAATGTCCGCAAACTCTTTCACGTGCTATCAATTCCTCTTTCATGCACCAATTTATGGTTATGTCCTTCCGACATAAAACCTCGTCTTTTAAGCGGTCGTAAGTCCATTTATCTAATTTATTATTTCTGCCGTAGCTGCTTTTTTCTACGCCGCACTGTGTTTCAGCGCCTTTATTTTCAAAACATGACAAATCAGTTTGTGAAAAACTATTTCTTTTTAAAATCTTTCCGAATTTAACGCAAACCTGGACACCCTTTTCCATCCTAGCATCCGCTACACTAAGCTTTTTTAATCCGCATCATATTAAAAGAGGTCGATAATAGCTTCATATTTCATATTGTTTTCACTGTGTGTTTTCACCGTCCAATGAAAAACATTACTATTCATAATTAAGCAACGGAAATTCCATCGTTCCGAAATTCCATCGACCGTACACACCCTATCCACCAACTTATGCCCACATGCACATAAAATTACGTGTTAGTTTACTCAAATTCTAGGTGACTATACCTTCACGAGGGATTTATGTGTTTATTTTAATGCTCTTAACATCAATTACAATGTTGGAAATAAATTTTTATCCTTGTTTTGGTATCGTCAAAAAAATCACCTAAGTGTGATCGAAATGCTATCTTTCCCACACCGAAACACACAAGTTTAGTTTTGGTAGGCACACGAAACAATTTTAGCCGTCCAATTTTTGTCGCCTAACCAAATCATTGCGTGTGCTGCGCCCTTTCGTGTGCGATTTTAGCCGGTCAATCGAAATCGGACAACATCAAACCTTTTACATTGGCATGTGGGTTTTAATTCTATTGAATAATTGACTGTCTGATTTTCATAACCATAATTTTTCTAATTAATAATCACTGTCAGCTTTTTCAGTTTTTGGTATCAATTTTATGCTATACTATAAATCCATAATAAAGCTTAAGTACGTTTTCAGTGATGTTTGCTGATTGCTAAATTACAATATTATAGTTCTAATGGATGGCTGGAACTAACAGAGATTTTCAGTTCGTATGATATTTTAAAACATCGTAGAAAATAAGGTATAACCATGGGATAATTGTTAAAACACGCCGGCCACACCACCTTTTAACAATATAGATACAATTTCACCAGCAATTTGATATGACAAACATGACACTTAGTAACTTACGCCGGCGGATATTCCATCATTGGCGATATCAGTGACAAAACGGATTCGTATGCCACTGTCAAGCCTCAGTCACTGCTTGCCGCTTTCCTTCGACAGTTCAATTTCTTTTCGTCCATGGCTAGCACAAATGCTATTCTAAAGGTCGCAAGACAGCACGAGACAACCTGGACGCAGCTACATAAGAGAGTTTCGAACGTTCCGGTTCAGTTTCAGGATATCTTTTTGGAAGATGTCGTGAGATTCTTAAACAGCAAAGCAACCTCTCTAAACAGTTCAATTGGCTATTTAGTGCCTGCCTTATTAGCCACCACAACATTTTTGTCCGCCAGGAATGGATATACTGTGGAAGCACTTACCCATGAGCAACCACTGAACTTATACATAATCTTCGTTGGCTACCCTGGCACCGGGAAGTCTTCAACCTTGCAGCACGGTTGTCTTAAACCAATTGCCCAATTGCTGGAGGAAAAAGAATCGACGCTAGACAGAACAACATCATCTGGTCTGGTGAAACATCTTGCAACGAAAAATAGTGGGTTTTTAGTGTCGCCTGAAATATTCGATGTCATAAACAAACTCTTGAAAAGTGATGACGAGAACGCGAGTGGCGACGCCATGTTACTTTGTAAACTATTTTCAGGGGAACCAACCACTTACAGTTACTCTACAGAAGAAACTCGTGAAATTCCAATGAACACTCCATTCTCTACACTTGGTTCCACTCAGATGCCAAACCCCGCGAAACTTATCGCGAGAATGGATCGTGGTCAAGGTTTGATTGATCGTTTCCTGTTTACTGCTGCCCTTGCCCTCTGTCCACGTCTTCTGAAGTTGAAAGAGCTTGACATTACTTGAGTACAGAGCCTGACGACACGATTGAGCACGTCTTCGATTACATCAACGACTGCCAGCAACAACACAATGGACCATATACGTTTGACGAAGAAGCAAAACAGCTACTGAAATAAAAAAAGGACAAGTTCATCAGCGAAGTGAATGAGGCGATTCAAGACGGATCTTATCCACCACCGAAGTCTAAGAAATTAGATTTAATCCCACGAGTAGCTGCAGCCCTCCACGCTTTTACAATTGGAATGAACAACGTTCTTGCTGGGCATGCGGACGTAGAAATTCCCACAGTTATTCCGTTGCAAACTTTACAGCGCGCCATCAGCTACGTGAACTATTTGGAAACACAGAAACACATGCTATGTGAAGTAAGTTTGATATTTTAATACATTTCAATAAATTTTTATGCATATTTATTTCAGGCATTTAGTTACTACAAGGTTTGTGGTATATAGACTTGTACGGTTTTATCATTCCTTACAAAAATTACTTAGTAAATAGAGGACGTTGCTGCATGTAGTTGTCTTCGGTTGTTTCCAAATTATGTATACATTAGCGAGAACAGTTGTCATAACAATACATATGCTGCAACGTCGCGGAAAGGGGTTTTGTAATACAAGCTTTGTGGTATATAGACTTGTACGATATTATCATTCCTTACAAAAATTACTTAGTAAATAGAGGACGTTGCTACATGTAGTTGTCTTGGGTTGTTTTCAAATTATGTAGATTAGTGAGAACAGTTGTCATAACAATACACATATGCTGCAACGTCGCGGAAAGGGGTTTTGTAGACTTTCGAAGTCCTTAACGTAGCTCTCAGAAAACCTTTCTTTATTGATATTTAAGAACATTGTGTATCTGTAGCGTATTCGCCTTGCAATAATTTCTCAACAATTTTCTACGGTATTTTTGTCATTACAGTTCATCAAATACATCATTCACAATGTGTGTGACGTACCAAGGCCACAACTAACTACTGATGACATGAAATCAGCCATCCTGCTTTTCCCTGGCCCAGTTGTTACCTTTCGAGCGTTTCGACAATGTGCGCCTTGTTTTGTCCACGGGTCGACAAAGAATGAGTTTCATGATGCCCTTGAACAGCTGAAGCCAGATTTTGGTTCAGTCCTGTCCGCCCGAGTTGCAAGAAGTACTCAACCAACAAAAGTTTTTGTCAAGCGTCAGCCGAATATGTTTGCAACATGGCCGTCCGTCAATCTTTGCCAATTAAATGATTACAATAGCAAATATAATCTACCACTTCACAAATCTATCACAAAAAATATCAAGGATTTATTACTAAGACAAAATCTGATTACACTAGAACAATATAAAGCGTAAGAACAATCCAGGAAATTTACCTTATCAATAAGGGTTTGCTTACATAAGCCGCAACAACCATCGTCGTCGGTCGCCTAGATCTGATCGGTTTCCTAGATCACGCTTGGCATAAAATGTAGGGAATTTGGCCAACTCGAATGTCCGCATTTTTCCGACATGGCGCGCGTATTTTTGGGAGTCTGGTGATCAAATTAATTTTTGAGATTTGCGCTATTTTGACGCACTTGTGGGGACGTTTAGGTTATCTCAAGATAAACATGTATAATTTAGGTGAATAGAGTGTTATTAGAGGATCATAAAGATACCAAAGTTGCCATGGATACGTTTGTAGTTACGCCGCCTTTAGCCATTCATTTGGTGCAATTTTGTAAACAATGGCGCGTCAAAGCAAGGTCGTGAAAATTCATGGACTTTGGCTTCGAATAACTTTTTATTTTACACCATGTTTACTTATTTTTTTACTTACTTTATATTACTAAATTTTTGTCCCCCACCCAAAATCGTATCAATTTTTTTTTATTTTCGTTTTTAAACGCGCTCAAAATGCCTTTGAATAAGGCCACAAACTACAAGTGCTTCTTCGATGCTAACAAATATATGAAGGACGTTTGGCGTCTGAGGTCGCGGTGAAACGAAAGGTAGAATTATCCAAAACGCAAAGAAAATTGAGGAGACTACACGAGAAAGTACGTTTGGTATCGATTTGCCGTATTATATTGCTCAAAGGCTGGGTGTTATATATTTTATGTATAGAATTCGAATTGTCAAGAGAAGCTTGAATATACTATATAATTTATACTGCATCTATTATAGTGTACTTTTATAAGTTGCTATACGTATAGACAGAATTCTATTCAGGCTATCCTCATGACATTTAGCAGAGCAATGGACATTGATAGTCTAATAGAATTGTGCATATCGTTTGAGATTAGCATTTTGCTGTCATCACAGTGGCTATCTTAAAATGACAAATAAGTGAAATAACATGTATATAGGTTGCATTTAGGGTAGAATGAGTCAGTTACCACATGTACCAAGAGACTGCCAGCAACACCTTAATTTACCCATGACCTACAACATGAAATTGTTCGGCATCACACATTGAAAAATATGTTGTTCACAAAACATCCACACTCACATCACAGAGGAAATTTTTTCCATCAGTAGAGGGAGGGGACAAAAAGCTCTTTCCTGCTTATTGCAAAACCAACTCACCAGCTAGCTGTGAGTAGTTGCATCTAATTAAAATAAAATTTTGAGCATTGCGGTCGAATGGTAACTCCTGCATTGAGCTTGCAAGGTGATTGTTGTGATAAGTGGAGCTTGTGATAAGTGAAAACTGTGTCCAATAATTCAGTTATCTCATATTATACTCTGATGGTCCATGACCCTTGCTGCATGTTGTCCCATTAAGCTGGAGTATCTCCCTCTGTGGCCTAAATAGGCTGTGTACACTTGATAATGTTGCCCGCCAAAGGGTAAACTGTGGCTCAATGGTGTGAGCTTCCCAAAAGTGTGTAATTACATATTTGCTTTCTCTGGAATACAGAGGGAAGGTATTTTTCATCTCATTGGGAATGTAGCCTGCAACCCTGTTCAAAATACATTGTACTTGTATCTCCACTCTTGACATATTTCTTGTAGGTCTTCAGATGCAATTATATTAATGATGGACAACATTTGCACTGAAAATTTACACTATGTATATGTAGTGATATAATTTGTCACTGATTTGAAATAAATATGTGATATTGTACTATATTGTATATAAGCTTTTGGTTTAGTGTAGTATTTATACTGTTAATAATTTCATGTTGGTTGTGCTATGAGTTAAAGAGTTTGATAAAGGTTGTAGCTACTATGAACTAATCCACTACTGTGTTGAGGATACTTTTTTATTGAAATAGGTGGTGAATGTTGTGAAAAACGAAAGCTGTGTTTGTTTAATTAATATGTTTTCTTTATACTTGTTTGAAAAACAAACATACCTTTGTTTTATCAGACATTCATCCAATTTCATTCTGCACTCATTACAAAGGTAAACTCACTAACAGTGCAAATTTCTTGAAACACTTAAACACCATTTTCATCTGTATGACTTAACTAGATTAACTAACTTATTAATACACCAAATACTGTCAAGGTACATACACCTCTGCATACATATAGACACAATGCAATGTATTTTATTCATATAATACTGTGAATTACAATGACAATAAATGCCCCCAGTATCAATTACTCTGAATATAACTGGTCAAGCAATGATGCCTTCTGTGGATACTATGCATGTAGAGTCAGATACATTGGCACCTGAAGAATAGTGCATGTAATTGCTGAGCTGTTTCAAAGCATATTTGCACTAAGTGTAGCTTGTGAAAACCTTATAGTACTGGTAACTTATTCTTGTATTATGAACATCATACATGTTTGCAATGACACCAATAAATAAAAATTAATACGGACAGGGGGAAAATCATGAAGTCAGTAACTCAAAACTCACAAATACAATGATATAAAATTAGCCAAAAGGGCCAGATTCTACGCAAAATTACATCATCTATCGTGGCGATTCTCGGACTATTTGTTTTTCGATGATGTTGCGAGGTGGTATGTCTTGAGTCCCGCAAAACGAGATAAAAAATAAGCTCTTAAATGTTTAATATTCTTTACTCCTGGTCGGCGCCATCTTGGATTTTTAGTACGCTCATGGGCGAAACCGCTGAGCGCAATGACAGTCCAACTTGGCCGAATTCGCTGCATTTTATGCCAAGCGTGGACTTATAATGATTGGTTTAGAAGAAGTTAAATGACAGAAAATCTTAAATGATTGTCAAAACTGTTATTAACTTCTGCATTTTTATCCAAAGTATGCCCGGCTCATGTAAACAGGCCTTCAATAATATTCGTAATGAGTAAAGCCTGGTCTTCACTAGCGACATATAAGCACAAGCAAAATGACAAAGGATAAATTTTCCTCTATGACAAAGGAGAAAAGGATTTCTTTTGAATTTGCTTTTGTCCTGTCATAACTTATGCTCGTAGTCTTATGCTTCTGCTTATGTCGCACGCTTCAGTGGATTTCTTTGTTTCGTACATCTTTTATTTTATCTTGTGCTTACGCTTGTCGCTAGTGAGGGCCAGATTTAAAGCACTGTAAAATTTTGAATAATTAATCTCCATATACAAAAGATTATAAATACATACAATAATCAAGCTGATATCGTACGTTTACGCGTCACTATTTGTAGCGTGCCATTAAAATTTTTACCATAGTTAATGACTATTAGTACCATAAAATGCGGCTGAGTGCGTGTTTTCATTAAGGCCTGATACCACGCCCGCGAAATTCTTCGTGAGAAGCTACTGAACCATCCGTATTTTGCATAAACATGTTCTCCCGAATGATTTTGCCATCGTGGAATCAAGCCTCTACTTTGCATGTGCCAGAGTGCATGAATCATATCTGATAAATCTCTGTGTGTAAACGTACCTTTACCTGAATCATCTATTTTGAATAGACAATAACAGGCTGCACAAAGCACTATGTATGTAAGTTTAACCGCAATGTTTTACTAACACATGTTTATAGTTAGCATTTTTATACATGAAACATTTGTTCAAACTTTGTCCTCCGGGTGTTATTTCAGTAATATATCTTACTTTCAGATTACGTCATTACAGCGATATTTCGTTCTTTAAAAAACTCACCGCGTAGCCAGTAGCCACAAAAATTTATATATCTTACTTTAACATTACGTCATTATATCTATACCTCGTTCTTAAGAAAACTCACCGCGTAGCCAGTAGCCACAAAAATTTATACATCTAACTTTAAGATTACGCCATTATATCTATACCTCGTTCTTAAGAAAACTCACTGCATAGCCAGTAGCTAGCAGCTACAAAAATAATATATCTTACTTTAAGATTACATAACTTAGTAGTTGTAACTCGTTGTCATGGGAACTCACCGCGTAGCCAGTAGCCACAAAAATAATATATCTTACTTTAAGATTACGTCATTATAGTTATACCTCGTTCTCATGGGAACTCACCACATAGCCAGTAGCCAGTAGCCACAAAAATAATATATCTTACTTTAAGATTACGTCATTATAGTTATACCTCATTCTTAAGAAAACTGACCGCGTAGCCAGTAGCCACAAAAATAATATATCTTACTTTAAGATTACGTCATTATATCTATACCTCGTTCTTAAGAAAACTCACTGCATAGCCAGTAGCTAGCAGCTACAAAAATAATATATCTTACTTTAAGATTACATAACTTAGTAGTTGTAACTCGTTGTCATGGGAACTCACCGCGTAGCCAGTAGCCACAAAAATAATATATCTTACTTTAAGATTACGTCATTATAGTTATACCTCGTTCTCATGGGAACTCACCACATAGCCAGTAGCCAGTAGCCACAAAAATAATATATCTTACTTTAAGATTACGTCATTATAGTTATACCTCATTCTTAAGAAAACTGACCGCGTAGCCAGTAGCCACAAAAATAATATATCTTACTTTAAGATTACGTCATTATAGTTATACCTCGTTCTTAAGAAAACTGACTGCGTAGCCAGTAGCCACAAAAATAATATATCTTACTTTAAGATTACGTCATTATAGTTATACCTCGTTCTTAAGAAAACTGACCGCGTAGCCAGTACCCAGTAGCCACAAAAATAATATATCTTACTTTTAGTTTGCGTCATTATAGTTATACCTCGTTCTCATGGGAACTCACCGCGTAGCCAGTCGCCAGTAGCCACAAAAATAATATATCTTACTTTAAGATTACGTAATTTAGTAGTTGTAACTCGTTGTCATGGAAACTCACTGCGTAGCCAGTAGCCACAAAAATAATATGTCTTACTTTAAGATTACATCATTATAGTTATACCTCATTCTCATGCGAACTCACCGCGTAGCCAGTAGTCAGTAGCCACAAAAATAATATATCTTACTTTAAGATTACGTCATTATAGTTATACCTCGTTCTCATGGGAACTCACCGGGTAGCCAGTAGCCACAAAAATAATATATCTTACTTTAAGATTACGTCATTATAGTTATACCTCGTTCTCATGGGAACTCACCGCGTAGCCAGTAGTCAGAAAAATAATATATCTTACTTTAAGATTACATCATTATAGTTATACCTCGTTCTCATGGGAACTCACCGCGTAGCCAGTAGCCACAAAAATAATATATCTTACTTTAAGATTACGTCATTATAGTTATACCTCGTTCTCATGGGAACTCACCGCGTAGCCAGTAGTCAGAAAAATAATATATCTTACTTTAAGATTACATCATTATAGTTATACCTCGTTCTCATGGGAACTCACCGTGCAGCCAGTAGCCACGGTTATTTTTGGGTTTAAAAAATGGACGGGTATTCTACAATCGCTCCATCATTTTGTTGCTGTACGAGAAAAGCACCTCTGAGGGCCAATTCAGTTTTTTTTTATCTTGTAGTACGTAATCATAGATGGATTTTCATATTTTTTACTGGGGGTTGGTGCTATAAATTTGTTTGCTCTAGAATGGGCAGGTCTTTTCTTTAGAAATTTCTAAATTTCCTTGCATGCAACCATAACATGCTTAAAGCTAGAAAGATAGATTGAGACTTAGATAGTGGATGGACTATTATTATGCTCAATATTAGAAAGGGGGGGGGGATATTTTTGGAGGAGTGAACGTTTTGCTTAGGGCTGAGTTACAACTAATATTTAGCAGGTAGCTCCTCCCAGAAAATCCATCTATGATCGATTCAATTTTTGAACTATCGTAATGTTTATTCAAATATACATACTTCCATTTCAAACTAATACTTTGACCTCTGAAATTCTATTCAAAGGTCAACGTATTAGTCAGCCATTTGTATTATTCCTTAATTATTTTATGCATAGTTGTGGAAGAAGATTGCACAATGCAGCACATACAATATCATCTGCGAATGGTAATTCATGTTTAATGAATTGATCCCGCCAATAGCTTGTTCAACATAAATCCTGACATTTGCAATGCTTGATGTTTTTCTTACAGATAATCCATTAACCCACTATCCTTAACAATAAATAAGCAGGGGATACACATGATATTCCACCAGTTAGTGTTATAGCAACCAATACTTTGATTGTATAATGTTTATATTCACTCCACATGGTTGCTGCTATATCTAATCCACTAGGTGTTTCTGTAAAATATTCAAAGCAGTCAATGATGCATCTCACTTTAGCCGGTACAGATTGTGAAAACAGTTCGGAAGAGTTTTCTTTACTTCACCATGGGTGGGCCATATTAATAGAACAGAAAGTTGTTTAAAACACAGTTTTATCCAGGTGATTAAAATACTGTTAGTGGTCCCAGTTGAAAATTCAAAGCAAAAAGCCAGGTCTTCATCTTCTGGGTGGCCCCACTCGAGTATCACTTCTTCCAGCTTGCTGTTGAAATGCTGATGGCTCTTTTTGCTGTTCCTTTTGGGTCTGCATTGCACCTCTCCAGTAATATTCGCAAAATATTTCGTTGTTGGAGCAAATAAATTTGTAGACAATATATATTTTTATATGCGTTTCTGTGAAGCGCCGATGGTAAAAATGCGTCGAAAAAATCGACATTTTTGTGATGTCCCCCGCCTCAAAGTACGTTGAAACCAGATTCTGGAGCTAGGGAAAACCAAATTTTGGACCCAGAAAGTAAAAACTTAAAAAACGCTGAAATATTTCAACAGAAAATCAAGATTATACGTGCATTAAATTTCCGCTCACTCATTAGTAAAATATATGGATGCCATAGCTGGCCGCCCGCTCGCCCCAATGTTTTTGAATCCCCTGCAACATGGCGGATTAAACCTTGAAAGGGTCTATTCGGTCAGCCTAAGTGTTGATAACACCAACACGATAATAGGAAGGAACAATTCAGTACTGTAGCTTCCCGCTGTACAGGCAAGAACCCCGATGTTTGCATTGCTGGTTGTCCGTGTCACTTGGCTCACATCGCAGCAACAGAAGCAAACGATGCGTTTACAAACGCTGTCGGTATGAATGTTGAAGACATCCAAATAGATATTTACTATTGGTTTGATAAAAGCTCCAAACGCAAAGTTAAATTGGCCGAATACTGTGATTTCTGTGATCAAGAGTATTAACAAGTGCTTAAACATGTTTCTACACGTTGGCTTTCCTTACAACGATGTATTGACCGAGCACTAAAGAAACTTCCAAGTCTGAAGTCATGTTTTCAAAGTGAAGATTTTGCAGACACAAGATTTGTCAGGTTAAAGCAGGTATTTTCCAACCCAATCATAGAACCACTCCTCTTTTTTCTGTTGGAAATGTAGTGTGTAGTCGCAACACTATTCACAAGTCCCAAGTTTTCTTTAGTTTATTAAAAAATATAAATCACAATCACACGCCCGGTATGGCTCTCGAGTCTCATCCCGAACTCGAATGTTATTGAAATTTTAGAACATTTGTCTCAATAGAGACAAATGGGGGGAGTGTGTTAAATATTATCAGGAGTCATTAATTAGTTGATTGTATAACCATGACGACATTGATCACAGATTAGAGATGGACACATTATTTGCATGCTAGAGATATAATCCATTTATATATATAATCCATGTATATTTATGTAGGTTGACATATTTTGAGCACTTGTGATGTGAAGTGATCAGTGAGTGTGAGACAGCTAGGGATGAGACTCGAGAGCCATACTGGGCGTGTGATTGGGATTTATATTTTTTAATAAACTAAAGAAAACTTGCAACTTGTGAAAAGTGTTGTAACTACACACTACATTTCCAATACTAAGTGGCACCTGCGATGAGATTGGAAATGGCTAAAGGGACTGAAGAAACTAAGCTAATGGCAAGCTTCGACGCCAAGTTGAAGCTTCTAAAGTTCACTAGAACAAAAACAAATACAATTATCGATGGATTGAATATTGTGGCAATGGAGCGACAGAGTAAAGCATTGAACACTGAAATGGATGAGGTAGATGCATTGTGACGAAGCGTGGAGCAATTTAAATTTGGAAAGGGAGACGAGCCTGATGCTGTCGCGAAGTGGGGTTCAGAACTAGACGGGGAAATAAAAGAAACAGATGAAGCTATTGCAAAACTGATCGTCGCTATAAACGAGGTAAGATCCAACCATAGTACTAGAGATAGGGCAAAGCAGCAGGAACTGAAACAAAAGGAACGGGAAGAACAGTTGCAATTTGAAAAACGCCAATTCGAACTTAAATTAGAATATGAACACAAGCTTGAAGAAACGCGAAAAGCGCTCGGACAAGGTCAAGCTAATGAATCTAAAATGACTAAAACTAAGATTAATTCCAAACTTCCTGAACTAAAAATCACGAAGTTTAATGGGAAACCATGTAATTGGCTGACTTTCTGGAATAAGTTTGAGGCGGAGATTGATAAGTCCGACCTTGCGCCAACTATAGAATTTGCCTACTTAAAAGAAATGCTTGAACCAAATATATGTAACGAAGTAGATGGGTTGCCCTTTTCAAGCGAGGGATACGAGCGCGCCAAAACTATCCTGAACAGTGAATACAGCTGAACAAGTGAGATTGTAAACGTGTACATCCAAAACATCATGAATTTGCCCGTAATTACTGGGTCTCAGCTCGCCAATGCACAAGTTTTACAAGACGCTATTGTTCAATGTACAGTCATTAGAGACCTTGGGTAAACTTCAAGATGTTAAGGGCTATGTGCGATACATCATTGATAAGCTTAAAAGGATTAAATCGGACCTGGTGAGGGGCCAAAGTGGGTGGCAAGATTGGGATTTTCCGCAATTAGTGAATGCGGTCAAGCTGTGGAAAGATATAAATCCTATAGAGTCAAGCGATGACAGTAAGAGAAAACAGCCGTGGGCATCACACCATTTTCAAACACACGATCATCCTATCCAACCCGGGGTGTGTGTATACTGCCAAAGTGAAACCCACAAGTCGATTGATTGTGAGCGACTAAAAACAGTAGATGAGCGTAAAAAGTATCTCGCTAAGAATCGTCTATGTTTTAATTGTACACGTACCCGGCATCGCACCGCAGACTGCAAGAGTCGTTCTACATGCCAGAATGCCAACGGAAGCACCATACGTCAATTTGCAATCAAAGAAATAATCCACTTCTGGCCGCCTCTTGTAATGAGAACAGATCGGTATGCTATGAGGCAACAAGGCCACAGGAGTTGATAAAATTTCTTCTAGAATTATTAAGGTAGCTTCTCCAGCTATTGCAGACTCACTTACACACATTTTCAGTCAGGCTTTTACTCTATCCTCATTCCCTGATGAATGGAAAACGGCTACAGTAATACCTCTTTACAAAAATGGCCAACATAATTTGGCAGGAAATTATAGACCAATCTCAGTTCTGCCAGTTATTGGCAAAATTATGGAAAAAATATTATATGATCAATTGTATAATTACTTATCCAAATTCAATCTGCTCAATTGATCATCAAATATTATTGAGAAAACTAGAGATCTACGATATAAAACACCAAGCTCTGGCACTTCTTGAGTCATATCTTTCATATCGAAATAAAAAATGTCATATAAACTGATATCTTTCGTCAAAGAAAGTGATTAAATGCGGCATTCCACAAGGTTCTATCCTAGGACCCCTATTTTTTCTATCATACGTTAATGAGTTGCCTCAATTTCAGTCAAAAACAAAACCTCGATTATTTGCGGACAACACAAACCTAACAGCTTCAGGAGACTCCATATCTTATCTTGAATATGCAGTGAACTCTGACCAAGAAAACCTCAGAAAATGGTTAATTGCCAACAGACTAGCCCGCAATGTTGCAAAAACTGAATTTATGTTAATTGGAACAAAACAAATGATTACAAGTATTTCAAATTTGCAGCTAAATGTCATAATTGAAAACAATCCTGTTAAGCAAGTAATTGAGTGTAAAACCCTTGGGGTAACTGTGGACCAGCATTTGTCGTGGAAAAGTAACACTGAAAATATTTGTAAGAAAATAACATCAGGAATATCTGCTCTTAGACGTTTAAAAGAATTTGTCAATAGACAAACACTTGTCTCTGTTTATAATGCTATTGCTCGCCCATACTTTGACTACTGAAGTATGGGATGTATTTGGTGAAAGACAGTCAAAACGACTCCAAAAACTCCAAAATAGAGCAGCTAGAATCATAATGAATATGAGCAATGATGTACAACAAACTGTTGTTTTACATGCATCGGGTTGGAAGACACTTGAAGCGGAAAGGAAGAAAGCCAAAGCAAAAATGATGTAAAAGTTATTAAGTAACATGGGCCCACAATCACTCACCAAATTATTCACTTATAAAGATGAGGTGACTAGTTATAATCTGCGAAATATTTCAAGCAATCTTTGTTTACCACATCCGCGTACTAATAATATGAAAAGAAGCGTCATGTACGGCGGAGCATTTCTCTGTAATTCCACTCCAAGGGAAATTAAAGGCAGTATACATCACCCACGTGACTTTTGTACACCGCTGTTGATGTTTCCAACAGAGGGCTCAAATTACACGCACAAATGCAATTATGCAAATATAATAATCACTATGGCGCAAAGCAAGAAGTATGGTTCTATATTACGAAGTGATGAGAGTGAAATTGCGTTGGATATATCTTCTGAAGAAGACGACTTTTCCTTGGATGAGTCAGGTGAGGTAAATGCTTGCTTTTTGTTCTGAACAAATATCACAGAAATAGAACCACAATCAGTGTTAAATTTTATAAATATTTTACAGAATGCTTCAACTGTGAATTGCTCTTGCAAGTCGCAATGTATGCGCAAACTTAAAACCGCTACAAGTGGAAAAGTAACCGGCTGTGCCTGCAAAAGATAGTGGAGTACTTTGTGGGGAGAAATGTTCTTGCGGAACCAGGAATAAACCCTGTAAAAATATGCCAGTACGTAGCATAAAACATCGTTTTCTTCGACCTCTTGGATCTTGGCAAAAAGCCACTGACTGACTGTTTTTAAAAGCGACCATGCATGTAACAAAACAACCAAATTTTAACTTTGTTATAGGCTCGTGTTGGGGGTGAAACAGACAAAAGCACAGACGCTGCGCAAAGTGAAAGGGTAGAGCACACTGAAGTCTCGGTTGAGGTAAATTTTTTTATTTTGAAATTTGTTAGCAGTTGAAAAATAGCATCACATATATTGCTATATATACAGTTACTGCTCAAAAGTTTGAATACACCTGCTGATCTCCTTAGTCAACTACTCTAATCCATTTCCGTGATTTTGAGGTAATATGCATGTTCTACTAGTACTATATTATTGCAAGTGCGCAAAGACCTTAGAAGATGCAAATCAGAATTTTTAACAATAAAATAATCACTCGGCAAAAACAGCGATAATATCATTTTATCAAAGCATGAAATTTCATGAATTCACAATTGTATTCAAACTTTTAAGCAGTAACTGTACATGATGTATTAAATGTTCAAGTCTAAAAGTTCATATTTTGAATTCCCAACTACAGTATACCACAGTATCTTTAGAGGCCTTGTTTATGATAACAAGTATTTGTTTAATATGTTTTCAGGAAATAATTGATAATTTAGATCAAGAAACCCTAGTAAAAGTGGCAAAGGAAGGATTTTTGTCCAGGCCATTGGTGCTTAAAAACATAATTGAAAAAATTAAAGAAAATTCAGAGGGAACCACACAACCAGTAAATCTGCCACCATTTTGTGTGTTTGGATCATGCCAAGCGATGATGACTGAGGAGAGAATTTGTTGTTGAGAAGACACTTGTGCCACAGTAAGTCCTTGGCATTTCAAAACATTTGCTTCGACTCAGATAATTTGGCCACCGTGATAAGAAGCCTGGCTGATACATATGTATTTACACCGACATATGACAACAGGGCAATGAGGCATGCAGCATATCGACAGTATGTCATGTGGATTCATGGACATTTAGGGAAAAGGCATCGCAAAGTGATTCCATCATGTTGTGTGTGGAAGATAAGAAAACATTACCCATCACCTAATGGTCAATATACTGGCTACAAGGACAAATAAAATTAGTGGTCATGTACATGGAATATAGGGATACAATTTGTTGAAGAGGCAGTCAAGTCAGTTTTGACCAGGTGCTCTTCCCCATAGGTAAACAAACCAGACTTCACATTGTTTGGACATCTTAATCATCTGTTTCCATTTAATTATGTTCATTCAAAAGCATAAGTTAATGAAACTTAAACAATGAACACTAGACATCTACTATATTTAATGACAATAGTTTGTTCAAAATGCAAACAAACCCACTTCCCACCACAGACTTGATGGCCTCTTCAAAGTCTAATTGAATGTGTATTTTTAAAATGAGTTGTTTCTAACTAAAGGGGGGGGGGGGAGCAAATGAATTCACATTTATGGAAAATAAACATATTTGCACCAAATGTGTACCAATTAAATTTTGTACAAATTCATATTATAATAACTTAAAACCTTGAGATATGTTCTTATGCAAGCTCTCATGTGGGAGGAGCAGGAACACTTGCTATTGTTGGAGCAACTTTTTTTGGATTCTCCTTTGATGTTAAAGGCTTTGTCTTCTTCATAAAACCTTTGCCTACTTCTTTAAAGACATGTGCACACATAACTGGAAGGTAGCTGTAATTCTTCTTCTCCTTTACGATTACAACTTTCCATCGTTTAGCTCGCTTACTCCAATGCCTTGAATAGACCAATTCTCCTTTGGAATTTTGTGCTTGTTGTCGGTGGAGATGGTGGTTGTGATCGATAGCCGCAAGGAGGCTGCGAGCAAGCAAACCTTCACATCTATGTAAACATACAATTAAATAGAACTTTTAATTTATTTGTGAGTCAAAGTTGAATTTTATTTAGTTTTAAATTTAGCTTTTATCACTCCGGTATGTAAAATAACATTTTTCAGAGTACAATCTTAAATACTCACGAGAATCCAAAACGTTTTGGAGCATACACCAGCCTATGACTGTGATAGGCTTCTAATTTCCCAGTGTGTCTGAAAATGGAAAATATATATTTGGCATGCTAATATGCATTTAACATATATTATGCATGCTAATTGTTTGCACTATTCACACTATTTAAAGTGCTTTTGAAATTAACATTAGAGAAACTAAAATCAATGCAATAGTTAATTGGCAGCAAAACTTAAGCAAATCACTTTTATATCTAGTTCTGAATAAATAATTAATTCAATTTTTTTGTGTTACACTGTAACTTCATTAATTTTTATGCAAACATGTAATTGCTACTTACTGAAAACGGGTGTAAAATGGAAGCGACTTGAGAAATTTCTTGTCAAGGACAATGTCACAAAGAGCTTGCATTGCCCCAGAGTCTGGTTTGATCCATTCTCTTTCACCAACTTTATCCAAAGGACCATGTGAACATTTACCATTAAACCATGTGTGAACATTGGTCACATGTTTGAACAGGTTAATCCAATCAGTCTACAAAACATGTGTATATGTATAGTTTAAACAGTACACGCAGGCAATGCATGTTTTGATCTCAGAATATAATCCACAATCCACCCATATCCCTTCACCTATTGCAATTTGAATATAAAATTTGCTACCACTACATATTTCATTCTCACTTTTAGCTTTTCTTAATCGCCACCACAGTTTTTAGGCCGTAGGATGAGCATCCAAAAGATGCAATTTCGTTGCACCCCTCGTGGAAATACATAATTTTCACACGAATGTAGATAAAAACTCACTTTATTAGAATCCGCTGCTCCCCAAGCAAAACAGGTGCACAATTGGGGAAAAATTCCCTCCAAAGTTTGTTAATTTCACGCTTTGAAATATTTGAACCGCCATTGTTTTGGTGACAAATACGCATGCGCACGTCATCCAAACTTCCACTGCACATGCGCATTTAACAAAAATGGATTTTCCCTGTGGGTTTTCCGCCATTTACTATGTCAAAACCACAAATAAAAGACACGGAATAGAGCTCAAAATTTGTAATACTAACACACGCTCTTAAATATTTCCAAGAACACACTGAAAACTACGCTTGCTTGTATGCTAAATTATTTCAATTGATTTATTGAAATATTGGTTTTAACATTTTAAGGGACTGGTCATAAAGTATAGGGGGGGGGCTATAAAAATTTAATTATTAAAAGGCTAATTTTTTGTGGCCCACCCCTGATTTTCCAACAAAATATACATGACCCTCCCCTATTTGGCACTAGAAATCCTTAAATATCCCCCCAGTATATCCTTAAAATTTTCATGACCCACCCTTATTTGTGACTTGAAAAATTCATGACCCACCCCTCAATTTTCATAGCCCTCCCCCCCCATTTTTCACGACCAGTCCCTAATTTAATACAAATTTGTGTGAGGTAAAAACCCACATGTATCAAACAGGATGGATGATACATAAATATACATACAACTATAAATAATAAATATATATACAATTCCCACTATCAAGGAACAAAACCTCAGCTTAACTTAAAAAACATTGTTGTGGAAAGCAAAAGGATTTCCTATTATTTGATGCAGGGGCGGTCAACGATCGATATTCATGTTAACAGACTGTAAAAACATTTGATTTAAAAATAAATAAATAATGCAGAACACAAATATAAATAATACGACAAACACTTTCGTGCAACAATGTTTCCCAGTTTGTCCCAGGCTTTAAGTTATATTTTTAAAAAACCTCTGGCTGAATCTTTAATGTATTATATTGAATAACTATGCAAGATATGTTTGGCTCAATTTAAATTGTGTGTTCCATCTATCACAAGTCTGTTCCATGGATACCAATCTTGAATTTCAATTGATGTTTGTTTGGTGCTGTTCTTACCCAGAATTGGCACATACTCGCTTAAAGTTGGCTCTGAAGAGAATCCGCAAGTCCAAGCCAACATATTATAATGTTCACATGGGACTACTTTTTGCACATTATCAATTGTCAAATCAGATGCCCATGGTGGCCAAGAAAATTTAGTTTTGGTATTTCTTGGACTTTTTCATGAAGAATCATTGAAGCATTGTATAGAATTTGTAACTCATTAACTTCAGAATTGTTCTCAGTTTCTGTGTCAGAATTCAGATTTTAATCATGAATGGTGTACAGTTTTCTTTATCCTTGTTTTCAGACTTATTTGACATATGTTCTCCAACCAATTCAGAAGAATCCAAATTTTCAAGATATACAATCTCATAAACATTTCTCATTTTAGAAACACGAAATACAAGTTGGGGGTAGCTTTTCATCAGTCGTTGCTTGAGTTTAAATGCTCTATATTTAAATGCATCCACATTCTCGATGACTTTTGCAATGGTAACAAATTTCTCCAGAATCTCTCTCATGTACATTATTTTTTTTATCTCCAATTATCTCTGTCTCTATTACTTCCTTACAAAAAACATCATCTTTGCGATAGCAGACTTCCAGCGCTACACAATCTTTCCCCCGAATTTGCACAAGTATCCGTTCATCATTCTTTCTCTCAGCAGCTCTACGTAAAAGACCAGCATCAGTTGTTTCTGTCAACATGAGTGGTGTTCTTCTTCTCTTCTTTGTTACCTGGTGTTAAAGCAAATGTATTAAACAAATTACCTAGTAATGACAATGCTGGATATTCATAGCAATGTTATCCACATGTCCATACAATGCTAGAATTACTGTATATATACCTATCAAAGTGCCCCTACCTTGTCGAGTGAAAACCAAGCTAAGAAGCGTCTCCCCCACAAATAATACATACATATCTCTGGAAGCACATGCGCGTTTCTTTGTGGCAAGGTGGCTCTACTTCAGGTGATACTTCGGTAGAAGTTGGGCCTTTGCCCTTTAGAGCTAGTTCCTTCACCCTTTTCTTCCTTTCTTGGTTGTCTGCGGATCTTCCCTTCATCACAAAATGTCTTCCAGCATTTCATATGATGGAAACATTCTAAATTAATGCTGTCAGGATTCTTCTCCATGTACAAAGTGACAGATCCGTCATCGATGTTCTCATACTATTTCAGCTTGTTCACAATTAAGTTTGGCCCATTTGGACCTACACTCAAGACCTTTCTTAAGCCTTTGGCATGTAACTTTGCAAAGTTGCCCCTTAGCACCCTCAAAATGCATGAAACATGAGGATATCCGAATATTACAGATATCTTCAGCCATGATTATTTTGCATAACGCAATTCGCACGTCGTGTGCGTTTGTGTGCGTGCGCAGTGGAAGTTTAGCTGATGTGCGCATGCATATTTGTCACCAAAACAATGGCGGTTCGAATATTTCAAAGTGCAAAATTAACAAACTTTGGAGGGAATTTTTTCCCAAGTGTGCACCTGTTTCGCTTGATGAGCAGCGGATTCTAATGAAGTGAGTTTTTATCCATTCGTGTGAAAATGATGTACTTCCACGAGGAGTGCAACGGAATGCGTTTTCTAAGCATCTTTTGGACACTCATCCTACGGCTTGTTTTTACACAATGCCAGAAATGATTTCTAATTGGTGCTACCCATTCACCTAGCACCTTATTCTTGCGTTTCTTACAAGCCTTGGAAAAATAATTGTTTTGTTGTGATATTGATTTTCTCATTGTTTTGGTACTGATTTTCTCAGTCACCACTTGGTCTGTTACTTAAAAAGCTTCTATAGAAAACATGTACATGTCCTTCCTATCTAGAGGCTGATAAAATAAACTACAAAAAATAAAAATGTACAAACCTTCAACAACTTTTTTGTCCAACTTGTTACTTTTATGCCACACATATAACTGATGAAATACCATTTCATATTTTATTGTTTGTTGCTAAAAAGTGAAAATACTATTTTGAAATTTATCTCCACTTAGTACCAGGTCTTCATTGTAAACACATTTAGTAGAAAATTAGTTAATGTAAATACTCGGGTTAAAAATAGATGCTGGTAGCATATGCTGTCAGCAACCTATTATTTATTGGCAATTTTCCTCAAGCCCATAGGTCCATGGTACATTTGGGAAGGTTAACAAATTTTCATGTACCAGTTTTACATTCATTTAATTGTAGTGCGCCTTTAATACTCACCCAACATTTTGATCAGTTGAGAAGATGCATCTGTGACAAGCTCTTCGACTACAAGTTTATTCATTAAGGAATCTAATGCTCTCTCACACCCAACCTTCTCCATAACAGAACTTTTCTACTGTGAATGGCGTACATCAACAAACTCCACGTGGAGTACATAATTCAGATCGGCATGCATCAAGGTGTACGTACAATTCTTGGCTGAGAATCCTGGGGAGTCCATTTGCCCATTCCCAGCCACCACAACATGCATGTCATTCCACCACAGATGAACTGAGGGAACTAAATATTTTCTCTGGCACTGGTAGAAACCTTGAGGACTGAAGAAAACTAAAGACAGGCATTTGGAAAAAAGAGAAAGCTTAGTAAAGTTATTACCAGTGAATAATAAGGCAGCTGCTGTCTGTATGTTATTCACATATAAACTCCCCACACGTTTGCTTGACTGCCATTCACCCACATGGTCTGCTAGATATTTCCATCTTATTTCCAACACACTGCCAACAAAAGTTTCTTTAACCTTGACCAATGGCATTCGACAGTCAATGTCCTTGCAAAATGAAAACAATTCCCGTATTCTTTTTATGCTACACATGCATTTCGTCTCGTTTACCAAGGATAATTGGTCTTGAACACCTTCAGCTCTTTCATTTTCATATCCAGCAGGGAGAAGTCTAATCAGGGGATTGCTTCCCTCCACCAAATCAGCATTTTCTGGCATTATTACAGGCACATTGCATTCAATAGTACCAATGCTTTCAGATGAACTGATTTCCATATCAACTGGACCAATCTGTGTGGTTTCCATTGTGTCTTGGTTATGATCAAGAAATTCTTTTGCACAGGAAATCTCAAGATGATCAAATTCTTGTATATGTTGTCGAGCATGTTCACTATCATCACAATGATTTTCACTGCTTGCATCCGATTCAAAATCAACATCATCACCACTTTCATTATCAGGGCTGTCATCTTCAGGATCACTATCATTTACATTTGAAACTGCCGCAATTGATGTGTTTCTAATGATTGAGTCGATGAAGACTTTTTCATGGGCAGGTATTGTCAAATGTTTAATTTCAATTGAAGAACCTTGTAAATCTAAAATATATAGAATAGGAATCAATTGACATAGCTATATACAGTAGAACCACAGTAGTTTATTCCTATTACACCCATCAGTCTGGAAAGTGTGTTTTGCACAACTAAGGGTCTTGGTTTCTATTAAAATCTTAAAATATTAGCCAAAAAATTTCCTGAACTTTCCAGTCAACTAGTCAAGCTAATACAAGCAATAAATACCTGAAGTAAAGAGTCGTGATCTGGCTTTGGAATTTCTTGGTGTTGACTTTGCTTGAGGAGAGCCAAGTTTTGAAACTGGAGTGTTAATCCTAAAACGAGAAATAAAATAATATAGAATTCCTAGCTATGCAAACGACCAGCAACAAAAGTAAACAAAATACCTTTCACGTTCATCATCACCACCACCAGGTTGTTTTGTTCTATCCAAGACATTGGATAATTCAGGTTGACCGGTTGAATCCTTTACGCACTGTAAAAGATATCTGGCAAGCTCCGAATTATCCTTAATGTTGGACGAGGACCGTAGCTCTATCCATTCGTCGTAAACATCCTTGTGCAATGAAATCGTTCTCCATATAACAGTGCGTGCCTTGTCATAACCTTCCTTGTGTTTGCGCTTTCTGCCTGAACCATGTCTTTTCCCATCATGTAGTTTAAAAGATGGACCAGGTTCCAGCGGGCGACGAAAATTATCATCATCATCGTCGTTTGAGCCTTTCATATTTGAGTCTTTTATGCTACAACATGCGTGCCACACAAACACCAGCCATGAAGTGCCATACAGCCGTATCTGTTCTGATTTTATCGGTGTCGAATTACATTTGACGCTAATATAAATCATTGCAATAATCTGATACTTCCGGCCAACAACTTGTAACTGTTAAATTATCAAATGACTAAAACAAATTATTTAAAATACACGGTGTATTTGTTTTAGGATATTCTTTATATATTCTCTGCTCTTTATATGCGGCGCCATTTTGATTTTCTTTAAACTTGATTTACAACATTAAGTTTTTCAAGTTTCGAAACGCAATGCACATGCTTGAGTTCTGATGTATGCTGCCTTTAAAGAAAGCAAATCCCTTTCTTCCTTTCGAACGAAAGTCGCTACCCACATTGATAGTTAAAATCAAGTACTGTATACGTATATATTATACCTGTAAATAGACTGTCTCCTTATGTACTATTATTATATTACTTCCTAACAAGTTCCTCGTCAAACATTTTTACGTATACCTCACTTTACCTATATATTATTATTGTAAATAGTTTTAGTAAATTTTGTTATATTGTACATGCACATATACACGCCCGTCGTAGAAATCAGCTTCGGTTGACGAGGTCAGCGTGTTTAAATACAGTTATCTATCTATCCTGTTGTTGTTGTAGAAATTAATGGGGTTAAATGTCGTGCTTTATTAGACACTGGGGCGGGTAGTTCTTATGTGTCCAGTGTGTTAATTCACAAGCTAAAAATTAAACCTGCGAAAGTTGAGCGATGCCGTATTGAGATGATGATAGGATTTGTCACGAAGAATATCGAACTGTATAAAATACATGCGAAAAGTCTCGAAAGTGATTTCTATCTCAAAATGCAAGTCAGCAAAATCAAACATGAAAAACTGTTAGTTTTGGACAGGGGTGGATCTAGAAGTTTTTGTGACTAGTTTCTGATCATATACGACCCCCTCCCCCCAACCAATGACATACTGAACTAGATGTATTAACATTGGAATACCAATTGCCGCAATGAACATGGATTTATGTCATAAAATGTACCATTTGTCAGAATACATTTTTGACAAAAAGTAACAGAGGACACATTTAGCTAGCACATAATTACATTCCCTAGTGAATAAAACATCAGAGAAAGTGACCTCACATGCTTATCTTAATTATAATCAGATGCAAATTAAGATCTCCACTTATGTAATTTATATCCAGTGGTTGTCAGGAAGAGTATGAGAATCAAATGACTTTGGATGACATTCATATCTTAAAAGCATTCAAAGTAATATTATTTCATTAGATTGCTGCCATATATCAATATTGTATTTATAGTTATGCGGTTGAATAAATAGTTGTTGCTCAATGTTACTACTAAACTAGCAGATCTCATCACAATGTTTATAGTGTAATCAGGTGAAAGGTCATATTTTACAAATGTATACTCACGATGCACGTGCGAGTATATCATACAAGTTTATCGCATTGAGTTTAGCATTGAGTGACGCTCCTTGGTAAATTTACATACAAATTAGCATAAACATAACAAATTTAAAGTTATAAAGATTTTTAAACACCCATGGCATACAGAAAGCGCTATTGTGAAGCCGAGTACACACACCTTGGGAATCGAAGTAGCTATTTACAACTGATTGTTAAGCCAACTATGTAAGGTATATAAAAGTATAAAACCGCGGTCTTGTGTCTACAATTTCGTAGCTTTCCTGCGGCTGCGACAAAAGAAGGCCATCATTCAAAGAAACCTTCCAATTTCCAAGCATTGTTGACTCGAAGTACGAATATACTATGGTATATTAGCATTCACGCAAACATTACAAATCTCCACGAAACATTCGGTTGTATTTATAACTTTTGACTAGTGCCTGACTAGTTTCCGTGGATTTAATTAACGGCCTTCAGCCAATGACAGCGGGTTTTGACTAGTGCACAAATATTTTCGTTTGGTCTTAGCCAATGATATGCGACTTTGACTAGTTTCCGTGGAAAATTCCACGCAAAGTGAACTAGTGCATTCACGCGAGGGCAGCAGTTTCCACGCATTTGATTTGCACCACTGATCTAAATAAATCAGTGAATTGCACGCAACACTCTTAACTCAATTCATATTGCCAAAGTTAAAAGTACTGTATATAAACAAAAAATGTTGGATTTCACTGAATTATCATATACAAATATGGAGAAAAATGACTGATAATTTTGTCCCTGGTTTAGTCATTAGGAAATTACTGAAAGAAAATAAAAGACAGAATATCAAGTTTGACAAAATTTGACGAGTTTCCGGAAACTAGTGGCACTAGTCTGAATCCACCCCTGGTTTTGGAGAACCCAAGATATGCGGAGATCATTGCTAAGTACAATCATTTGCAAGCAGTTGAGATGATCGACAAAGGCAACAAAGCAGAGTTGCCTGTCCTCCTGGTCATTGGAGCAAATGAATACACGCAAATCAAAACAGAAAACGCACCTAAGATCGGACGTCAGGGAGAGCCAATTGCCGAAAAGACGAAGTTTGGTTGGACCATAATAACCCCTGGGAATAAGGTGAACGCGAGCGAGATGTTTCTGACAGCCCAGACATCCAGCACAGATCATGAGAAGTTATGTCGTCTCGATGTCCTTGGATTAGAAGATTCTCCAAGAGGTGATCAGGGCAAAGTCTACAAAGAGTTCCAGGAGCAATTGAAATGAAGTCCAGACGGATGGTACAAGACAACCCTTCCATGGAAAGGAAACCACCTGCCTCTTTTTAACAACAAGTCTGGAAGTTTACGACAACTTGATAGCCTCACGAGAAAACTAGACAAGTCGGGCTACTTTGAACAATACAATGAAGTTATCAAGGACCAACTTGAGAAAGGCATTGTTGAACGTGCTGAAGAAATTCCTAAGGGACGAGAGTTCTACATTCCTCACAAACTGGTTGTGAGAGAATCAGCCAAAAGCACCAAACTAAGAATTGTGAGCGATGCGTCGGCTCGTGCTAGTGAAAATTCGCCATCTTTCAACGAGTGGCAACCCTGGACCACCCTTACAAAATCAGCTGTGGAATGTGTTGGTGAGAGCATGGTTTCATCCAGTTTTAATCGCAGGAGACCTGAAACAAGCATTTCTAAACAAGAATCCAGGAGATGGATCAAGACGCGCTCAGGTTCCATTGGTTCAAAAACCTGCAGACCAAGACAATCAAAGTGCTTCGATTTACTTGTGTGTTGTTCGGGTTAGCTCCATCGCTTTTCTTGCTTGGGGGGGTTATTCAACAACATTTGGCTGACTTTGGAACAGTAAACCCAGAAATTGTGAGCAAAATCGAGAAAAGTCTCTATGTTGACAATCTAATTAGCGGAGGCGAAACCGAGATGAAGGCAGAGCAGCTAAAAGCCAAAGCAACGAGATCTTTGCAGATGCTACTTTTGATCTGCACAAGTGGCACACAAATGCTCGCAAGTTAAAATCATACAATACAGTCAAAATGGAGACATTTGCAAAGCAACAGCTCGGAGTTTCAAACGGTGATCAAGCGAGCATCCTTGGCCTTCCCTGGAACAAGGAAGAGGATACGATTGGGGTCAACTTTCCAGCGGATAAAACCAAGTCAGCCAGCGGAGTCAACCAAGCGGAGGGATCCTTGGAAAAGTCGCAAAAATCTACGATCCACTAGGACTGGTTGCACCTGTCACTCTAACTGGGAAGCTACTTTACCGTGACGTATGTAATGCCAAATTAGCATGGGATATCAAACTACCATACAAACTGTCGCAGACGCTAATGAAATGGGAAGAAAGTCTGCCAACCAGTGCCATGACAAAGCGATCGTTGCCTTTGTTACGCGAGGAGATACGGATATTCATCTACATTCATTTGGTGATGCAAGTGGGAATGGGGTAGCTGCTGCAGTCTATGCCGTTGTTTTCCGGCCGTCAGCCGTGAATCAAGGTTTGGTCGCAGCCAAAGCGAGGTTAGCAAAACAAGGTTTAACCATTCCTAGGTTAGAGCTGGTTTCTGGGCATATGGCAGTTAATCTTATTTCAAACGTGAAAACAGTGCTCGAAGGTGTCAACGTGAGTCAACAACATTGCTGGCTAGATAGCAGTGTTGCACTCCACTAGATTGATTGAAATCGGAGTTACAAGCAGTTTGTATCAAACCGTCTCTCGAAGATCAGACAACACACTCACGTGAAGTGGCGCTATGTCAACATCGAAGAAAATCCTGCAGATCTCGCCAGCAGAGGAGGACCAGTTGACCAGAGCGACTTATGGTGGAGTGGGCCATCTTGGTTGTCTGATGGTGAACAATGGCCACCCAACATCACAACAAGTAGTTTACCAGAGAGTCAAGCCGAAGAGAAGGTCCTGAAAGAGATATTCAAGTTCAGTGAAGTAAGAAGTGATGACCTTGAGATTCTGATGAAGAAGTTTCAGTTCTGGAAAGTGGTACGTGTGTGCGCCAGGATAGCACGATTTGCAGACAACGCGAGAAAATCAAAGAAAAACAGACTATCGGGACCACTGACAACAGGCGAAACCGAGAAACAAATGATGTGGTGGGTCGAACGTGCCCAAGAAAGTGTGCAATGCACGGAGGTTTTTGCAAGGAATCGGATGCAATTAAATCTCCAACCTAACGATGAAGGAGTACTGGAATGTCGTGGTCGGATCCAAGGACAGTATCCCATTTACTTACGTGATTGCCATGAGTTCACCGCAAAGGTCGTGAGCAAAGCACACCTGAAAACGAGCACACCGAAAGTCGGCAAAGTTGTGATTATAAAGTTGAGCAAGAAGAACCGTTGGAAGTGGAAGTTAGAAGTAGTCGAAGCGGTGATACCTGGGATTGACAATGTTGTACGGGGTGCGAGAGTACGAACCGAGAAGTTGGTAGTGGAAAGAGCAGTTCAACGCCTTTTCCCTTTAGAATTGTCATGTGATAATACAAGAGTGGCAGAACAAGCTACTTCCTCCAAGTTAAACACAAACTCGCCTGATTTCGAACCAAGACACAAGCGAACGGCTGCCGTTAAAGCCAGAGATTGGATAGCTGCAGTTGGGATCGAAGAAGAAGAACAGGATTGACGGACAGGACATATTAACTTTTATTATAGTCATATATTCATTATTTGCAATTTTAATTGTGTAGTAATTTGTTTGGGTTTATGTATCGAAAAGTATAATCGTGAACACGAATGTTATTGAAATTTTAGAACATTTGTCTCAATAGAGACAAATGGGGGGAATGTGTTAAATATTAATGATAAAAATAATAACCATGATGACGTTGATTACAGATTAGAGATGGACACATTATTTGCATGCCAAAGATATACCATTTACATATATAGCCGTAGGTTGACATATTTTGAGCACTTGTGACGTGAAGTGATCAGTGAGTGTGAGACAGCAAGGGATGAGACTCGACAGCCATACTGGGCATGTGATTGTGATTTATATTTTTTAATAAACTAAAGAAAACTTGTGACTTGTGAATAGTGTTGCAAATACACACTACATTTCCAACATTTCATAGTGCTTCTATTCAGTTGTATACGCATCTTAACAAGCTGTTACAAAGAACCGAGCCCACTATCTACATTCTGCATTCAGAAATAGTGGCTTTGGCAAAAATAATTGCTACTTGTGTCGTGAAACCACAATGTATTAAAGATACAGAAATTTCTAATCTTGATTTGGATGACGAGGACATATTCAAGCCACCTCAGTCTGTTTTCCTTGGTGGAATAACAAAGGGAAAATGAATGAAGGCGATATCTCGGCTTCTGTTTACTCGACGCTCTTTACTGCTGTGAAGAGCTATTTTACTAAGTCACTTAGATACATTTTAAAGAAGTTTCCTATAAACAATGAACTGTTGTTGAATGCAGTCTGGGTTAATGTGCCTAATCCAATCCACATAAAATGGGAAAATGTGCAGTACTTCTACGGCAGATATGATTTGAAGAATTCAGTGACTACCAAACAGTAGCTGACGAGGACATAGGTGCAGAAGCATGGAAAGCAGCGAAGTTGTTGAAGGAGTTGAAGATGATTGGACAGAAGTGCTCCATTATAGAGTCGACGTACTCTGGTAGTATATCGCAAATCTGAAGCTATGTGGATCAAGTGTAGTAAGGTTTAAACACCTTACAAAAGTAGCTGAAGCAGTGCTTGTTATTACCCATAGCAATGCTGAAGAAGAGCGTCTGTTCAGTATTGCGTGGAAGAATAAAACAGACAGCCGATCGAGTTTATCGCTGGATGGAACGCTATCGAACATCTTCGCCATGAAACTGCATGCTTTAAATGGCAGCCAACTGAGGACGTATTGAAATCAACGAAGAGCGCAACATTTTCGTACAATAAAGCTCATTCCTCAAAGTGAATGCCAGAACTTTATTAAAGCATTTTATTCAAACCTAGTTAACAATTGTATTAAACTTAAGGGCTACAGAATAACGAACTTTTCAAAGCGGAGCGGTGCAGCAGTGCATATGAGCCATCATCGAAAGTTATCACACAACTTAGTTAATAAAAGTATAAATATGTATTTCTAGTATATCATCAATTGATACAATAAAAATTCACGTTCATCAGTTTTTGTTCCATAAGATCATAGCAATTGTCTAGAATTAATACAACTTTTCATGGCAATGACACTGCAATGTCAAGCATATTGTTAACGATAACCTATAATAATGAACTTGAAATCTCACGATTTTTAATTCAGTCTTACGATTTTTCATAAAGCAACTCACATTTTCTGCTATGTAGAAGTTGGCAGGTCTGACAATATATCAAACTGAGTGTCACAGGTTTCAAATATTTGGTTGATATGGTTAGTCTTTCTTCAAAGCAGATTAAGAGCTCTGCCTATTTGGCCATCAAGGCACTTTGTTAATAAACACATGTTTAAAAGAAAACCACCCCCGAACAAGAGTAATTATTGACTGCACAGAACTATATTTAGAAACGCCTTCTGAGCCTCGGTGTCAAATTGCGACCTTTTCTACCTACAAGAACCACAATACAGCTAAAGGACTTGTTGACATATCTCCTCCAGGAGACATAATTTTTGTGTTTGAGCTTTATGCAGGAAACACACATGATCAGCAGACTACTAGGGATCGTAGTCCACTGATCAGATGTGTTGCCTGCATAAAGCTCATCACTTTTTCACCAAACCAGGACCACGTACATGCCATTTTAATGTCACAAACAGAATCAGCAATACTAGAGCACATTTAAAAAGCAAACATTTAAAAAGAACTAGGACTAGACACAGTAGAAGTTCAACATGAGAATAACTCAGCTTGTGTATATTTGGCTTAATTCGCTTAGCTTGATGTTCAAAATGCTGGTTTTCTAAACAAAATTATTACATTAGCTATATGTTGTATTTAAGTTCAAACAGTTGATACTTGACGTTGAAACCTGGTACCTATACCTCACATTGACGAACGTTTTGAGACGACCTGTTTCTCCTCATAATGTGCACTCAATAATATTTAAACTTATCAGATTCCACGCTTTTATATAATTACAAATCTGTGGCCTGTAAACAGATTTATGCTAATGTTTATGTAAGTTAATTTGGGCAACTGGGCCCTACAGACACAGTGTCGAAAGATATTTTTCTGTTTGCAAGCATCGTCATTTCATTTGCGTTTGTCAATTTCTTGTCATGCATAGATAAAACTCGTGGAAAGGTAAGTGTACAGAGACAATGTCGTGCATTAATATGCGACCACTTTGTTACTACGATCATTTTGTTATTACGACCGCTCCGTTAAACTGATACTTTTTTACCTCAATATGTTTTTTGTTTTCTCATTAAGAACGTCTGTGCTGTAACTTGATCCCGATGTTTATTCGCCCAAAATTTTTGGACCCAACGGCGGCCGCATACTCGTACTGACAAATAGTGCAGACCAATACTCAAAAGTTTGAAAATCTATTTACTTTATCGCCATCGGTATGTCATACTCAGCCTGTACCTGCGGAGTTATGAACACATGCAACTGAACTTAGCAATATTCATTTTCGTAATTTTTGACAAAAGAACAAATTATCTCTGATTTTTAAAAAATTTTTGTTAAGATTTGTCAATTTCTATGTCTACATGTACTTGGTCTGCGATGTTGAAATAAATAATCTGAAAACAGTTAACAAATTCTTTTTACGTAATTCCACATGGATTAAATACTAATGAGTTATTAGCCTAACAGTGAGTAATGGCTCATCAAAAACAGAAAATTGAGCGTAATAGACCATCTTAAAATGGTAAATTTATTGACTTTTTCTAATTCCAGGAAGATATTGCGAATGGTTATGGATCCACTAGAATATCATTGTCATATATGTCTATACCGAGAAAGTATTGTGCAATTAATTGTATTATTTGAAATAGTGTGTCTAGAGTACTATACTATGTGGATGGAATCATAGGAAATGCTGGTTATTTTACTTATTATATTACTGATTACAGACATGGCTCACTAGACGGTCATGAATTATAACACAGTGTGCAATGAACAGCGGAATCAAGGAAAGTTGTCAGAACAATTAAGACATATTTTGCTTATTGCATATGCATTTTTGTCTAATGCAGTTAAGAGTATCAACATTGTCTCAATAATTTGGGGTTGTGTGTCCAATACTGTCTAAATATAACAAAATGATACCAGATGAAGGAAGTTAGCAAGTAGATTTTCCTAATATGTACAATAAATTTGTTTACTAGTTGTCCCTAGCAAGTTAGCTCTGGTATTTCATTAAAATTGATCATAATGAAAAGGGTGGAGGATGTATATTTTACCAGAATGCATTAGGAGTATCAAATATGAATAAAGCTGAAAAAAGGTGACAAGTTGCTAAGCTAACTGATAGAAATTTTAGCATAAGTAAGAAAATAACCTATCTTCTGTCCGTTCTTCAAAAGACATCAATTTGCTTTTTGCGTGTGCGTGTCTGTGTGTGTCTGTATATCTATATATATCTATATATATCTATATATATCTATATATATCTAAATATATCTAAATATATCCATATATATCTATATATATCTATATATATCTCTATATCTATCTCTATATCTATCTCTATATCTATCTCTATATCTCTATATCTATATCTATATCTATATCTATATCTATATCTATATCTATATCTATATCTATCTATCTATCTACCTACCTACCCACCTACCCACCCGCCCGCCCGCCCGCCCGCCCGCCCACCCACCCACCCACCGACGAGATCGATGGAACGTGATTTTTGTAACCTTGACATCGAGAGGCGTTAGATTGCCTATTATTTAACCAATTTGTTTCAAACGTTCCCAATATTTTCATATTAATATACATTTTAACATATTTGAGGTTCGCTTTTGTTTTGTTTCCCCTTCTGTTTGTATTTTAAAATAAGTGTGACCTTTGTTACAAAAAGGAGCATAGGGGTGTAAACCGTCAGTTTTTCATATTTTAATGCAAAATTTGGGAATCTGAAGGGTTGCAAGCTTAGTAATCTTTTCCTAAAGAACCACGGGATTCCATGCACGTTGTTCGCTGAATTTTGGCTTTGAGATGCAAATTTTATACTAGATTCAATAAACTCTTACTGTACCTGTTTTCTGTTTCAAACGTGAAGGGAACATTTGATGAAGAGAAAAGCTAACGCATTTTTCGATAAGTTCCGCAATTTACGGCCAATGACGCCCATATTTTGCAGGAATATGTATTTTTTATTGCAGAAGTTGTGTGGCAAATTTCAGAATTGTAAGGTTTATAGTTTTTTTTATTTTAATTTTAATTTTTAATTTTAAAGTTACAAAAAGGAGTGGCGCCTTTTTGTAACCGAAAATGCTCTTTTTTGTAACTTAAATAATCTTTTTTTTCAAATATCAAACTTTCCTTATAGTGACGATCATGTATGATGATTAAACTATTTCAATCTAGAAAATCAGAGCGAACCACTGCAAACTTGCTATGTTTTATAGAGTTTTTGTTCAAGTTGCTTATATGTGATTATTCATCGTTCAAAAATGAAAAAAATATATTATGTGATTCAAATCCATATACTATGATGTATTGCACAATTCTGTGAACAAATAAATTTTTTTATGTCCATAAAGTATTTTTTCAAAATTTTTTAAATTCACCCCTTCTTTTGTAACTACTCCCTGTCGATTTTAAGGAGGGATTTGCCTGATTTTCCGGCTAGTTTATAGGGTAATTTTGGGATAACATGGGATAATCTTATTCGTTTGACCAAAACTATTTTGAAAATTGCAATGTTTGTGTATAGATTTTGAGGTTTTACTTATTATTTTCTAAAGTATTTGGGAGAATTTCACTTTGTTGTCATGAGGAAAAGGTATGTAAAATTTCACTGTACTGTATACAACGTAGAATCGAACAATCTCTTCATAAACGTGGTCAATAATGGATCTTATGATGTATGATGTGAAATGTAGAATTGAAATGTTGAGTTGCCTGTGTAAAACCTGTTATTATTATGATTAGTTAGTGTTATTTCATACTCCAGATCATCAGGGATATCCCTCATATTTGTTTGAATTGATATTATTTTCCTTTGTGTGTTTTTATCTGTAGAGTGGTTTAGTGGTATTTGTGTGCTGCTTGCTTCATTAAAGAGTCTGTCTTGTAATGGTGAGTTGTGCTTTTATTTTCAAATGCATGTATCTATTGACTGTGGGTTATTTTTCTGCTTTGAATTTCTGTTGTTTTGTTTGGTGGAAAAAGTTAAGGGGGGCTATAGCTTTGCCCCTGCATCAAATATCAATTGCCTGCATGATTTACTGGAAACCAAAAAAATGTTACTCCCACAAGAGTATTTTACTTGAAGCCTGATTAGAAGGAAAGTTCCTGAGCATGGATATTAGTTTCTGATGCTCAATTTGCAAGGCAGCTTTTTTACGAGCTCTTAGTTTTATTGACAGTAGACACCATAAACATTGCTAGTTGTAAGGTACAGTATTACTATGTGCCAGGATTGAAAAGCAATAATTTTCACATGCACAATTATCATAATTATCTCACATGTGAGATTATCAGTTTTATCAGTGTCCAAAATCCCTATAAGGCACTATATAGTTTACATAACAAAACATTTTGATGTATCATCGTAATATTACTATACGTCTACAGCACATCACATGTACCTATTAATTGTGCACAAAAGTACTGGCTTGGTCCTGCTTTATATGATATTGAGATTTTATAATTGTATCACTTGATTTTATCCCGTCAAGGTGGCTTTGTGTTGCTTTATCCTGTTAACATACAAGTTATTATATCTTAAGGCTATGAAACTAGTTCCCATGGACATATTGGTGATACTCGACAGTTTATTGTTGATGCAGTGTATTTACAAACACTTATTCTTTGACACTTTAAACATTGACATATTTTCATCAACAGATTTTTCATTAAGAAGAGTTGATAACCGTTGAAGGATTTTAACATATATCATCTTCTATGCTTCAGTGTCGGGTATATTTATAAAATACCCATGAAAGTACTTGGTTATGCCTGCTTTATTAAATATTGTATGCAACTCAGAAACTACAGTATGTGCGAAAAGTATGAGTCCACTCCAATTTTGGTGAAGAAACAGAGATAAATTATGTCTGGAACTTTGAATTAAGTACTCAAAAATGCTCATTTGTTTAAATTGACATTATTTCCCTTTGTGTGTTTTTTTTTCTGTAGATTTTAGTCATATTTGTGTGCTGCTTGCTTCATTAAAGAGTCTGTCTTGTAATGGTGAGTTGTGCTTTTATTTTCAAATGCATGTATCTATTGACTGTGGGTTATTTTTCTGCTTTGAATTTCAGTTGCTTTGTTTGGTGCAACAAGTTAAGAGAGGCTATAGCTTTGCCCCTGCATCAAATATCAATTGCCTGCATGATTTACTGGAAACCAAAAAAATGTCACTCCCACAAGAGTATTTTGCTTGAAGCCTGATTAGAAGGAAAGTTTCTGAGCATGGATAGTAGTTTCTGATGCTCAATTTGCGAGGCAGCTTTTTTACGAGCTCTTAGTTTTATTGACAGTAGACACCATAAACATTGCTAGTTGTAAGGTACAGTATATACTATGGCATACTTTATGGAAAGCCTATGTAGAAGATGATTTACAAACACTTTTCTGACTTGCGTCTTTAAAGGAGATATGAAAACCAAGATAATTTAGTGCTCATGCAACATTTCATCATCAATCTCCTAAAGTTTATCAAATTCCAAACTAGTCAAAACATTTTAAAGAAAAAAATCAAGTAGGTAGCCAGCAGCCAAGACAAGTCATGGGATTTAATTGCTCCTTGTTAGAGTAATATTTCACATTGACAATACTAAGTATATTGTGAAAAGGGAAAGATTTCAGACATCAAATACTAAGATTATGTCGTTACTTGTTTAAATTACTTAAATTTGAAAAAAATACTTGTGTTGTGATGTGGAGCCGTAATGTTATATAAAATGACAAAGAACAATTCAGAATCAACTGGACTCATACTTTTGGCACCTGCACCTTTCACAAATGTTTGGAAAAGAATAAAAAATAGTTTACATCTATTCAGTTACATCAGTGTGTAAGATTAGGATAGTTAGGTTCATCAGTTTCTGTGTTACAGGTAGCTAGTAACCTAGAGTCATGTGATATTTATACTTGGAAACATTTTAACATGTTTTGTAAAATGTAACGTTTGTTCTACCCTAAGTTTATGCCTGATTTTCTCACAAAAATACCTGTGAATGCCTTTTATAACCGAGACATGGCATGTGTATCTGTTTTTCGTACCCAGTTAACAATGAACACAGCTGCCAAATACTCAATCCTCTATAATGTATGTTTTATTGGAATTGTTTTTAAACCTGTGTTCTGTAGCACCGTAAGTTCATTGTAACTTTATTCTGAGTGGACTGTTTTGTGTTCTAGCCTTCTAGGTGGTGATGGAGATAAAAAACTGCTTGTGAAGCTCCTTCAGCAACAGCATAAACAATGACTGTTGTTAAAAAGAAAAAATATAGGGAGTGAATTATGGAAACTATCTGGGTGCTTTGCCTGCCATGATGGACGTAATGTATTTCAGAAATCAACAGCTATCGTACTAGTAGTTAGTAAATAGAATTATATACATTAGCGAGCAAAAATGTAGAGATGAGTGGTGACAAAAACGATGATAGCTTTGGCATAAGTCTACAAGTATTAAAACACAATAGGGCCATTTATATAAGAGAAAATAAGTCGCGACTTATAAGTCGCGACCTTGACCATTTATACGAGCCTGCCTAGCGCGTCTTATCTAAGACAGCATCACGCATTTTGTACCGTTTATATGACACGCTCACGTCTTATGTAAGTCGCGTCTTAGTTAAGTCGCGACTTATTTTGTCTGGTATAAAGCTAATGAAAGGTTACTTTAGAAGTTAAAGATATAGAGAAATTCTGAAGTCAGGTGACAATACTGTACATCTACGATGCATGTCAGTTTGTTTAAGGTGTATTGAATAAAGGAGTCTGTTGAGTTTTTGCTTTAACGCTGTCGAGTACAGCAATTTGAAAGAAATCATGTCTGCCAACTCATAAAAAGTTGTGTTATGTTACTTGAAAATTTCAAAACTGATTTAGAAATTTCTTAATGGAATGGACCATTCCCCAATTAGACAAACTTTTACTTACCACTATGTGGAAATGTGGTAACGCTTTTTCCCGCGCAATAGAAAAGTATACAAAATTCGCAAACTTTAAAGGGCTATATTTTTTCCACATTTTACAATATTTTACAACCAAACTTCACAATTTAACTAAATTTAGGAAGTTCTTTCCAACTGTGCTAAAATTGTTCTCAAATTTAAAAGTTTGTCTAATTGGGGAATGGTCCATTGTTACAATTTTAATAATATACAAGGAAATGTTTCTGGGCTGTGATTGGTTGATTCGAGTGCATTTAATCCCAAACATCATCCAGAACAGTGCAAAAATCTGTAACAACAGTGCAAAAATCTGTAACAACAGTGCAAAAATCTGTAACAACAGTGCAAAAATCTGTAACAACAGTGCAAAAATCTGTAATAAGCTCTTTGAGCGATGGGATTTACTTGTAGAAAAAACAAAAATATGGCGGCCGAATTTTCACGTTTGCTTAAAGATTTCCTCGAAATTTCAACACAATTTGGGATTCTTCTCTGACAATTATGATCACAAAACAAACTTTAAAGTATGCTGGAACTTTGTACATAAAATTTTTAGCCATGGCTTTTATAAACATGAATTTTTTAAGCGAAAAATTCGGACTCGCGCTATTTTGCAGTTTTTAAAAACTCACTCGTGCTTGTTTATCCGTAATTGCACTCGAAATTATACTATTACCTATACAAATGGTTAGTGAAACTAGACATACAATGGCCATGGTTTTACGCATTGCTTCTGTTACACTAATATCTTGTAGTTTCAATTGTCTGCTGGTACGTTATGTTACATTGAGGGCTACCTTGCATGATATTTAAACTTTTTCAACAGGTGGGTTGCACGTTCGCCTTTACGTAGGGCAACGGTTGGTGGTCAACTTTACACATATTGCCGATTTTTTCCCTATGGAAACAAGCAAATTTCGCTAAATTGTATATACGTGCTACCCAACAAAAAGTCAGTACCTATGATGAATACTTAAGTCAATCCGATCACCGTGTTTCTATTCCTGGTTGACTACCAAGCGGTAAACGTACCAGGTGATTGAAACCCACCCGTAGAGAAAATTGAGGCCCTATATGGGATTATTTGTTCTACAAAAATATAGTGTCATGTATTAGAGATTCTTGAGAAAAAATAAATACTTAGATACAGGGGCGGATTTTCTGGGGGGGGTGCAGGGGGGTGCGCACCCCCCCCCCCAAAATTTTCTAGCACCCCCAAGAAAAAATCGAACGAGATTGGCATAGATATTGGCAATTAATAAATTATTATATAACTAATAAAGAATAGTGTGATACTTTGCAAATATGCCGTGTGGGACTTAATTTAGCAAGCTACTAAAGTATACTAGCACTACCAGAGCATGTTATCATTCTATTTGACCATTTCTGTCCCAGCTCAGGGACATAAATACATGGCAGGAATCACAAAACAGGGGTTAAGACAATGTGGCTAAAAATACAGCAGCCCAGGCGGCCCCTTTGGTAGCGCACAAATGCACCCCCCTAGGAAAATCTGCACCCCTCCTGTCAGATAAAAATTGATCCGCCCCTGCTTAGATAAGTTATTTTGTCAAATTTTGCGGAAAGTTCACCATTTTAACCAAACTTGTATTCTTCCCTCCTGGACATTCCCTCTAAATTCATGCCAACCGTAAAGATGGTCTCGTGCGATCCGTAAAATAATATCAAAGAATGTTTAATTTAGTGCTACTTTAGTTCTATTCCACTTGTTTTCGAACCCATAGGAATGTAGGTAAAGGCCGGAATGTTGGTTTCAAAACGTGCGAATATTATAAATGAATAGGATATCTCGTGCAATTTTTGCACAAACAAGCAAACTTGTTATTTCCGTTATGAACAAACAGTTCCGATTAAAATTGCGCAAATTCATAATCTTCCCACAGCTTAAAGGATTTCCATTCAGTGCAAAATTTTGCGCGATACATTTTTAGCGAGGGCTTTCTTTTGAAATGTGTGAAGTCAACCTATCCGCTGCGCAAGCAATAGGTTTCTGGAGAATTTATTCCGGTTTAAGTCAGTTTTTGTGTAGACACTTGTGAGTAAGCAACCGCTCTACATTTAAACTATCTACTCCATTTAGAGTAAAGTTAACTTATAAGCTACGAATTGGTGCATGCGCAAACCAAAGCAAAGTAAGTACATAGTTTCCTCTTACCATAGTTTGTGTTTAAGCATTCGGGGGATTGTTTATATCAATCAATAATACTTATCGGTCAAAAGGCCACCAATATTTACGTGCGCAGTTTCATGTTTAACGCATTAATTTCTATATTCAAGCATAGTGTAGTTGTACTCGTGCAAGCGCCCTTCCGTTAAGTAAAGCTAGGTTTAAGCGCTAAATTGTATATTGCGAGGGGCATATCACTGATTTAAATCACGTACACCTTCAGAAAAATAAAAAAAAACCACGGAAAAACTAAAAAATCACGGAGAGATAAAAAAATCACGAAAAAATCGAAAATCACGAAATAAGTAAAAAAAAATCACGAAAAAATAAAAAAATCACGAAGAAAAATAAAAAAATCACGAAAAAAAATAAAAAGATCACAAGAAAAGAAAAAATACCACAGAAAAAATTGAAAAATCACACAAAATGCACGACGTGTTGAGAAAATTGTTCAAAGTTGAGAGTGATCATGTAGCTCTACTGGACCGAATTTCGCAGCTGAAGATCTCGCTGAAGACTGTCAAGATCTTATATGTACTGCTACTGAGGTTTGTTTCTTATTTATTTGTTTTATAAAACGAGTATTCGAAGGGTTAGGGTTAAGGTTTGCGTTATGATTGTCGTTCTTGCACACAACTCAAGAAAGAAATAAGTGACTTATGCACATATCATCCGCTATCCCCGCAAGGGGGACCCCGGGCATAGGACGGGAAAATTTTAAACAATACACAGAGATTACGCTGTTTTTTTACCCTGGATACCAGGGGAAATTTGCAACTTTGCAAAAACCTAAAGACTCGCCTAAAGATTCGGAAGTGAAGTATAAATTTCATTCGTTTCTAACACGACGTATTCTACGACTCATGCACGCGGGCTTCTAGCCATTTTTAGCTTTCAATATGGCAGAACTTGAAGAGGAAGTTATAAAGGTATGTTAATCTATTGAATTATGCATGTTTAACAAAGCATCGAATTACAAACTTCATGATTTTACCTTTAGAGAGAACATTTATTGTTAGTTTTTTGTTTATTTGTAAATGTTGTGCACATGCTTTGGTGAAATTATGGTATATATTTCAATATGTGGTTTGGTATTCTGAATCAGAACATTTTCTTATTTGTATTTACCATTTGCATTCAACTGGTAACTTTCCATAATTTTTCACGTTTGCTCACGTTTGAAACGTTTAATACGTTTCCCAAATGAGACGTGTCTGTTTGAACTGGAAAATTGTTACGTTTTTACAGCTAATATAAGTCAAGTGTTCCTTCTTATAGTTCCTTACTTGATTGCAATTCTTTTATTTATTATTTAATACATTACAGTTTCGGAAAAGTTCGTTGCAAATCTTCAGAGGAATATTGCAATCGTGCAAAGCCTTTCAAAACTCCTCGCTTCCTGTTCAAAGTTGCTCACTTCCTGTCAATTGCAATGTTTACATTCTTACAGTAAATTTATAATAACTTTTTTCATATTTACTGCCCAGCTGAGTTTAGAACACATAAAGTTTTGTTGCAAATTTTTAATTTTTCATCAAACAGTTTTGACATAGTTCAGGCAAAGTTGTTACTGTAAACTAACAGCAAGTTCTCATTGATCATGCTATCTTAACAACAATGTCTCAAAATTTCTGTTTATAGAATAGACAGCAACTACCAGAGCCACTGGCTACTCTTCCGGGAAAAGGTTTGGGATATCCTTCCCCCCAAAGCCAATTACATAAAAAACATTGAAGTTTTGTGGCTATGAAACTGCTGATTCCATCATAAAACTTTCACAAGATGGTGAACTGGAAAAAGTGTTTTCATTCATGAAGTCGATGAGTGAACTTGTGGAAGATAAAGAAGCTGTTTTTGGCATTTTTCATAAAAACCCAGAAAGGCTAGCCTTACTGCCAGGACTTCAGGCACGTATTGTCTTTTGATTGGAACTGTCAGTAAGAATTTTATGTTTAAAAATATAAGAATATTATCAAACTGTTTTTGTTCAGGTGGTTGTCGATAAATTTATCAGCGAAGTGGCAAAATACAACGAACAAGTCAAACGTAAGGCACCTCCAACTGGCCTTATAAAGAAAACAAAGAAAATGAAGACTAATGCCTCTACAACTCTCTCACAAGAATCATCCAGTGTACTTTCCATAGAAAAAGCCAGTGTTGATATTAAGAATTTAGAAACCCGACTAATAAAATGGTTTCACAAGCAGACAGCTGAGACCAAACAGAAGCTTGGTATTTCTGACAGTGGTAATTTAGCTTTGAAAGATCTTTTTTCCTTCAAGGTGAAGACTTTGACACTTTGTGTGTGAAACTTTAGAAAGAAGATATTAGGAAGCACGCCCAGAGTTTACACTATGAGTGACTCGGTCACTCGCTGACTGACTCGTGTGAATTTTTGCCACTCATGACAATACTGCAAAGTTTCTCAAGAAACTTTGCACTAATAATGCAACAACGATCATTGCACGTTGCATTCATATCATCTTGTTCAGTTCGAGTTTCGGAGTTTGCCACTCTTTAAACTTACTTGTGATTTTACACATCTGGTTTTAGAACCACCCAGATGGGATTCAATTTACCTGTGGCAATTGCAAGAAGGTCATAACAATACCTTGTAAAGAAGGAACCGTTTCTCTGTCAAATGTCCAAAGACTTTTTTTGTCTGCGAGGTTATGTATGAAGAAAATGACCCAGGAAAGAATCAACTTTTATACAGCCAGTACCAGTTCTGCAACACAAGAATCTGTCAATGATTTAATTGAGATTGAAGGTATTGTAAACCACAAACTCTCTGAAAACTTTTTAACATTTGATTAATGCACTCCATTATTTATCCCCCCTGTGATTTCAGCCAAATCACATCAAATGCACTGTAGTTTATGTATTTTGCTGCCATGGTAGCTAGTTTAAATATTTACAAATTTCACAGAATCCCCGGGTGATGTTGAGATGAACCAGAATGATGGTGAAGACACACATGTAAGTGCTTTCACGTTATAACAATTTTCAACTAAATTTCACTTGAATGGACATTTTTCAGCAAACTTCTACATGACTTCAGGAACTATAATTATATCATACCATTATATAGTTATGTTTCCGAGATTTTTTCACGTGTTGCTTTAGCTCCAATATTATGGTGTTTTTACGTATATTATAGGATGCAAACATTATCAGTATACCAAAAAACTTATAGAAGCCCGCTGGTCAAGTCGTAGCTATAGGCGTCAGCGGGCTTTGCAAAATGCTGCTAAATGTCCTGGACAGTTGAAAATCACTGACTTTTTTGATGTTGAAACAGTTGTATCGTTTATTGAGCAAAATAAGCAAGCACGAGAAGAAATAACTCAACTATGTGGTAGTTCATACTCCAGTGAAACAATTAAGCCTATCCTTCTAAAATTAATGAAAAATGCAAAGTCAAATGCTGGCAAAAAGACGGGAAGTGGGCATGATCCTATCATTGTGAAATTTGCCTCCGCACTTTACTGTCTAATTGGAAAGGCGTCCTACGAATTGTTACAAGTTAACTTAGGAACGGCATTGCCTTCTGTTGCAACATTACAAAGACGTATTGGTAAAGGTGAAAAAATAAAGGAAGGTGACTTCCGGTTTGATGAACTTGCTGATCACTTACAGAATTGGAATGCGCCTAAGGCTGTCCATATTCATCTGGACGACACCAGAATTTTGAAGAGAGTGGAGTATGACGAAATATCTGATCGGTTTGTTGGATTCTGCCTCCCAGTTGACAAAGATAGATTACCACAGGGAGATGCATTTGTCATGCAACGTTTTGAGGAGATCAAGGATGCAATTAATACTAAGAGCACATCATCTTATGCACATTGTATTGTGGCGAAGCCCCTTACACCGGTAACACCTCCCTTTGTATTATTTGTGATGGGGACAGATTCAAAATATTGTTACGATGTAACCATGCAAAGATGGCAACATATTGAGAACGAGTTGAGTAAACGAAATATTCTCGTCATATCAAATGGAAGCGATGGTGCTGGCCCATTTCTGAAGGCAATGCTTCAGAAAACGAAACTGCTTAGCATTTCCAACTCCTCAAATATTCCTTCGGACTGGAGATTCTACATCATGCCAAATCTTTACCAACGTTCGCTTTGTTCACAGGATATGATCCACTTGTTGGCGAAGTTGCGAACGCGTCTCCTAACTCCATCAAACCTGTTATCTATTGGAACTGAAACGGCTTGCAGGGGTCATTTAACAGCACTTCTTAAGGAATTTCCTAAAGCGCAGCATGGGCTTTCACATCGGGCCATTGATTTGCGGGATAAGCAGAACTATTCAAGCATTGAACTTCTCGTAAAACCATCTGTAGAGATCTGTCTGGACAACCTTAATGCATCACTCAAACCAAAAGGAACATTGATTTACTTGAACATGATGCGCGATATGAGAGATGCCTTCTTTGACAGATCATTAGGGCCTCTGCGTCGTTTGTACAAGATGTGGAAATCAGTGTTCTTTTTGCGAATATGGAGACATTGGCTTAAAGAAAATAAGTGTAAAGAAGACACTTACTTTGTTTCTAACAATGCTTACCTATGTGCCGAACTGAATGCACACATGTTGCTCAATTTGGTGTACAACGTTGTTTCTGGTTCCTTCCCCCCTGAAGTGCTAAGAGTTTGGTGTTCTGGATCCCAAGCATGTGAACAATTATTTCGTCTTTTGCGTTCGATGACGCCAACATTTTCCACAGTTGTTAATTTTACGATGAAAGGGACCCTGAATAGAATTCACAAGCTGCAATCTCTAGCCACAGCAGAATGTGACGATCGCATCCTATTTCCACGGGTTCAAAGACGTATCCTTCAGATCAAGGAAGAATCCAAGGACACTTTGACAATTCCAGCTTTGGAAGAAATAACTGAAACTATTCATGATGCAAAAGCCAATGCAGTTGATTTGGCCAAATCCTGCAACATTAACTTGGACTCATTTGATGACAAAGAACTGCTTATAAGTGTGCAAGAAGCCGTTGATGACGGGGAGTCAGATGAAAATGTGCCCGAAGACACTGTTACAGCAGAAGGCATCATCAGCAGTTCATCGTCCAGCGACAATTCCGAGAATGGATACATGACATTCCAAGAAATCATTACTATTCGTGAGGATTTATCGCAATTACGATTGCGTAAAACTTCCGATGAAAGTAACATTTTCCCTGCTTATGGAGAGTATGATAGTCGAGGATCGTCTAAGAGTAAATCTTACAGAGTTTTGAAGTCGTTGGGTAACGGTAAATAGAAGTCACTGTTTGTACTTTACGATGGTACATACATTCGGAAGACAACCGCGCTTTATCTTCTTCAAGAAAATACCCAGTTGTCATGTGATCGTCTTCTTCGAGTTAGAGCTGTTCAGCCCAATCATGTGTTTGTCGGAAGTCAACAAGATGTGTCCAGTAGCAGAAGAAGTATTGCATCGGGTGATTTGTGTATTTTTAAATGAATAGACTGTTCGGAGTGTTTGGTGGGCAGAGTGGTACAATTTTCTTATCTATTGGGAACGAAGAAGCAAAGGCAATTTTGTAATGGAAGCGTGGACTTGGAGAAGGACTCTGCCAGTAATATAGGCGTCTATGCAAACTGGTTTTATGGAGTTAAACCAAGTGAAAACCAGGACGAGACTCAAGGAGAAAGAGTGATTGCTTTTCGACCAGTAGAACTGCAATTCACTTGCGGTTACCTGACTGTCGAGAACTACGTTGCGACGATCCACCCGTCAATTGTAAAGGACAGTGTGAACTACTCATTTTCAATTTCATTAGATGCTCTAGAGCAGATTTTACCCAACTGTTGCAAGAAAATATCTTTTCAGCTGTGAAGCTCTCGTAGCAGCCTGCGAATACAGACCCTACGAATCACCTCGACGGCGAAAAGTAGGGTCTGCGATTTAGCAGCGAAATCCGTGTCCAGTTTCTACAGATTTTGTGTGATAGATCCTGATTGGTCAGTAGAACAATGAAAATAATTTATTTTATAGTTATTCAATACTTTTTAATTCAAGTCCATACAACATGCCGCCGAGACATTCAAGCGTGCTGACATTTAAGCAAATAATCGCTTCGTGAAAACCTTAATTATATATTAAATGATTCAAAATAGACTCGTTCAACACTTAGACAACGGGCATTTTCTTGTCTGCACGTATTCCTTAATCGCTGTGAAATGTAAGTACAGACACAGATTTCGCTGCTAAATCGCAGACCCTACTTATCGCCATCGAGGTGATTCGAAGGATCTGTATTCGCAGGCTACTCTCGTAGCAGTTTGTGACTAAATATCGATTAAACTAAAAGACGCAACTTCGTTATCTAACTTTAAGAACCTTTTGAAAACACGATAAGTCAGTTAGTAATGTATTGTGTTGTACCGTGTTCTATTGTATTGTGTTCTATTATATTGTATTATTGTATTGTATTGTATTTATTGTATTGTATTGTACTGTATTGTGTTTATTGTATTTTGTTGTTTTGTACCGTATAACTCATGTGCATTCTGTGAACTCATGTTTAGATAATTATTGTTAAAATTTGATGATGTAAATAATGCATGCATAAAATCTGAATTTCATGTAAGATAGATGTGCAGGACCCCACTGAAAATCACTTCGGTGACGTGGGTATCCTGGATAAATATAGTTAATAATAATAATAATAATAATAAAATAAAATCCTTTGTTCTTTTAGGCAAAATTTTCCTTTTCTATCCTCAGCTAGAGAAAAAGCATTAAAAACTGAAAGTAAAACAGAGATAGAAAAAGAGATAGAGAAGGGAAAATTTGGAGGGAAATTGATTTGAAATTTAATTAAGTACGATCGCACAAACGTAGATTGTTTCGAAAATTAAAAAATCCAAAAATCACGCAAAAAATCACGCAAAAAATAGAAAAAATCGTGAAAAAAATCGAATAATCACGAAAAAAATAAAAAAATCATGCAAAATAAAAAAAATCACAAAAAAATCAAAAAATCACGAAGAAGTAAAAAGATCATGAAAAAAACTCAAAAAATCACAAAAAACCCAAAAAAATCACAAAAAAATCAAAAAATAAAAAAAAAATCACGTGATTTTTTGATCTCGTACACTTTTTTTCCGAGTGATTTGCCCCTCAGTATATTGTCTTTCAAATCAGCGTAATTTCTAAAAATCAGGTTTCTACTTTAGTAATTAAATACGCGTTATAATCTAACACGTGTTAATTGTTGTTTATTGTCACATATTAATAGCCTTGTTATCATGATATCTCTTATTATACTATACTATAGTTCTATTTAACTGTTAAATTCTAGTTCGAGACGATTGATGATTGTACGATTGAACAATTCGAATGATTTGAACGGTTCATCGATATGCAGCTAATTCAACCGACCTGTTGATAGTTCAACTCAGTTTTATTGAAGCTACCGTCAAGTCTATATATTGTTGATTGTATTAAACTGTTAGAACACTGGGGCCGGTTGTACGAAAGGTGGATAAATCACTATCCGGTGGATAAGTCTCTATCCAGCGGATAAATTTTATCCAGAGTGAAAATCTCCTTGTACGAAGCTTGGATAGCGTTACCCAACGGATAAAAATGCACTATTCGTTGAATAAATTTATCGGAGTTCCGGAGGTAGTTTAAGTACAGTATACGGTGAATAAAGCGTTAAAAGTGTAACGTATGTTCATAGCGTTAAAACTTGTATGTTTCTGTTTTAAAAACAAGTTCAAATTGAATCGGAGTTCCTCACTGACCTTAGTTTTGAAAGGCAGTTTTTGACAATTTTAAGCAATCGATATTTACAAACAATCACCTTGTTAGTGCACTGTAAAATATTGTATAGTTTACATAACTTCTGTTATCTTAATATGTCTTCTGATTTAGCTTCAAAGGTCAATGAAAAAAGCGACAATTTGGTCACTTTTTAAACGAAATGTTTAGTCATATGCATGCATGCTAAGCATTTTCAAAGTAAATCATGTTTACGCAAAACTAAAACCGTCTTTGTATTATAATACACAACTATTATTTACCATCAGTGTGTCACTGTCTTTATCTCATTGTTTCAAGGGAACTGTAATTAAGCTGTAAATTTGTCAAAAGACAATTTTCTCTTAGGAACTGCTTTGTTTTACAGACTCTGACGTTTAACTCCTGGTCAAATCCAATATGGCGGATTTATAAGGGCAAATTATTTTAAATTTTAGGCACAGGCTAGGTTACCAAGCACGCATTCTATATCTATTATTTCTATGACACAGACGAGCAGAGAGAGTTTTCACGTGAGAAATTCCGGACGAAAATATCTTGTGTTACTATTCAGACAAAGAATTGTGAGCATGGTATCGTTTTGACAAAGAAACAATTTCATACATCGTCCGCGACTTGTTGAAGACGAAATACGACCGTCAACCAACCGAATTTTCCCTATTTCAGCGACCAACCAAGTGTTAATTACGTTGAGATTTTTAGCTATGGGCAGCTTCTTGCAAATTACTGGAGACACTATTGCAGGAGCAGACAAATCTACCGTTTCGATGATTGTTCGTCGAGTAACTCTCGCTATCGCTCGTAAACTGAATGATTTTGTAAAATTTCCACAAGCCCAACAAGAGAAGGATGAAATCAAAGAAGGATTCTAGGAGCTCGGATGTTTTCCTTGTGTTTTGGATGTCTTGACGGTCTTTTCGCTTTTTCTATGCACGACGACATAATGAAAATCAAGTATTTTTTTATCTTTAAGAAATATTGATATTGAAAATTCGTCATTTTGCATAGCAACGCTAGCTATTCACCCTACTATTCATGCTTTGTACAGACATACAACGCATTTTTATCCGGCGGATAGCTATCCATCGGATAGGAGATTTATCCATTGGATAGAACTTATCCACTGGATAACTTATTCACCTTTCGTACAACCGGCCCCAGTTGTCAGAAATTCTTTTATCGAGTTCGTTTTATCCATGCACCTGTCTACCTAGTAGCATTTCGTTTGGGTTTTGTTTGGCGTTCGATTTCTACCAAATAAAAGTTACACATAGGAGATTGTGATCGTCACTAGCTGCAATATGATAATTTTCCTAAAACAGAATTTATTACAGAAGCTACAACAGAACATTATTCGTTAGCTGGAATATAGTGAAACAAAGGGGAGTACAGCTATGTAACCACAATAGCTGTTGTCTTATGAAAAGGCCAAACACATGAAAGTTGCCTTCTAGGAGTAAAATTTGTTGTTATTTTTCATATTTGTAGTTCAACATTGGAGTTGCAAGTTGCAGTTGAGAGTTGAAAATGGACTGCATTGTGAATGTAGGCTTTAGCTTTCTAAAGAATGGTAAAAAAAAGAGCAAATAATGGCCCTGATTATTAAAATGGAAACTGTAGTAAATGTAAGTATATGAATGAATGAAACACATTTATTATAAGTCACTATGATATGAGAAAAATTAGTGATTAAATGTCCCCGAAAGCCGAGGGAGGTTTGTGGAATTCCCGAGGGTGAGGGACTTTTAATCACTAATTTCCTTCATATCATGGTATTAGTTTGTAATACCATGATTAACGTAAAAAGATTCCTTAAGCAGCTTCGGTTCGTACCTTGGGTAGATATAAAAAATTACTTTGCCTGGTTGACCTTGTTATTATGTCTCTATTATAAGAAAAATAGTTATGTAAAAACTGAGGAGTCTTTTCCAAGCACAAATTGACTAATTTAAAAATATGTTTATTTCCCGTCTTGTAGGCTGTTCCATTTGAGGTTGGCCAGACTTGGAGCACTACGAGTGCTTCTCATAACAATTCGAGCAGCACGATTCTGTAGGTGCCCTAAACGATCAATGTCACCTCTATCGCAATAGGCCCAAACCGAGTCACAATAATCCAAATTTTTTAGGATTGTGGTGGTGTGTTTGAAGATGAATTGTCGGATAAGGGAATGGAAAGAAATGTTGATCTGAAAATGGTGTTACCAAATAAGGTTAGTTTTAAACATTTAATTTTCTACTGGTCAAACCATTACAAAATGCAGACAAACAATGGATCCAATTAGTGAAAAAATAAACAAGACAAACATTGACAGTGATCGCAGGCTCACGTTTTGCTATAAAAGCTATTCCATATAGACTACTTTAAATAAGCCTTTTGTTTTGTTTTGTTTTTCACAGACTATTAAGGCGGAGATCCTCGGATATGTTGAAGATATGCGAGTTTTACTTGATGAAAACAAAGCAAGAGAAGATGAGCAGCAAGAATGTTACGAGTCAAAAGAAGTTAGTATGCTACATATACTTACCTTTCGAACTTATTACACTGTTTAATTAGCTTTAATGATATTTTTGGAAAATTAAGAAATGAAATTAAATTATTAATGTAATTTCTCTTGTCACTTTTGTTTTAAACGCCTTGATCGAGTTATTCCTCAGGCTAGTGACAAAGCCAGAAGACTTAAATTACTTTTATAGGGTCTTTTTTAGTGACATAGTTAAAAATTGAAAACATTTGTCGTAAGTTTTGATGAAAGTTGGGATTTGCACTCAGCGAGTTAAAAAATATTTCAGCTAGGGAATAAACGATGAAAGGGCCCCTTGATAAAGACTTTTATTTAGACAGACGTGAAATACTTTCTGAGAAATAATTATGTAGATTTGTGTGGTTAAACGAAAATCTTGGTTGATCATTACCTTCTGTTACAGGTTTAAAAATTCAGTGCTAATATGTGTCTAACTGTTTTGTAGAAAAGCAATACTGAAACAGTTGTTGCCCATGTAAAAGAATGTACGCCTTCTCAACCTCCTGAGGATACTGACGTGGGTTGTTCAGAAAAACCTGAGCCGAAAGAGAGAGTGAAGCATTCGTGTCCGGTTCCGGAATGCAAGTCCAAAGTGGTGCATCTTCCACGACATATGAGAAATTGCCATGCTTGGAGTCCTAGGAAAGCGCAGTCTGTGCTTAATTCATTTAATCTGAGAAAGGCAAAAGATAAAGCAAGACGAAAGACAAAACGGGAATACAAGAGCGTCATCTGTCCTTACAACGATTGCATGTCTGTAGTGAAACGCATTCAAAACCATTTGACCGACATGCATAAACTGAAGCTGAATAGTAAAGCCTACAAGATGTGCCTTGCTAACGCCACACCTCATGAAGTCGATGTGGTAGACCCTTACGAATCAAGTGAATCAGTTGATGTGAGCGATTCAAGTGTATCATCTTTCGAAGACTATAAACCTGTAGCTCCTCCAAAGAAAAAGAAGTCCCACGAGAATGTGTATAAATCTATTTACGGCAGCAGCATGGACAATAGCGATGACTCAAATGATGTCCACGCCGAGTCGAGTAATGATAAGCATGAAGGACCAGAGAAGGAAGAACCAGAGAAGGAAGAACAAGTGACAAGTGTGCCTGTATTTGATGCTGAGTTGAAGAAAATATTCGACAACTTTGAAAGTTGGCTTCTAGGGGCAGATGGCGGAAGTAGAGGGACTCGTTCCGTGACTCAATGTCGTAGACAGGTTGAGTTGGTTGTCAACTATATCGACAGTTCCAGTCCAAGTCTAACCAACATACTACAAAGGATAAAGCTACGGAATGAGTGGTTAAATAGGTTTGAGAAGGAAAAGCAACCTGGCACTACAAAATCTTACCTCGGATCCTTGGGTCAATTTTACTCATTTTTAAAGTGCGAGAGCATAGACGTGAATGTTTCGCCCGAACAGTTGACTAGTTTGATAGAGCAAACGAAGCTTTGGGCCAGATCCTTTAGAAAGAAGAGTCAGGATCGTTTTTGGGAGAAGAGAATGGAAGATATGTCATCGATGAAAACCCCTGGACAAATAAAAGAATTTGACACTTCCCATGTTGCAAGGGCAGCTATAAGTCTCTTGGGTCGATACGAAAAGGAGGACGATACGCCAAGCCAAGTGGAATATACTTCCGTAAGGGACTATCTGCTGACATCTATCTGCATCAACAATGGCAGCAGATCTGGCACGCTGGCCAATATGACTCTTGGAGAGTTTGAAGCTGCGACTGAAGAAGACGGGTGCTTTCTCGTTAGAGTCAAAGAACACAAAACCTTCACCACCCATGGCCCTGTCAATGTTGTGTTCACTGCATCGCTGCACAGGTACACTAAAATCTTCGTTGCAAAATTTAGAAATAGTTTGGGAGATGTGAGCACAGATGCATGTTCACCACTATTTTTATCCACAAATCAATCGAAGATGCATTCATCCCAAGTCGGTGCCCAGATAGGAGCTTGTTGGGGGAAAGTTTTTGGGAAGAAGACTTCTGCCGGTGGGGCCACCTCTTTTCGAAAGGCTGCTGTTTCCGCGGTCCACGAACGCAAAGAAGAAATGCGTGGCGACTTGGCAAACCTTATCGTTCATAAATCATCTACTGCAGATCGTTATTATTTGTTGCAAAATAAAAGCAAGTCTGCAGTCAAAACATCCAAAGAATTAGCCAAAATAATGCGGTCAGGTGATGCACCAAGCACTAAAAGAACTGGTGATTTTGCTGATGAGGATGTAGAGTCGTCCAGTCGATACTCAGAAAGTTCACCAGGACGGTATAAGTGGACCCATGCGCAAGTCCTTGAAATAAAATCAGCTTTTGCCTCTAGTATAAAACATCAATCCATCACGATGGAACAAGTGAGGGACACTGTAATTCATATACCGCTGCTGCAAGGTATACCGGAAAAGAAAGTACGGGACAAAGTACGATCGTTTTTTGGCAAAGATACTTTGGTAGTTGATGACTTGCCGTCTTTGCCAACGGAAACAGAATCATTGGATGATCGTTTAAGACGTGCTGGTCTGAAAGAACCTGAATCATACGATGGTAAGTTTGATTTTTACATGCAAGCAAATTACCTTAAATTTCAAACAGCAATGAAACACCTATCACATTTACCTACCAACTCAAAATTACTTTTAAACATTCAGATTTCGTGGGTACGGTTGCCAGTAAGTTTAATTTTCAGTAAGTTTAGATTTTAGACTTTTTCTACATCATAAGTACACATGGTACATACTTTAACATTGGTGTTTACGGAAAGCGCCCCAACTGAGGTACCTAATTTGTGATAAAAACAAAATCATTGACAGTGAAATATTTTGCTTATTATATGACTTATCAAAAAATCCCGAAATTGCTGCAAAGAAACACATTGTTTGACTACAGAAAGCTGTTGGTCAATGTTAAATGATCTTCTGTCCACACAGCTTGACATTTGATTCGTGAAGTTAGAAATTTTTCATTTAAAGTTGATGTAACTGTTCAAAGCGACTCAATGCAATTACTATTATAAATCGGTGTTTCTGATGTTTTCATGTGAAATCGCTAATGACTGCTGGATTTTAATCAAATAACTAATTATGATGATGTCTCCTGCAGTCTAGGTGCACATGAAGATATTACATCACAAGATGACTTGATAGGGGAGGAAAGAGGTGAAGTAAAATATATTGATATGTATTAAAATGTGACTAAAATTTGTAATCACACATTTGATATTAAGCCAAATTGAACTCGACTCAATGCAATTACCATGGTAAATCAGTGTTATTGATTTTTTCATGTGAAATCGCCATAGGCTGCTGGATTTTAATCAAATGGCTAATTATGATGATGTCTCCTGTAATCTAGGTGCAGATATTACATCACAAGATGACTTGATAGGGGAGAAAAGAGGTGAAGTAAAATATATTGATATGTATTGAAAAAATAAGAATTACTGTTTCCTGAGGGTTCTGATTTGACAATAAAATTAGACTACCAGACTGTGAAATTGAAAGATATACTTTCCCATGCCCGCCATGCAACATAATTAAAAGTTTGACACATAAAACGTTAAGCTGTGTAACGACAACACGGTTTAGAATACTCGGAAACAGCTTTCATTTTGCGGTATTGTGTAACTTTTTTAAAAGTAATTGTACACTTGACTGATAGGTTTGCAACTACTTGGAACATATTTGAGTTATATGTATTGCAATTTCTGAATCAAAATGGTATCAGAAGAGTTAGTGATTTTTATTGGCTCGCCTGAATTACATTTGACCGGTCAACAGTGGGAATACTTCATTTTAATCTAGACTAAGTACACTAATTTTTTTGACATGTCTTATGTAGGTAAAGATATTCCATTACAAAATGAAGTGACCGGGCAGGGAAGAGGTAAAGCAAAAATATTGCGATTACATTACATATATACATACATACCAAACGTAACAATAATAAAAATTTAGTACTGTTCTGTTTCTATTTATGCTACATAAACTTTGAAATCGAATTGCTGGGGCTATTTTTCAGACATCAATAGTCCTGTCAGTTTGGAACCTCTCCAGGGGCGGATCCAGCGTTTGGACTGACTGATGCATAACTTCAAAACCTCGCATAAGTAGGGGGGTCCGGGGGTATCCTCCCCCGGAAAATTTTGAAATCTAGGGCCTCGGAAATGCGATTTCCAGCGTTCTGAGCGCACTTTTTATTAAAATTTTGACTCCGAAATTTTGAAAAAAATGCTGAATTTTCTAAAAAAAATGGGTTTGAAATTTCGTACTTAAATTTCGGAAAGCAATATAATCATGCAACATTTAACAAATGAAGTTAAATTACTTTTCATATGCTAATAACAAAACTAAACTTGCAGCTTACAATACTGTTTAGAAATAACCTAACACTGCGTTCGCGTTCCATTTGCGTTCCGAACGCGCTCCATTTGCGTTACAAATGCGTTCCATTTACATTCCGGACGCGTTCCAAAATGCGTTCCAAAGCGTTCCAGTGTATACCAGCTAAAAATGTTTTAAAGACATACATGCTACATTTGAAAGAGAGGTTTATCTGAGTCGTTTTATTGAAAATGTTCCATAATTATGAATCTATTACACACATTTAGCTGATAACAAGTGAATAAAAAACGCACTTTGGTACTGACTTATAGCAAGTAAAAAATCAGCAAAGCAGGAAAAACAGCACTATCGCTGAGTGGAACGTGATAGGCTTAAGTTATACAACGCACTGATTTTGTTACCTGTATCTCAATAAACTGGCTTGGACAAGAGCAGTAGAGAAAAAATGAGTTGGGTTCTAACAGCAGCAGGATGACTAGATCATCAAATTAAATGTTCAAAGTTAAGTTTTTCTAACAGCAGCAGGATGACTGGATCATCAAGTTAAATGTTCAAAGTTAAGATTATTCCAACAGCAGCAGAATGACTGGATCATCAAGTTAAATGTTCAAAGTTAAGATTTTTCTGACAGCAGCCGGATGACTGGATCATCAAGTTAAATGTTCAAAGTTAAGATTATTCCAACAAGAGCAGGATGACTGGATCATCAAGTTAAATGTTCAAAGTAAAGATTATTCCAACAGCAGCAGGATCACTGGACCATTCTAAAAATCAAGCATAAAGTTCATTTTATATTGACTATTCAATCATTAATTAACATCTCATTCTCTCTAATTATTTGGCTGGCAAAACTACTTTGTTTACAATCACAATGGATAATATTGGGCCTCTGCCTCTATTTCAAGTGCAAGTGCCTATATTATACATGTATATCATAATATAACACATTATTATCCCATCATATATTATTATCCCAATAATTATAATGTAGATATATTGTAACCATATATGTAATATATTGTACTTTTCAGTCAACTCATCATTAATAAACAGGTCAGCTTGTAAGTTGTACTGTATTAAACTCAGGCCGCCTGAACAACATAACAACACAGTCTAGAATGGTAAGTGAAATGAACTTCACTTTTGCTTTAATATTGTTATATTTTATCCCACTTGACAGGACACTCTTGTTTACATTATTTTGTCAACAATGGCTTGTAGTAGCATCCCTTTCAATTTTGAACTGGCTTACGTGGTTGGTAAGTGCCTAAGTGGTTAGGTTTGCAGGTTGCTGTGAATGCTGACGCCTGTCGGTTGCATGTTGCAGCTCACCCTAGGCCAGTATACATATAATCTAACCATACCTCAGTTTCCTCTTAACCATGAGTGATAATGAATATCCCTAAATACCCCTCAAATATTAAACAATGCTCTGTTTTATAAACTATAAATTCAACACACATTTTGACATTTTATATTTATATAGTTGATTTATAAAAACAAAATAATCAAAATGTGCTATTATCTATTTATTACTACCGTAAACAAAGTGTAAATACAATTATTGCATATATTCAATATATAATTTAATAACACTCATTTTAATCTACTCCACGTTGCCATAGGGACAAGCGATTCAGCATAAAGATCTCTTTCATGCTCTCCACTTCGAAATGGATCCCAAATTTTCGCCTGTGCAATGGCTGTAAATCTGTAATAACTTTCATTTCACAGTTTTTCTTCACTGCGTCGAATTCGACAGCTTTGTTATTTCGAAACTACGATACGAACAAAGGTCGTAGTTAATTTGCATACGTTCTGCCATGATGATTCGAGAAACGCTGGCGAAAGAATCGCTTGACTGCGGGCGAAAGGCGAAATCAGGGCGAAATGCATCAGTCACAAGCGCATTATTTTGATCGCGGGCTAATGCATCAGTCAGCATCCATTTCCCAACGTTACGTAGGCACGAGAACAATGGTTTTTATGACGTGTCGTTGGGGAAACTTGGCCAAAAAGACTCGGGACTGATGCATCACTGATGCACTTTTTTCCCCAACGTGACGTAGTGATGCACTCTTTCCCAACGTGACGTAAAATTATGCTTCCACTGAGCTGTAGTAGCGCAATGGAGCACTTCCAAGTTCCAACAAATTGCCGACATATTTGGCGAAATGCAATCGCGAGATTTGTACGCCGACAAGATATCGTATAAGTTTAGGAACTCGCTTTTTGGACGGCATTCGCGTCTGTTAACACGACTTTCAAGTTAATTCAAGAAATATGGTTTTACTACGTATTTCATTTTGAAATAATATGGAAGAACTGCGTTTTGTGTCATTTACAGTCAAAATGCTATTATTGTTATGCTTCAACATAAGTGTTATTTATTTATAATTAGCATACTAATTTTCTTCAAAATTCTAAGCTTAAAAAATTCTGACTGATGCATTCGCATCAGTTGCATCAGTCTGGATCCGCCCCTGAACCTCTCTTTAACCGTTGTTTCATAACCATAAAGAAATTCCTAGGCATTTAGGGGGTCATTATTTAGTGTTTTTGCATTTAGTGTCTTCAGCTTCTCAAATAGCTGCCTGTTTATGCAAGATAGTTTATATGTATAAGTTTAGACTATTTGTGATCATTTGAGTTTTGCCATTTTTAAAATTAAGAAACAACTGTTGTGTGTACTCAAAATACACACATTTGGCTGGACCAGTCAATTGTAAAAAGGCACCAATAGCACAGAACACGTTAAATCCAGTTTGAAATGTTCTTAATTCTTAAAATCATTGCAATTCCAGATCACAGGAATAATGAGAGTGATGCTATGAGTGATGATGCTCGTAAAGACAAGTTTGACGAGGCGAGCGTCTATGGCCCATCGATATCTGGGTCTAAAAAGACTGCAACATCTTTGTTAACGATTGAAGAAGATGAAGTCTTTAATACCGTATTTTCTAAGCTGGCACATTCCTCCAAACCAATCAACATGAAAGATGTTGCCAAGGTAGTAAACGACGAACCAAGGCTTCGCCAATTACAAACGAGGTTCACTGACCGTCAACTGGCTGACAGAGTGCGCACATTGCGAAAAGCTGTTCTTCGGACAAGGAATAAAAATAATTTAAAGAAAAGAAAAAAGAAATATGATGTCAAAGACAATAGAACATTGGAATCTTACTCTGTTCAAGTTTAAATTTTATATTTAAAATTTTGTTAAACTACCTGGATAAAGGTGCTGCATTGTTACACCATGCAACTTGACTCCCAACAAATTTAATTTAAAAAATGAAATTTCATGATCAGGGATAGTACACTGAGGAACATTTCATACAATTTGTCTCGCAATCTCACGACAGAAATATTGCGAGAAAGGTTGCGAAAAATAGAACTTGATTATACTTCGAGACAAGTTGCATAGTGTATTAGTGCCTTAAAGAGCAATTATTAACTTAACAAGTGGCTTTTTTGCCAATGTTAGCCGCTCTTGTTTAAGATCAGCAACGGCAGTCAATCAACTTTCCCGATCGCGATTTTAAACGAGAACGACTAATCTTGATTTGGCATTTATGTTGACAAAAATGTTGCTTACTAAAGCTCTATATTATGGAGCAATCAATTATCCATTGTTAGTTGTTGCATGCACTATTTCTGCTGCCTTGCATGTTTTAAGATAATGAAATAATTTGCCACTCTGTTGACAATTCTCCCGTTAAACAACACTAGAGAATAAAACTCAGAATTTTAATAACATGGGCATGGGCAGAACTGACCTGACAGCTACTTTAGATTTTAGATATACTAACTAACACTATTGATTTTAAAATTCATGTTTGATATGCAAAGAAAGATTGTAACTAAAATCATGTCAGCTATCTTCATTTAAAAATTAAAAGCTTTTCCATAGACCTTGATACCGTGGGTGGTATATACTCAAAATAAACAAACAAACCTGACATTTGCATATCAAACAAGTCGAATGTCTTAATGTAAATATACCAGGATTCTTGTAGACAGGTTGTGATACGGTTACAGTTCTTTAAAGGTACGTTACAGTCGCTAATGTAAACAAACGCTTTGTTTACATTTTGAGCTGCTATATTTGTAAAATTTGATTTAACTAACTGAATATCTGACACTTTTTGGGTTTGCTATGCTTCTAATGGAATATAGACGGGCATTTCAATTCAAAAAAGTTTTTAAAAACGCAAAATTTGGATAATGTGGTCCACATTTGTTATGAGCAGATTGGATGCGCAGAAGCGACTGTAACCTATCTTTAATATGATAAATTTTTAAAAGTATAATAAATTAATAAAAGTGTAGTTTCTTTTTTCAATTAATTTTCAATTAATTTTCAATTGTTTTGGTTCCTGCAATTATTTTTTGGCAATAAAATATGCTCTAGCCTGCATTTTTATAAATTCACCTTGTTCAAAAGTATTCCATAGATTCAACTAGTATTTCTTAAAATTCTGAATTTTAAAACTCTTAAACTACTGAATTTTTGGGGCAATTTTTTGTCGAAATGAACATAGTATGTGTCAAGCATAAAAAATAGGCTCGCAACGCGTGCATGTATCTACGCTATAATGGAGGCATCAATGTTGCCAATAGACCTTAGAATTGCTTACGTCACACGGATTTCAATACATATATATACACGGTAATTTTTTCCGCATGTTTCCCACATTGCATTGCAATTCAATGTTTAACATTGGTGTGAAGGTTGCAAAATCTAATTTTTCAATATTTATAAACTTTTTATATATAACCATTATTTAAAGGACAATTAATGGTTGGGACAATTGTTGTTGGGACAAGGTGTTTTGGTGTGTTAAATTTGTTTTGTTGGGATAAAACAAGTTACAATTTTGTAGTTGACTGTTATAATTAATAAAGGGAATGTACATTGTCTATTTTCTGTTTTGTTTAGAGGGGGAGGCATTGTGATAATGTAGGACAAGCAGTAATAACCACTGCGTAACTCGATCATCTTATTGTACAGGTCTTACAGAGACTGAACTTTTACTATATTACTTCATATAATACAAGAATTTTTTCAGTAACAAAGTTTTTGACAATATTGGTATTAAATAATAATGAATATAAACTGAAGTCCCTATTACCAGCTAAATCAAGCTCCTAGACTAGTCGACTTGTTTCTCAAATACCAGAAAGAATAAAACTTGATAACATATTGCAATGTTATGGAAATTATTTTATTAGCTAGAATTTGTTTTGTGAGTGGCTATTTATCGTTCTACCAGCTAAGCAGTCACTATTAACCATTAAAACTTTTATGTTTTTTGCAGCTACATGAGCACTTAGTGTACTTATATTATATACTTATAATCAGCTGCTGTCATAATCATTGATTGGTCATAATACAGAATTAATGTTGGAAGCCACTGCAGATAATTATTAGTTACAAAGCCTCCAAAAACGTCAACGTTTCTGTTATGTATGTTGCCAGAGTTCAAAAACCCAGGTAAATTATGTATAATCCAATTCAAGTCCATTGAGAGTCATACAGCAAACCAGATCCATACAGTATAATTGTGCCTTATGGTGATAAGGTTGAAAAACAGCATAGCATATCGATCCATGTAATGAATAATATTGTGTCCCAAGATAAAATCTAATATTTGCAATAATAGCTCCAGTTTTGTACACATTGTGTGGTATTAATAAGATCCATGTGGTTGGTGCTGAAGTTAATTTCTTTTTGATTTACAGGTGAGTTGAAATTGAGATTGTTCATTGTTCTGGAAGCAAGGCATTGTATAAAATACCAAGAACACATCATCCAATGCAACCACACTTTATTAAATGCATACTGTAGTTATATTTATGTTTGCTGTTGCTGTCATCTGTAAAAAAACAATGTTTAAGACTTCAAGAAAAATAGTGGTTAAGTAGTAACACTAAAAACTTTTTCGCATATATAGCTAATATAATTTTCTTCAAAGGTAATCTAGAAAGTTCATGATCCCTCCTGTATCGTGTACTATTTGATTGTTTAGTCAATTTTCTTACAGAAAATCTGTAATTATAGCTACTATCGACATGTAGTTTTAAATTTACCAGGTTACACTTACTTCCTAACACAGCCTCATCAGGTTTTAACTGTTCAGATCTCAGAAGAGTTTGTTCTGATCTCCGAAAAGATTGTTCTGATCTCCGAAGAGATTGTTTTGCCCTCCCGAGAAGCCTATTTTTGCTTTCAAAAGCCGTATTCCCTATTAAACATGTTTGCATAAAATCCCATATGGCTCCATACAAATCACAAATTTTACTGTTATTAACACAGGTAAAACTAGTAGAATTCATATCTAAAATACTTACCAGTCGAGGATAAATCTGGACAGAGAAAGGCAACAAAATCTACAAGCTTTCCAAGCAAAAACGACGAAAAAATATATAGGAAACTTTCCCACGAGGATGAGATATACTGTTTTTAAAAACTCAGAATACAGAACTCAGAATACAATGACGTAATTTTATAATACAAGTCGCTGATTGGCTACAAGTGAACAAAGAAAGTGAACAGAAGTGAGTGAACAGAAGTGAGTGAACGGAAATGAGTGAACGGAAATGAGTGAACAACTCGATAGCATAGTATCTAGCGCTTCGCGTAGATACAAAAACAGGTAAATTACTCACAACAGGTACAGGAAACTATATATTTTTGGAAAGCATGTATAATGTAGATTATGAAAAAAAAGTTTTCACAAAGTTTTTTTGGTCATGAATGGTTTTCAGGGGGAGTCAATTAGGATTTTTCGATGAACAATTAGAATAATAATTACAATTTTGTAAATTCAAGGAGTTTTACCAACTCCAGAAATGTCATGGCCTTGGCACAAATATTATAAATGACTAACAATACATTTGGCCAAGATATCCCTACATTTTTGTTTCAATTCAATCAGTCAATTCCACATTTAATTGACTCACATAATTATTCAAAATTCATGGCAGCCATCTTGGGTTTATGATGACCCCTTGTTTACACTCAATACTCTGCCTTTGTAAAAAATATAGAACTTTTATTTATCTTAGGAATAAAAACTATATTATAGTTAAAATTTACAGGGCTTGGTAACTGTTTTCCACTTTGGCTTTTGTGTGATAGTCTGTGATTTGGACTTACTACTAATTGCTGTTTGGCAGCTTGGTGCTGGCTCATCATCTGCAGTAGTTGACTCTGGTGAGAGCTACATGACAGAAAATTATGTTATATTTCTCTGATAAAGAGTCAACTAAAGGATTTGTATAAAACTCTTCAGATAACAACTTACAAGACATCCTGGCAATTCATCGAACTCTTCATCATACTCACTGTTATTCTCTGAACATTCACCCTGAAAGAGCAACAATATATTACTATACTAAGTCACATTTCTTTCATTGGATTCATTCAAAACATAGTTGGTAAATAACAGTCGGTCTGTCCGTCCGTCCGTCCGT